>CM021108.1:171944107-172513616 GCA_007115665.2 Sequoiadendron giganteum
CTGATTGTAGAAACCCTTGTTTCTCCAACTTCAATGCTCTCAGAGAGAAAAGACAAAATTCAAATAATCGTATCATCATAATCAGTTCTATTTTGTCTTTGAGAAATAAATACCCTCTCACACAAGTTTGACCACCCTCAAAAAAGCAATTTAAATGCATTTAATAATATTAAATTCGCCTCTCTTGACTTAGGCACTTTTAATTAATAAATGGCATTCATTTAAATGAGTAATAAATACTCATTTAATAATAATTTCTTCTCATTTATTATAAAGTCAATAAAATACTTTATAATAAGCCATTTAAATAATTAATAACTTTAATATTTCACTTAAAGTGACTTTATAATATAAAGTCATAATAATCATTTAATTATTATTAAATGCTCCCTTAATCTCCATTTGCTCGATAAACTGTCAAACTGGGTCGAAAATGAGATAGCCAACTGAGCCAGCTGCCCTGCCAGAAATAGTAACCCTTGTTGGCCTGACTTACTATAAATAGTAAGTGCCTGAATATCACTCTATAAGCCTCTGCAAAGGCCCAAACCTAAATCAACTGACGGAGTAGAGTCCCAAAACTCTGCATAACTGCAATGAGCGACCCTCTAATCACATCTGTCAGCCTACGAGGGCCAGGAATAGGCTAAACCTTAACAAACTGATGCTCGCGAAAATGGGGACATTACACTATGGACGCCTGACTGGCAACGAGGCAATGTCCAAGATGCTTTTGAGGTTGAGATACTTGTATAACTTGCCGTAGCCAATCTCAAGAGTCAAGGTGGTTTAGAGATGAGATAAATGCATATGTTCAAAAGATCTTAGATGAAGGTGTTTTGATCCAATATCGGATTCTTCTCCCCTTTTGAGCAAGTATCCTTTCTGTATGATGGTTAGAGGGGATTGGCCAAGGTTAATCCTAAAGTGTTTTTCAACACTTTCCCGTGGAGTCGCCAGATGTTGTGACCTTTTCACACATCACCCCATCCAAGATGGGGACCCCCCAATTTTTGCTCGATTCAGGTCTTTTGGCTTTGGTTTTCTCTGTCTCTGATCTTTTGTCCTTTCAAGGATGTCCCGTCATTTGACCTAGGTTGAAATGATTGCCAAGTCTACGAAATTAGGGCTTCTATCCTTTAAGCTTGTTTGAGGTCAAATAGAGTTATCAAGGTAAAATCTAAGTTCAGCAGTACAGTCAGAAGGCTCAAGACAAGATCCCACTGAAATCTTACTGAAAACTGACAACTTACTATTTTTAGTAAGTACCCAATATGAGCTCTTTTCCTCATGATTTCGGGGTCCTAGCTACTTCAGCACATCTAGGCAGCTTCAGGGTGCCTACACATAAAATTTGAAAAAATTTAGACAACTAGCTATTTTTAGTAGTTTAGCCTTCAGAGGCTATTTTCAGAGTTTAAACATATGATTTTCCAATGCATGATTGGAGTATGGATCTGGGTTTTTCAAGACGTCCGCAATGGTATAACATGCAAACCGAGATGGTGACTTTCAGCGATACAGCCTTCAAAGGCTATTTTTAGGGTTTGCATGTAGTGATTTTCAGTGCATGTCCAGATATTCCATATGGGTTTTGCGAGAGCTTCGCAGTGGTGAGACATGCAAGCAGAACGGATCAGTTTTTAGGGACTTACTATTTTTAGCCAGCGCCCGCATGTTGACTAGTTTTCTGCTAAGTTACCGGGTTCACACCCATAGGCCTCGAACCCGGTCTGGGTACGAACCCGGTACGGGTTCGCCTGTGGGTACGCACAGGGTGCACACCCAGCCCTGTGGGTTCTCCTGGGTGCGTGCAAGCGCGCACCTGGGCGAACCCACAGGGCTGGGCATGCACCCTGTGCGTATCCAGGGCGAACCCAGCCAAATGGTTCGTGGACCATGGAGTATCTGCCACGTACCTGGGTGTACCTGGAAGAACCCACAACCCAGCACTCAAAAAATCATGAAAATTAGGTGCACCATGAAGTTTTGTATGGTTTTAGAAGCCTTAAATTGGTGCTAGCGGCGGGGGTGCTGCCCCTTGACCCCGCCCTGTACTGCGATAGGGAGTGCGCCAGGGGCGCTGCTCGCGGGCCCCGCGAGGGGCGCTGCCCCTCAACCCCGCTAGTGACGCTGCCCCTTGACCCCCACGAGGGGTGCTGCCCTTCAACCCCGCTGGGGGCGTTGCCCCCAGACCCCCACGAGGGGCGCTACCCCTCAACCCCACTGGGGGCGTTGCCCCCAGATTCCCATTGAATTAAATTGATTTTCTAGGTACTCTCCAGGTCCAAGTTTCCATAGTTTGCCTACAAGTCTTCATCTATAATATCACATTTAAGGCTTTTGAAACCATACAAAACTCCATAGCGCACCTCATTTTCATGGGAAAGAGGAAGATGTAAATTTGTAAAATATATTAATGTAGTATTTACTTTCATTTTGTTTAAGAATATCAACATCAACACATTCCACATGAGGATGCCATTTTGTACCCAATTTGCTTTCAAATCAATCAAATACAACTATCAATTGGCATTTAATATTTATCTTTGGCATTTGGCATTGATCAATGATTAAGTATCATACTATGAAATGATTCAGTTTTACAATTCTATATATTTCTCTTATTTTTTTGTATATATAATACATATATATATATATATACACACGTACCCATACGTACCCAAACCCCTAAAAAAAAATTTCACGTACCCACGTACCAGGTTCTCGTACCCGAACCTGTCCCCGAACCCGAACCGATAACTTAGGTTTTCTGGGTTTTTCTGGGTTTTTTGAGATCCCACGGGCACTGTAATATGCAAACTCATCCGACATCAGATAGACCGCTTTCAGGACATTTACTATAAATAGCACTTCAATCCAGCAACTACCCAACACTTCAGTCCAGCAAGCAGAATGATAGGCAGCAGAAGTTAGGTCAAATGTTAACAGTCCAGAGTACATGCAAGTCAGATTAGGGTTTCCGCTGCTATGTCTAAAAATAGATGGAACAAAATGCAGAGATGTTAAAGCGAAGCACACCACCGGGATCAGCATTTTCCGGGTTGCCTACTGGCAAAATTTGAGCACGATCTGAATACTTAATATTTTTAGTAAGTCACCTCACGGCTATAAATAGCACATCCGTGCTAGAGGCAGGTGTGAACAGGTCACTTACAGCATCAAAGACAATTGGAGTGAATTTCAGGTCAAGTAGAGATACAAAGATCAATCAATTTTAGGGTTTGCTAAAAATAGCCAATGGCCAAAAATAGCATACCAGGGTGGACAGAAGGTATAAACAAGTTGGCAAAGTCAATGGAGGCACAGCCACGCCTACTCCAACTCAGAACAGATGAAATGCAAGAAAAACACTAATTTCTCTGAATTTGCTAAAAATAGAAAGCCAGGGCGTGGCTAGGGCGTTGGAAATTCATAAGTAATAAATGGCATGAAGACACATGAAAGGCACCCAAAAGGGGTGAGGAGGTTAAAAATAATCTCTAAGTGTTGAAATTCCTCCAGCATGGGTCAAATGCGCCTGAGGTATGAGAAAATGTTGAAAATATTCTAAGTGTGAAGTGGAAAATTCCTCCTCATAGGATGAAATGTGCCCTCAAGTTCCCTCACCACATGCTATATGCGCCCTAGCCAGATGCAAGTTCCTTCATACATGGTGAAATGCGCCCTCATATGGAAGTCTACATGCTAAAATGCGCCCAAGGGAGGTGAAAGGTCTTCAAAGACATGGGGAATTCCTCCTACCCATGGCAAATGTGCCCACAAACTCCTACCCATGGAAAATGCGCCCAAGGTGACCACATGAGGTAAAAACGTTGGAAAGTAAGAGATAAAATGTGCTAAGGCAAGAGAATTTCCTCTTCATACGCCTATTTGCGCCCACATGTGGAAGTTGACTAGGCTAAATGCACCCAAGAATGGAAGTAGCATGGGTGATTTGTGCCCAAGGCAAGAGGCATGTAAAATGCACCAAGGGAAAGAAAGCCTAGAGATGGAAAATACTCTAAGTGTGGGCGGAATTCTTTCTCCCCCCCCTAAATGCGCCCAAAGGTGGAAGTTGGCTACCCCAAATGTGCCCAAGAGTGGAGATTGACTAGGGAAAATGCGCCATAAAATTCCTCCACCACACATGAAATGCGCCCTTGCTTGTGAGATGAAAAAGGTAAAGTGTTAGCTTCTAGGCATGAAAATACCCAAGGGGTGAAGGCAAAGGTTGATGCATAAGGAGAAATGCACCCTTCAGGGGCAATTTAAAAATGAATTTTGTTTTCCTAGGAATTTTTCCTAAGGCGAAAATTGCTAAGGCATGCAGGGATAAAATGGATGAAGTAGAAGCTCACACCCTCAAATGCGCCCCTCATGGGTGATTTAAAATTCTAATTATTTTCTAAAAGTGAAAGTGCGCCTAAGGCAAGGATGAAGTTGGAGATTTTCAAGAACAAGTGTGAAGTATGCCCGGAGCCAGTCAGGATTTCTTCTAGTAAAATCACATAAGGTGCCAAGGCAAAGAAAATTGAAGATTGCAGGTGTGGAAGGCGTTCGGAGTGAAAATGAATGAACCTTAGCAATTTTATTATTTTTTCAACATAATAATAATTAAATGTACACCTTCATCCGAATACACATGGAAACGGCGAGTTCTAAAGGGAGTTTTCTTTTGGGTATTGAACATTTGCGATTCAGAGATGGTTTAAACTTACTCCACACCTCGCTCGTGTCGTTTTGACAAAGAATTTTACCCGATGCCTGTTTTAATGAATTTCGTAAGACAAATTTAAAATTTCTCTAAGGCAAATGAGATGAATATGTCTACAAGAATGTTTTAGCTCGAGAATTGAACTGGATGACTTGAATAATTTTGCAACAAGAAAAATGACTTAGCTAGATAAATTTAAAATTGTTCGAAGAGGTCACTAATTTAATATTTTGAACAAGCAAATATGATGAAGCAAGCCTGTGCAGGAGTGATGAAATTTCGAAATTCTAGAAGCTCAAGATTTCGATGCTCTGAATGACAAGTGTTGTGACTGGCAAAGAGGGGGAAAATGGAATTCAAAAATATGCTAAGTATAGCCTCTCCTGGATTTCAACCTGGCTATAATATTCTAAGTCTTTTTCATATCTCTCACAAGTTGTTGAATGCAAAGCACTCTCTGGGGCTGAAGTACGCATTTGTGAAGAAAATTCTCAAGTTGTTGAGGAGTTCAAAATTGTGAAAAAGCTTCAAGTTGCTGAAGAAATCCGAATTTAAGCAGAAGCTTGAGTTGCTGAGAGGTACGATTTTGAGAAGAAGCTTCTCAATTTGCTGAAGTGCGACTTGAAGTTGAAAGAGTGAAGTTGCTGAGAAGTACAAAATTGCAAGCAAAGATCTCAAATTGCTGAATGCTGAAGTACGAATTCACAAAACTGTTGTGAAGTACGAATTTGAGAGGAGCAAATAAGTTGCTGAAAGTGCAAAGTTAGGAAGAAAGTACGAACTTGAAAAAAGAAGTTTCAAATCTGCTGAGGGCAAGTTGCTGCAGGCAAACATTTCCAAGCATCTGACATTGTGTTGCTACAAGTAGAGAAACTTCTAAAAAAACCTTGAAGTAGGCAGGCGCAGTTGAGGTTTGCAGCTGAAAGTGGCAAAGTGTTGCAGCCTTTTTATTTAAAAATCTGCTGGCACCCTCAAAGTGATATTTTATTATTCTAAAATCTTGTTTTCTAATAACTCTCTTGCCTTTTTACAAAACGGCCAAATCAAGCAAAAGAGCTGCAAGCAGAGGAAACCACGCTGAATCCACAAGGGCAAACACATTGAGACAAGCAGTGATTAAGAAGTTGAGCAAGTCCTTCTTGCCATAATCAAAATTCTCTTCAAAGTTGGGCAAGTTGGTTGACACAAACTTGGGCTCGTTCAACCTAGAGGAATTCACGAGGAGGATAATGGGGACTGGAGGCCACCACCCATTAGTGACTTCGCTTAATATTGTTAGGAGCGGACTATATGCAGCTGCTAGTTTTCCGCCAGCTATCCGGTGTCCAGAGCTAGTCATGGAATGCGCCAATTTCTACAACATAAAGCAGAGGACTGTCATTTCGCCAGATGGCAAGATATTGGCTAACCTAACACCAAAAGCAATTGGAGAAGCATTCGGAATACCAATCCATGAGAAGATGATTTATAAAACAAGGGAAAGGGCTGAAAAGATGTACTCATCCACATTTGACAGGTGTGTCGATTTGATAAATACCAGGTGGATGAACAAACCCAAGCCAATTTGAACAAAATTACCCAAACAGATAATTTCAGAGGATTTGAGGCAAGAGTTTTGTGATTTGATAATGATGCTGAGCAGAGTTGGAGGATGCCCCCAAGCGTTCATCTTTGAACCTTGGATGTTTTATTATGTCAACTTGGTGCTGGAAGGCAAAGATTACGTAGACTGGGCACTGATGATCAGTGACAACATACATGAGCAGCTTCGTGGCGTGAGGAGAACAAAAACGTTTTACATGGGCTCTTACATTGTCTACATGTTGGCTCGAATGACGAAGTATAGGGGAATTTCCTACAAAGAACCAATCGGGTGTGGCTCCCATCAATTCAAAATTCATGAAGCTTGTCCGTAGTTGCATTTGACAAGCACCACCAACTACAAAAGGGTCAATGACGCCTTCACCATGCACATAACGAGGACCTTGTAGCAAAGGACCCATCACAGAATATCTAGGGAAGCACAAGAGCTGATCGAGAAGTTCGAGTGTTGGTTTATCCAATTTCCGAAGTTCACCTACATAAGGCTGCAAGGATTTTCCTTATCCTTATAGATTGCCCCGGTATCCCACGAACAGAATAGTGATGCTGGAGATATCTAGGCAACTTATTGCCTATGATAAGATCCAAAAGAAGAAGAAGAAGGGTGGACTTGGATTCCCAATTACCATGGGGAACTCAGATGAAATCTGCCCATCACTACAAGCAGTTAGGGAGGCAAAAAATGAGCTCCAATTCTTCCACTTTTCCTACCACACCAGCAGATAGCACTATGATCCCCACAGGAACATCAGGTGGATATTGTCTGAAGAGTTCAAACACAAGGTACAAATTGAGGTCTTTTGGGCAAATGCAGTGGATGAGATCGAGATTAGGAGGAGAATGTTTTCTCGGATACCATTGGTGATGACCAAGGAGTGCGAGATTGTCCCAGTGCCAAATCAAATTGAAGAAGACATAAATGTTGTACAGGCTGATTACAAGACAGTGAGGGATACGCCTCTACCACTCCTAGATTGGTTAGAACCAGAGATTACCGACTTGGATACACTTTGTATCCCAGTCTTAACATTCACACGGAGTTGGGTAGAGAGACATGTCAGCCGACTTAAGGGAAGATCAATTCCCCTTACATATAATTTGATGGGAGACCACAGGTCACTAGTAGCTAGACAGAGAAAGCAAGTTGATCAAACTTCAGAGCCAAGAGGAAAAGAGCCAGTTCGACTTGAGCCTCTGAGAATTGAGGAATCCTTGCATACACCATCTCGGGCACATTCTCCAAGTATGTAGGAAGTACCATTGTTTGCTGATCAGAGAGAGAGATTGCATGCAGAACAGGCAGTGCAAGTGGCAAGTTAGCCACCTCATAGGGAATCGGTTGGCCAAAGCATCAACATGCCCCGGGAAGAAAATCAGCAAGAGATGAATGAGGGGACGGCCACTGATACTCAGTTTCAGTAGGAGATTGAGGCAGCTCTCGAGGGTGATGCTACTTCAGATCAAGATGCCCATAGCTCAGGAGATACTGAGCCAATTGATGATGATGAGCCTCGTCAGAACGAAGGCAAGGAAGAAGTTCATGAGATAGAGGCCGAGGTTGAGCAGCCTTTTGTTATATTAGATATGCGGCAGGAGGTGCCAGAATGGCTAAGGGACGGGATGAGGCGTGATCCTGTAGATGAGACTGATCCTACGGCTGAAATGGAGGAGTTGTTGCAGAGGATCAGTGCACCTCCAACAAAGAAGAAGGCCAGGAAGTTCTCTAAGATCTCAACAGATGAGGATGGCTCTCAGACACTACATGTGGCAATGCCTAAAGTGGAATGTGATCGGGATGAGGCCGTTCTAGAAAACTATGTGATTACGACCATGGAACTTGGCCGCCCTACTGGAGCACAAGTGGTTGAGGAGTGCGATAATTCCAATCGAGCACTCAAGGATAGATTGTCCTACATTGAGGGCAAGTATAAGAAATTGAAGGTAGAGCACAAGACACTGATTGGTTATGTGTAGCACTTTTCTCGTCCTTGTGGGCAAGAAAATCCGGCAATTGAGCTTCTAGCTGAATTCTCTAGGTAGTCAATCAGTGGTTTAGAGGATTTGAAAAGGATGGCACAACAGGCAAACAAGTGGGTTGCCAACGTTCGTGCTGAAACAGGAAAGTTTATGGAGGATCTTGCACATGCCTATCGGCAAGCTTCCGATATTATGGCAAGGATGGATGCAGTTAACCATGCTTGGGGTGAGGCTCGTATCTATCAAACGAGAGTTGTTCTCCATTTAGGGGCTTTGATGAGCATACCTCTACAAATTTTGGTTGAGGGAGGTGTGATTCAGGAGGGGGATAGATATGACTTTGCCGGATGGTACTCTTCAGTAGTCATAGGCCAAGGGTTCTACGATGCATCACAGACAGATTCTATCAGGGTCAGAAAGGCCATGACAATTATTTTGGATGGACTCCTCAACACGTTGGAGGCAATCTTTGCCAGGAGGCTGACTTCTAAAGAGGTGACTGCAGATGGTTTGAAGAATAGATTAATGCAATTCTTTTCTGAGGTGAAGACCTTCACATAGGATGATTTCGAAAACACTTCTACATTCTCCAGTATTATCCAAAACACCCAGGATGCCCTTGTTGCCTGAAGAAATCTTGTGCCCGACATGGGCAAATGGTTACAATGTTGGAGTTTCAGTTGGATCACATTCCTCCCATTTCGGATCAAGAGGTTGAGGCAATATTGGCCAGGTTCATCAAGTTTGCAGCCAGCAAAGAGGAGAAAGGAAACGCCCTTCTGGATTGTTAATGGATAATAGCTTCGGTCAGATTGAATGACATTTCTAAAGGCAACATTCAATTAAAATCGAAATTATGAACAGTCATATTAAATTCTATCATTCTCGTGATTTTCTGTATTCATGTGAAATCGGAATTTTCTTGAAAGTCATTCGCCATCATATAGAAGGTTATATACGTGTGAGTATATACTTAACAAATGAGTTGTTATCAGCCGCATCCCATGAGTGGAGGCCAACCGCATCCTAAGGGACGCGTCCCATGAGTGGACGTGCCTCCACTCGTGGAGACACGTCCTCTCATGAGGCGCGCCTCTTAGGAGGGGCGGACTTCTTCCCTTATTTATGGTGGTTCCTCATTCGATATGCAAACATAGAAATCTGACAATGTTTTGCAATCAGCACATTCGCGCTTAAGAAGAAGAAATCTGAATTTGACCTGTGGACAACCTGAATCTAATCGATCCTCAACATGGTATGCGAGGTTAAAATTCACAAGTCTGAATTTCTTATATCCCCTTCAGGCACACTCTCTAGACTGGTGCGACATCGCTCCTGAAGAGCCTTGCATGAGCATCACACAATCTCTTCCCTACAGATTGATGCCTGTAGTGCTCTCTTCTCGCAGCATGTTGAAAGTCACGGTTATCACTACAGTAGCAAGAGAGCCAACATAGGAGACCCATGGAGGAGGAAGCGACAACCTTACGCACACAGGAGACCACGACCAATGCATCTGTCACTCTTAGCGCTATCGCGATTGCAACGTGATGTTGAGGGGCCCGATGGTATGGGTGGCAAGAGCCGAAGGCTACGCAGCCGCCAGCAGAGAAATTTGCCCCCATGGCCGTGAGTGTCTCTTTCGTGAAAGAGCATAGAAGAAAAGTCGGGAATATTTCGTATTATATATTCCTGTGACTTGGTCATTTGATCGACTATCAACAAAGTATCGATGTTCCCCTTTATGCTAGCGGCAGTATGACCATTATTGTTGCTCGACTCACTATCTGTGAGCAATCGAAGCTATTAACTGGCATGAGGTGGAACCATTCATTGGTGAAAATATCGGGTTAGGAGAGACAGGAGCCTTCGTATGCTTGCACATCAGATTAAATCATTCCTATCGTGGATTGGAATAATCGGCCTTACTAGAGCAGTTACATTTGATGAGTCGGGAGTGGCTTCAGAGGACAATGCCATTTGTTTTATTATTGCCATCAACTCAACTCTACATTTTATTTCTGTCAATCAACATAAATACAGGAGCCAACGTGATGATAGCCCAACGAGAAGAAAATGATTATTAAACTTTGGGCACCAACCACATAAATTTAATTGTTATTTTTAATAATTTAAATTTATTATTAAATATTTAATAATTTCTTATTATTTATTTAAAATAGTTTTTGCAGACTTCGTGCTTATAATCGGACTCTGGATCGAAATGAGTGATATAGCTCGGCCCACGAGTGGCATCGCTATGGCACGGGTGTTGATTATCTGCTAATTCCTCTCAGTTCATAGGCTTCCAATACGCTCAGTGTAATGTCCCCTTCTCGAGCCTGATCTTTTCAGTGACCGTTGGCCTATTCCGGAGACCCGTAGGCTAGTCGAAAGGTAAAATTAGGGTTTCCTATTTTGAAGGATGCTCTTGCTCGAGGTTGGTTGTTTCAATGGCGGATTCTTTCTGGGTTTTCAGAGAGCTTCGCAGTAGTATGTTCTTCTTGGCATTTTGAGCATCTTCAGGAATTTACTATTTTTAGTAAATTCTATTTCGGGCAGTGGGCCTGTTGATCTCAGCACAGTTGACTTTCCTCTTCAGTTGTCTCAATTGGTTTATTCAGTTTTGGCTTCAGGATGCAGTTTCGGAGAGATAAGTTCATTTCACTTAAATAACATTATATTTTAATGTTATAGTACCCCTTGGCCTAGTCTATTGACTTCATGTTGTTTTGAAAAGTGGTGTTTTGAGGGTGGCGCCTTCATTGAAGATTATTTTATAATTATTAAGGTTAAATTAAGCCTTAAGTGGGACACCTTTATTTAAGTGAGGAATTTAATTAAAAGAAGTCAACTTGAAGATTTGAAGAAAGGAACGCCATCTCTTGGGATTAGGGTTTTGACTCTAAAAAAAGAAGGTTAGGGTTTCGAGAAGGTCAACAGCAAATTATAAAAGGAAGCCTTGGGTTCTCTTTTCAGCATCTTTTGTCTACAGAAATGTTATGCTACCGGATTGGCTTTGGGATTGCTTCGAGGAATGAAAGCCTCCTAGCTTGGCATTGTTTCTCGCTTGAAAGATAGCGACTAGTGGTGAAGTAGTTTAGTGTTGAGTGATTTGTAGTGGATTTCTACATTGTAATTCATTGTGTGGGTTTGTAGATCAGCTTATTTGCATTTTAGTGAAATTCTGGAGTTGCATTTTCATTACAGCAGATTGTCTTTTTATTCATAAGTCAAAAAATACAAAAAGAATCGTTCTGGGTATTGTCTCATTGTGTTTCCCTGTTGGAGGCGACTCTTCATGAATATTTGTAGATTTTAATATGAAGTTTATGATTTTATAAAGCGAATTCGTCATTCCTTGAAGGCCGTACTTTCTGGGGTGTCTTGGGATTCGTGCCAATAATTAATAACCACTTTCAGTTGCCATTTCTTATTACTAAACTAGGCGCCATCTTTTTGAAGGTCTATTGCATCAAACTTGAAGTCATTTGGATCAGTTTTGAGTGATATATGAGCAATTTAGTGGGTTATAGACATGCTGGTTATATAATTTAAAGTGCAGGTCTGTCATAACAGATTTGAGGAAATCTGCATTCTCCTTCTTGGATTGGTGTTAGGAAATCATTAAAGGCTTTGTGAAAGATTCCTTATTGTTGCAGCAAATTGAAGAGCTCTAATACTTGATCTTGCAGGCATTATATAGTTCATTGTAAGCTGAACAGTAGTACTGTCAGCACTTCTCTTAGTCTTACTTTACTTTATGTAATCGCAATTGTATTCCTTTGATCTCCGCCATATGGTCGCCTCATTTCCATACTGGTATTGGGTAGCACATACTTGGTGTTGAGTTTGCTTTCAGTATATTAGATGGTAGGGACCCTCTGACCACATGCTCGTCGTTCGCCGACGCATCCTTGGTTAGAGTTCTTGTATAAGCATTTCAATTAAGACCCTCTGACCATATGCTCACCATCATTGGCGCCATCCTTGGTTAGAGTTCCTTCCAGCTCTGTTTCGGCATTCAGATCCTCTGACCAATGCTCACGCCTTGCCCTCATCGGGATCCTAGTGTACATTCTAGTTAGAGTTGCTTCAGCATCGTTTTGGTTTAGAGCTAACCTTAACGGGTGCGTTTGTTTGTAATTTGCAATTGAAAAAACAAAAAAAAATTGGTTCGGAATATTTCACTCAGACCTAGATGGGAGAGGCCACTGTGCTACTCACTTTCTCTGGATCTGATCCTGGCTAGAGAAGCTATGTGGTAATGTCTATGGTAGACATGAATCCAATGCACACCAAATAAATGAAACTCGCAACTTAAAATCACAGGAGAAGTGTTGGAATGATCACTTGGTATGCAACCTGATGTTGGAAATCTTCATGAGCACCAGTCAGAGCCATCGGCTCTGCCTGGACAGCGAAAGCAATCTTGGTCTCAATTGGTTGAAATGTGCCTATCTTCAGAAGAATTTCATACTCTGAGATTTGAAGGTTTAGGCTGGCTATCTGCTCAGCCACGTCTGGAATTATATGTATTGTCTCCCACTCTGGCCGGACATCTAAGGTGAAGACGAAAGGTTGAGTAGATATAAGGTGGAGCCATGACTTTGTTGGGCGAGAATTTATAAGAGGCATACTTCACTTCAAAGTCTTCAGTGTGTAAAGGATATTACATAGGAAATGTAAAGGATTCGATGGAAGGAATTTGCATTTAGGTTATCATAACCATACAGAGAAAGGTTTCCAGACCTCTTGAAAACTGGGTGTGAGACCTTTGACAGGTGATTGGAGTTGTCAATCAAACTAAGAGCAGCAGCAATCAACGCCACCGCAAAGGGCAAAGAGAGCAGATATTGTGATCGTTGATGTCGATTCCTCATTCTTGCGTACAGGATTCTAAGTTTAAAGAGATAAGTATTCTTTGGTCACTGAGTTACATCATTTATTTGTGAATTCTCTTGAATTGTGTTGTGTTCACTAGCATAAGATCCTTTGAAAATTTCATTCATGATATAACTTGTATGATTTTTGGATAGTTATGAACTATTTATAATCTCTTCTAGATGCTTTCAGGACGGATCAGAAGCATAAGAGATTGTTTACAAAAGAAGAAGAAAATGAAGACTCTGCTTGCAACCATTACACTGTGTAGATGACTGAAGTCATTCCTTCTAAGAAGAAGTAATTGGAGCTTCAGAGGGAGTCTCATCTTCACTTATTGTAAAGCCTTGAGATAGAGAAATATGAGGTGAAAGCCTTGTTCATCTCTGAGACTGAGATGAGGCGTCATGTTGAGAGACTCCATGACGACAGATCCCAGGATCTAAAGAACCCCCTGCACCCGCAGTATGGCTTAAGGGGGGGTGTTGGATATAAGCCACACCTGGACTAATGATAGAAACTGAATACATTGCAGACTTTATGAGGGCAAGAGAAGTAGGTTGGCTTCGTAAATTGCTTGTGGGACTCCTTGATCTAAGCACATTGAGATCCCCTACCATTATGAGACATGGTAGAAAAGAATATGATCCAGTTGGAATGTATTAGTTCAAATGTTTAAACAGCGGACATACTCAACAACTTCTCTCCAAAGTTAAGGTTGAACTCTTTGAGAACCTGGTAGGTAATTTGATATTATGTTTGAAATTCAAATTTGTTTATAAGTTGTACTAATATACAAAGATGTTTAATGTGTAAACTCTTTTGTCATGTGTGACTCCATGACTTTATGGGCCTACCCCTCCTGTGTACATTATCGAAAGGTGACAATCTTTCTGATAATGAACACTTGTATTTGACATTGTAAAGTGACGACTCTACAATGATAAAACTATCATAATAGATATCATATGGCTTGATATCTATAAGACATGTCATGACAGTATCTCTTAGACACCTTGATGGATATCATGAGACTTGATATCTGAAGATCATTGTGACCCATAAGAGATGATCATGGTGGATGATTATATCCGTGGATATGCCATGATCTATGGTAGACATCATGTGGCTTGATGTCAGTGCACATACCATAATGAAGATATGTATGAAGAATGTCATGTGACTTGACACTTTCAGAAGCATATCATATCTTCTGATATCACGAGTTAGGTGATATCATTTTTGGAAGTTATTCTTCCTAGTTAAAGAGGGAGTGTTGAAATGATGAAGATGTGTTATGAAGAATGTCATGTGACTTGACAACTTTGAGAAAACACATCATATTACGAGTTAGGTGATATAAACAATTTTACTTGATAGAAGTTATCTTCTCCAGTTGAAGAGGGAGTATTAAATAAAGGATATGGAAAATGTCATGTGATTTGACACTTTCAGATGCATACCATATCTTCTGATATCACGTGTTAGGTAATATCAGTTTTACTTAGTGGAAATTATTTTCCTTAGCCTAGAGGGTGTATTGAATTGTGAAGATGTGTTACGGAGAATGTCATGTGACTTGACACTTTCAGAAGCATATCATTTCTTTTGATATCACAAGATAGGTGATATCACTTTGGAAGTTTTTGAGGGAGTGTTGAATGATGAAGATGTGTTATGAAGAAAGTCATGTGACTTGACAACTTTGAGAAAAGCATATCACATCTTCAATATCACGTGTGAAGGTGATATCCTGACTTATTTGATTTGAAATATCTTCCCTAGCTAAGAGGGAGTTTTAATGGATAATAGCTTCGGTCAGATTGAATGACATTTCTAAAGGCAACATTCAATTAAAATCGAAATTATGAACAGTCATATTAAATTCTATCATTCCCGTGATTTTTTGTATTCATGTGAAATCGGAATTTTCTTGAAAGTCATTCGCCATCATATAGAAGGTTATATACGTGTGAGTATATACTTAACAAATGAGTTGTTATCAACCGCATCCTAAGGGATGCGTCCCATGAGTGGACGTGCCTCCACTCGTGGAGACACGTCCTCTCATGAGGCGCGCGTCTTAGGAGGGGCGGACTTCTTCCCTTATTTATGGTGGTTCCTCATTCGATATGCAAACATAGAAATCTGACAATGTTCTGCAATCAGCGCATTCGCGCTTAAGAAGAAGAAATCTGAAATTGACCTGTGGACAACCTGAATCTAATCAATCCTCAACATGGATGATGATCTTCTGGAAGGAGATGATGTGCATTGATGACAGATAGTGGTTCATGATGAGGAGTGGAGAATCTTCAACGCATTCATTGCCCCACTCCTCTCAGTGGCGGTTTTTAGGGCTAGAACCCTAATCAGGGCTTAGGTGGCTCAATCTGGGCCTTCCAGTGTATTTGAATCTAAGTCATCCACTGGACTGGGCTTGATATAAAAGGGGTATCCCCCCTCATTTGTAAAAAATAGAGAGTTAGACAGAAATCAGCAATAGAGTTGAGCTAGATAGTAGAGAAGGCAGTTAGAGAGTAGAGCTACGAGTTAGCTTAGTTTGAACAGGAAAGAAAAACTATCCCTTTGAAGGTTTTTGTAAAAGGTTGTTGTGTAAGACTCATAATATAAGGATTTTCATTGATTGGTGACTCTTTCTTTCATTGTGAGCAGTTGACGAGACTTTTTCGTCTTTCCAATTCAAGTAGAGTAGAGTAAATTAGACTTTGTTTTATGCAAGTAGTTGTTAATTGTGGAGTGTGGCGTTGGTTTGGGAAAATCTTCCTTTATCCATACCACTAGCGGGCTTGCTGACTGTAAGTCTGCCTTGCGTGGTCAACTGGAATATCAGTACCTAACTTCGGTTGTGACTCATGTGTTCACTTGCATCGTTGTGACGGAGTGCACATGTTGGGCCACAATTTGAACATCTTATCCATCCTTTGCAGATTGCACCAACTTTGTCAGAGTTGTCCGAAGGGGAGACAAAACAAAGTTTGGTTTGAAGATTGTCAAAGTCTATCCTCGCATTCCACCTTTTAGAAATAGATCATAGAATTTCTACCCCCTTTATCCCTTTAAATTTAGTATTTCCCGGTCGATTCAGATATCAGAGCATTATAGATAAATCTTTCATCTGCTTCACTTAATTGAACAATTACGTAAGTCCCCTTGGAATACCCAGCATATTCACATCAACCAACTGAGTCTATTCGCAATAAAAGGAACCTTGGAGTTGAACGCATTAACTTTCACGCAATCTTAGCATGCGTGATACTTTGATCAAGAGAGAATAGAGTGACCGTTGGACATTTTATTCTGTGTTGGTGTTGTCATAAAACACACGTCAACAAAACTCTCCAAGGGAAAGATAGTTGTCACCGTGCTCATCTGACATAAGAGTACTCCAACCATAGGTTGCCAACATTTGTCGAGCAACATCAAAATACTCCAAGGCTGTAACAATCATATTATCACTAACCTTCAACTGCCCCGTCAGATGATGATACCCCTGTGACTCGTCATTTCCACCCAAATCTGCACTATAGTAAGAGGTCGAGTCCTCATCACTCACCTCATGATCAGCAACATCATGTGTGCTATCCTCAATGCACACATCAACAACTAAAGTACTGCTGCTATGTACCTCAACAGATGGCTCATCGGGTAAGGTAAAAACTGCTGATATGACAATATCTTCACACACTTCCTCTCCCAATGTAATTGTAACACCATCCAACTCACGATCTTGTGGTTATATGTCAACACATGAATCATCAAACTTGTTCTCTAAGGCCTGATCTATAAAATCAGACTCACCATGACATGAATCCAAGCCAAATACTGCACCATTAGTACCCGATTCCTGAGTACTTTCATGTAACATCTCACTAGCAGCATCTTACACATGTGTAGCCACCGTTGTTTCATGTTGTTGCAAAGTCTTATCACTGTCGTCATGAAAATCAGAATTGTTAGAGGTGCTGATAACAACTTTTCAAATGTTGTGAACATTATTCTATGGGTCCACTATACTATTATCATGATGTAAAATTTCCTTATCGCCCACCACTTCGGTTTCAATCCCATGTCCATCTATAGATTGTAGGTAGTTCTCTGTTGACTTATCATCTTTTAACCCAAACACATCGTAGAGACCTTTGGATACAACACCAAGCCTCTCAATCTTGCTTCCTGTTAAAGTTCGTCTTGAAATGTTATCTTCGTACTGCTGCACGCTACGAGCTAATCTTCGTTGTGAAGGCGTGAGTTTCTGCTGGGTGTTATTCAAGACGCTCTCAATGCTGATCCTAACTCCAACATACCCAAAGTGGTGAAGCAATACACTGGGACCCTCCAAATGGTAGTGCTAACTCTACCTCCACTTGGATCCCAACTCAGTAAACCATGTCAATTCCAAACACTATGCTAATACACCTCAGGTATCATACTTGAATCGCACGGATAAACTAAAAAACTATCAACCTCAACACCATCTAACTTCAGCGGCGCCACTCAGATATACCCTTTTTCCAAATTGCAGCAAGTCTCCAAGTCTCGAATCAAGTGATAATCAACATGGGAGAATAAATTAGAGGACTTGCTAAACCCGGAATCGTCATCTGAAGTCGGAGACAAGTCATACTAGAGCTGACTAGTGCACTCCTTATTCCACTCACCTCTTTGTGCCAACAAAGTCATCGTCAACTCTTGTGTACGTGGGATGAAAATAAGTTGATGAGCATAACTCATGCTGCAATCGAGGTGAAACTCTCCTGACTGTGCTAATTGAGTGCTCACCAAAGAACCCTTAACGTCCTCAAGCTCTAGAGGCAGCTTATCAACTTCCTCTTCTTCCCTCATCAAGGAATCCGAATAGATCCCAACAAGGCTAAGTAGGGTGTCTCTGTCTGAAAGAAGGTTCAAATAATTCATCTTCATTGTTTCCATACCTTCTTTGACAATCTGAAAAGCATCATGAGAAGATCCGGCTCCAGCCCCTTCTTCTCTTCTCTCTAACTACACTGCCCAAAGATGATCCTCAATTAATTTGTGCATCTTGTCATGATGAGATAATGCCGCAATAATCCCATCTTCCTTCACTTTTAACTTCGTCTCCAAGCTACGAACAACTCCTACACCATCTGATGAAGCCTCTAACTGTTCTTGCTTACCCATGTCTGGAATCTTCACCAAGTTCTTCGATTTCCCAAGCTTACCAACCTCATCACTATCATTGGAACAAAGTGCATCCCTTTTCTACATGAGGAGTCCTCTAAGGTTATCTATTCCCTTTTGTCTTGCTATGTTGATAAGATTAACTTTATCTTTTACCTTTTGAACGTGTTGTCTCGCATTGGCAGCCACTAATCTAGCCTCCTTGGCTTTTTGCAACCATCCTTCGTTCAACTCTTCGGACCTCTTTACCTCTTTGCTACCAAAATATACAAAACCAGCCCTCATATGCTTGATATCTTCATGTCTACCAAATGGTGTAGTCAAAACACTAGTGGCTGCTCCACTAAGTAGAAGATCAATTTTCACATTCTCCTCATTATCTTGGGCCTTCAATGGACTTTCATATGTGTGAATAACATCCACCAAACCACAATCCGATTCCTTGTCATGGTAGGTTGAAGTAGTGCTAGACTCATATAATGAGGTATCACAAAAAATCTAACCTTCATGTTGTTGCTCCGGTGTAACTGATTTAACTTCAATGAACCTTTTCTTTCCTTCAACCTTGACGCCATCATGAAGTGTCATGTGATCCAAATCTTCCTCTTCGCAAATTTGTTTTGTACTCTCCTTAGGATCATCAGTAGGCTGATCCCTAACTGCTGCAAATTCATTGTAGAGATTTCTAGAAGTTTCTCCTATAGATGCCTCTACTCTCTCCTTTTTGTTTTGTGATCTAGACCTGAAGAAGGATAATTTGTACTGCTCTGAATTTGGGTCTAAAACCATTTTATTCATCCTTTTTGAAATCTGTCTTGACTCCTTCGCTATGGTATCTAACTGTTTTAATATGGCATTCCATTGCTTCCCATGAGTAGCCATGAAGCACAACTAAAACCTTTGCAGCTGAATCTCACCCAACAAGTTGGCAAGAAACCGCTCCGATACCACTGTGGTGTACCAACACTCTGCTCATTTGTTTCCACTGAGTTTCGTAGATCTTATTTTGTTTCAGTTTGTGTTTGCCTTCTTTGTGCTCCTAAGGTTGTTTGCTAATAACACTAAAATGGTACTAGAGAGCATATGCATACAATGAAATCTTCAAATAATCTAAGCTACTGAAACAACTTGAGTACATTGCTCAATTTAGCGGCCAAATATAATTTCTTCATTACAAAATAACATGCTTACAACATATAGTTTTCATCAGATTCGAAACTAAGTATTTCATAAACCATACTTTCACTTACAGCCAAACATCACTGTGAATAGTGACTTGGTACAGTACCCGCCCCCAAAGAAGTGCACACAACTTTTGGAAGACGAACTTCTCCCACCAAAATCTGGATTGGCAAGCCTTCTAGGATAAGGGCGCCCCCTTTAGGAAAGATAGCAGCCTCTTAGAAGAGGCGTTTCTTTTAATATGTGCTGATTAAAACTCTCAAGAAATGTAGCTGGCTGTAGCTTCCAAAAAACAGTCCCAAAATGTTCCACAAGCGAACAGCTCTTGTGCAAATGTGAATGGAGTCTATGGCAGTCCAACCCCCTTTGAAAATGGCTCAAATAAACTATGAACAGCAACTTGTGTCTCCAAAAGAAGCCACCAAAAACATATCAACAACTTTAAGGTGGTGTTTCACACCCTCAAGCAGCTCCAAACAAAGAACCAAGCCCCACCAGGCTCACCCACTGCAAGAAATCAGGAAACCCTAGTCTCCTCTTTCCTCCAAAGCAACACTTCCAAGTTTCTTCAAGCTAAAATCATTCATCCATGAAGATGGTCGAAATTTTCCTTCTATTTATAAGTTTTTTATTTAAAAAACACTATTCATAAAAGTGAGCACTATTCACTTAAGTTATTTTTTTTTTCACTTTATGAATGAATAGTAACTGAAAAATATAAAGTGACCCCTTCCTTTTAAAGATACATGGTCCCTAAGCCGAGGATGGTGAAATAGATGGTGAGTATCATAAATTTAAGCACAAGTATCCTGCCAAACGCAACAATTCACCCTGTCACCATACTCCGAAGACCCATACTGCAAACTGACGACCAAGTGCCCGACCAAGAAACCCTCTATCCAGAACTATTGGCCTACGAGGGTCAGGAAAATAGGCTAATCCCCTAACTCTGATGCTCATGAAAAAGGGGACATTACATTCTCCGTTGAAGAGTTCTAGTTATGTACATAGTGAAGGCATCATTAACTCTTTTGTAGTGAGAGGTGCTATCTAGGTGCAACTACAGGCAAGCCTCATGAATTTTAAACTCCTCACTACCACACCCAATTGGCTCCTTGTAGGATATTCCCCTGTATTTTGTCATTCGAGCCAACATATAAATCACATATGAACTCATATAGAAGGTCTTTTTCCTTCTCAAATTTCTAAACTGGTCGTGTATATTATCACTTATCATCCTTGCCTAGTCTACACGATCTTTGCCTTCTAGCACGATGCTGATGAAATAGAACATCCAAGGCTTGAAAATATAGGATTGGGGGCTTCCATTCACCCTGTTGAGCATCATAATCAGGTCACAATATTCTTGCTTCACATCATCCGAAATTATCTGCTTGGGCAACTTGGTGCGAGTAAGCTTGGGCTTCTGCATCCAAACTGAATTTATCAATCCTACACATCTCTCAAAAGAAGAAGCATACATCTTTTCAGCCCTTTCTCTCGTTCTATAAATCATCCCTTCAGAAGCAAGTATTCCAAACGCCTCCCTAATGGCTTCAGGCATGAAATTGGCAAACAACTTGCCATCAAGTGAAACAATTGTTCTCTGCCCTAATCTGGAGCAATTGGTGCATTCCATAATTAACTCTGGACATCGAATGGTTGGCTGAAAACCAACAGCTGCATAAAGACCACTCTTCACAATGTTGTGCGATGTGACTGACGGAGGATAGTCACCTATCCCATGCATTCAACTTCTGACTGCTCCCAGATTGAACGAGCCAAGAATTGTGTCACTCAACTCCCCCAACTTTGAAGTAAATTTTGACTCCGGAAGAAATGGCTTGCTCAACTTTTTTATCACTACCTGTCTGGATACACTGGCTTTGCTAGACTCAGCATTTGCAGCCTTGTTTGCTCTTGCAATCGCTCCTCTATTTACTTCAGCCATCCTGCAGAAATAAAAGACATTCATTAGAAACTTAACTTAGAAAATTTATTAACCTTCATGATGCCCAGCACATGGAGCGAACTTTGAAAATGAAGAACTTTGGCACTAAGATTATGACTTCAAACCTCAACACTTCGCAGCACTATCAATATTTCTTCCGACACTTGGAAATTTTCTTGCTCCTTCAGCAACTTCTCCCAACTTCGATTTTCTTCACCCACAGAGTCTTCAAGTCGCACTTGCAGCTGGTGAAGAGAAATGAAAATTTTCATAGCTCTTATAACTTAGCCTAAGAATATTTCGACTTCTAGAAGGAGGCTTATTTTAGCAGACTCATTTAATTTCCTCTCCACTACTCTGCAAAAGTTCGAATTTTCCCTCCTTTGGCAATTTGCAACAATTGTTATAATATATATTAATTTAAAAATTTCACCCCATTGATATTAAAATATAATCATCCTCCAGGCATAGGCGTACTTCACCATGAAGAATTTAAAATCACGCCTTAGAAAATATTAAATCATGTGCCTTGAAAAATTTATCTCCAAAAGACCCAGGCACATTTTATTTTATTCCCCTGCCTTAAGAACTTTTCCTCATCTAAGGCTTAGACAATTTTCTTTGCTTTAGAAATTTCATGAATTGCAAGCCAGGTGTCCATTTTAAAATCACAATCCAAGGTGTTTTATTTTCAAAATTTATTTCCCCTTAGAAAATATTTTTCAACTCTATTATTCAAGGGTGCACATCTTGAAAATATTTTCCACTAACATTTATTTAATCTTTTCCATCTTGGGCACATTTGAAGGGGTCTGCCTCATTTTAATGCCTTAGAAAAATTCCTTATCAACTCCTCCATGCTTGAGCGTATTTTCTCTAGTGGCATTTTATTTTATGCCTTAGAGAAACTTTTCAAACACCTTGTCACCTTGGGCGCATTTAGAGGGGTCTGCTTCATTTTCAACGCCTTGGAGTATTTTTAACTCATGTTCTCACCTTGGGCGCATTTACTAGGTGATGCTTTTATTTCCTTGACTTAGAAAATTCCTAAGTCTTCTTCCTCTTGGGCATATTTTCTCTAGTGGCATTTTATTTTATGTCTTTAGAAACTTTTCCAACACCTTGTCACCTTGGGCGCATTTAGAGGGATCTACTTCATTTTCAACACCTTGGAGTATTTTTAACTCATCTTCTCACCTTGGGCGCATTTACTAGGTGATGCTTTTATTTCCTTGACTTAGAAAATTCCTAAGTCTTCTTCCTCTTGGGCGTATTTTCTCTAGTGGCATTTGTTTTACCCCTTAGAAAAATTTCAACCCTCCCCAAGGGCGCATTTAGACCTGTGTGTTAGGCGCATTTTTATGGGCCATCTTTTATTTTCTTGACTTAGAAAATTTTCCCACCTTCTCTTCATGATGGGCGCATATGAGGGGGTCAAGCTTTCATTTTCAACTTAGAAACTTTTCCTCACCTCTAGCTACCTGCCGAGGGCGCATTTCATAGGTGGTGTTTCAAGTTAAGGGCGCCTTTACTAGGTGGTCAAGCAATTTCATGACTTAGTCAATTCTTATGCCTCCCTACTCCTTGGGCGCATTTTACCCCCTGAGCTTCTATTTCATGTGCCTTAGGCATTTTCTTGACATTTTCCCCCTCATTTTGCCTTGGGCGCACTTGAGGGGTCAAGCTTCCATTTTTCATACCTTGGAGAATTTCATTCATCTTACTCATACCTTGGGCGCATATGACCCCTTATTCTTCAAATTGAGGGCACATTTGGAAGGGGGTCCTTCCATTTTCGAGACAAAATTCTCAAACCTCCTTGTTCATCATGGGCGCATTTCCACTCCAAAGCTCTGAAAGCTCATGCCTTAGGCAAATTTGTGCTTTCTTGTCTCCCACCTTGGCATATCTGAACACTTAGCTTATTTTCAATTTGCTTGCCCTCATTTTCTATTTTTAGTAACCCCTTGATTTTCGAACTTCTGTAACTCCTCTTGACTTGAAATTTTCCCAACATGATCCTCGTGAGTTAACTGCCCTGTTCATACTTGCCTTTTGCATGCACCTGTTGTTTTTAGCTCCATTCTGGAAGTGACTTACTACAAATAGTAAGTATGCAGATTTTGCTCAAATTTTACCAATGGACTCTTTGAAAGATGTTGATCTCAGTGGGATACATCCGTTTTTCAGAGATTCTCGTGTTTTGCCCCCCATTTTAGGTACCAAAGTTAGAAACCCTAATTTCATTTGCATGTGCCTCTATTGACCTCCGTTTCTATTTTGCATTACTCTGCTCCTGAAACTGAAGATCTGGGACGGCTGGAGTGACCCTGCTAAAAATAGTAAGTTCCTGAAAAAGTGATCAACTGAATGCCAGACTTGGTTGCATGTCATATAGCCCGAGAGATCTCAAAAAACCCAAAAAAACCTAGAAAACTGGTCTACATGCGAGCACTTGCTAAAAATAGAAAGTCCTCAATTTTGACTTGCATGTTATATCATTGTGAAGCTCTTGAAAACCCCAAAAAGACTATCCTGACATGCATTGAAAAATCATACATGCAAACCCTAAAAACTGCTTCCAAAGCTCGTACTGCTAAAAATAGAAAGTTGTCAAAATTTGCTCAAATTTTGCGTGCAAGCACTTTGAAGTGCTCCAAACGTGGTGAAGCAATCAAAATTCCAAAATCTTGAGGAAAATATTCCAAATTAAGTACTTACTAAAAATAGTAAGTTATCAGAATTCAGTGAAATTTAAATGGGATCCTACCTGAAGCCTCCAAATTGGAAAGCCAAGCTCAAATTTCAATTTGCTCAATCAGTTTAACCTCAAATCAGCCTGAAGAACGAAAACCCTAATTTCACAGACTTAGCCAAAATTTCAACTTAGGTCCAAAGATAGGGATATCCTCGAAAAGACCACAAGGAACACAAAGAGAGAGATGAAAAACGACCCAAAACCAAAGCCAAAAGACTAGAATGGAGCAAAAATTAGGGGGTACCCATTTTGAATGGGGCAATGTGTGGAAAGGTCACAACACCTATATATAGTGCTTGCTTGGAAGTGTAGGTAGAATTTGTTTCACACAAAGTGTTTTATATGTTTAAAGGCATGTTGGGAGGCATGGCCAACTTGTTTTGTTCAAATCTATGCATAGTGAAATATCCCCCTTAGGTTTTTTTTTAATTTAACAGCACAATTTCAACACTGTCAGCATTAGCTTCAATAATAAACCAACAAGAATGGTAACCCTTCACCTTTTGATCACCAAGATCCCTATGTAGGCGAGGTGAGAGCATACAGAGTCAGGGATCGTTAGCAAACTAGAATGTAATTACAACTAAACATAGGTGGCAAGCCGACCATAGAACGAAAGGAAATTACAAACTCAACCACTTATGCAGCGGGAGTGGAGATATTAACAATTAATAAGGCAGCAAACCAGCCATGAATCCACACTACCACTTATTCAGCGGAGGGAATTAAAATACCAGTGTTAAAAGTAAAAATCAAACTCAACCACTTTTTCAGTGGGAGTATAAACAAGAATATAAAATGCAGATTATCAATAGCTGTTAATACTACTTATAGTTGGACTACTTGCCAAAAACTCGCGAGTTTTTTTTTTAAACAAGTAATAACGGTAAGAACTTGCCAAAAAAACTCGCCGACTTTTTGACCAAAACTCGCCAAAAACTCGCCTTTTTTTTGGCGAGTTTTTGTCAAAAAGTCGACGAGTTTTAAAAAACAACTCACACGATCAGGCACTTAAGCCCGTAGCCAGCCAAAAGCTCATTTGCATTTCATTTTCTGAGTTGTTTTCACTCTTGGCAAAGAAAAAACCCAATCCAACGCATTTTGCACCATTTTTCAGCGATTTTGCATCGAGGAGACGAGACTTGAAGGAGATTTTCATCAGATATCGAAGGCAAATTGCATTTCCAGGTAGGTTTTCTAATTTTTCTTATTCTTTCTTTTTTTTTCATTTTTTTTTCATTTTTGTTGATTGTATGTTTAACCATCATGAATGAACTGTAAAATAGATTTGAATACATTTATGTCGTTGAAAAGAAGATTTAGATTTATCAAAACAAGAATTTGTGACCATTTTTTTCTGATTTTTTGACATATTTTGCTAACATTTTCATTTTTTTCAAATTTTCTTCAAACCCTAGTTATTTTTTTTATTTTGATTCTTCTTGTTTGTTGAAAACATGTTTAAAATCATATATTAGCTTAATTTGTTACTAATTTAAAGTAATTTTCTGATTTTTACATTTTTTTCACAAATTTTTGTAACCCTAGTTTATTATTTTCTTTTTTTAATGTATTTTTTTTTTATGAAAATATTTAGAATCTTAGATTAGTTTAGTTTTTACTAATTTAAAGTAATCTATTTTCAATTTTGATATAATCTAATTTAGCTTGTTTTTAAATTTTCTATCAAAAAACTAACAAGTTGTGCTTTCACTTTGTGTGTAGGTTAATTGATAATGGCTTTTGAATCCGCTTCTACCCCTGCCACAACCCCATCCATGCCTGGGAGTGGGGAATATATAGGCACTCGTCTAGTAGTAGCTAGAGATTCTACTTGGAAATATGCATATGAAGGACCAGAACTTGGATCAATATATTGCATTAGATGTAAAAATGTATACCCTGGAGGCATCAATCGCCTCAAATACCACCTTGTAGGCATCCCTAGACATGATGCTAAGGCTTGCATAAACACCAAAGAGGAAATAAAAAGACAAATGAATGCAATCTTTCCGTTGCAAAAGGAAAAAAGGTGCAAAGAGCGAAGGCAAAAGCGGCAATGCATGCTGCCATAGCTTCTTCTCAACGTGTTGCAGTCAACCTTGAATCACTGTCAGATGGTGATGATGTAGCAACCGGCATAGTGGGCTCTCTTCGTGGTCCACATGTGCGAAGCCAATCACTGCAGCCCACCACCACCTCCATCCCTTTATCTACCTCTAGTAGAGTACCAGGGGCAGGATCAACACCTAAGGCCACAGATTCAACTTCATGCATTAGTGATATTTTTGTGCTTAGAAACACACTGGGTGCACAACCTTCTTTAGAGGCAACTGGGTGGAATAAGGAGGTGCATGAGCATGCAGATGTTGCTTGTGCCAATTTTTGGTACTTCAACATCCCTTTCAATGTGGCAAGCTCACCTTACTAGCAAAATTTGGTGACCGCATTGACAGTTGTAGGGAAAGGCTACAAGGCACCTTCACGCAAAGACTTGAGTGGGAGGTTAGTTTATGTTCCTTAATTTATGTTTTTTAAGTTTCATTTATGATTAACTTAAGTTATTTTTTTGTTTACAAATTAAAATTGTGTACTTAATTTCACTTTGTACTTGTAGGTTGCTTTCTAATGCAACTGAAAAGGCAAGGGCAGCAATAGAAGAGCAAAGAGAAGAATGGAAAAATTATGGCTGCACTATTCTTTCTGATGGGTGGACGGATGGAAAAAACGTACCATCATTAATTTTTTGGTTTCTTGCAAAAATGAGGTGGTGTTTTTGAAATCCGTGGATGCCTCCAACATAGTAAAAAATGCAAAAAAATTGGCTAGATTGTTGGAGCAAGTGTGCATGGAGGTTGGGCTTGAAAATGTGGTGCAAATCGTAACTGACAATGCAGCAGCATATGTGGCAACAGGAAGAATCCTCCAAGATATACACCACACAATTTTTTGGACACCATGTGTTGCCCATGTCCTTGACCTTCTTTTGGAGGACATAGGCAAATTCGATTGGGTCACACCGATTGTAGAGGATGGAAGGAGGATCACTAAACATATCTACAATCACCCTTGGGTTCTTAACTTGATGAGGGAGCACACCAAAGGGAGAGAATTGGTGAGACCCGGTTTGACAAAGTTTGCAACGGTTTTCTTAACATTGTAAAGCATTCTTGGTGCATTGACGGCTTTGAAACAAATGTTTGTGAGTCAAGCATGGATATACTCACCTTATTTGAAGAAGTCGAAAGGAGAAAGAGTTCAAAGCATTGTCTTCGACCCCCTCTTTGCACAAAGAGCAACAGAGATTGTGAAGGTAACTTCAAAACTTTGAGTTTGAATCTAAATTCAAATTGGACATTTTTCTTAAAGTTATTGTCTTTCATTGTAAACTTGTAAATTACCAAATTGTAACTCTAATCTTTTTTTGCATTTTTAAATTTATATTGTAGGTGTCAAAGCTCTTGGTTAGAGTGCTCCGCTTGGTGGATGGGGATCAAACCCCAATGGGGTATCTTTATGAGGCCATGGATAGGGCCACGGAGGCTATTAGAAATTATTATAAGGGGGTATTATTAGAAATTATTATAAGGGGGACAGCCTCAAATTTAATCCCATTTGGGAGATTATTGACAAGAGGTGGAACAATCAACTCCACCAACCTATCCATGCAGCAGGGTACTTCTTGAACCCCTGTTTCATCCATTCAGGCACCTATGCAGATCCTACTAGAGAGGTTTCCTACTAGAGAGGTTAAGGAGGGCCTCACTACCTGCATTCAGCGGATGACATCCACGCCTGACAAGGCAGATTGCATTGTTAATGAATTGCAAAGTTATAGGGAAAAAACGGGTGCATTCTTCTCTTTAGACTTGGCAAAGAGAGTAGTAACTAGGCTGCCACGAGGTATAAAATTTGAAATTTACAAGTTACAAAAATGAAAAATTGATAATTACAAGTTACAATTTTCTAACTCTTTCTATTCTTTTGTAGATGTTTGGTGGACGAATTGGGGTGGAAAAACCCCAAATCTTCAAAAATTTGCCCTTTGTGTCTTGAGCCAGCCTTGTAGTTTGTCCAATTGTGAGTGCAATTGGAGCTTGTTTGAGGCCATCCACACAAAGAAGAGGAACAAACTCACTCAAAAACGTCTCAATGACCTTGTCTTTGTGCAATATAATCTTCGATTGCACACAAGAAAGGTAGAGGAAATATCATATGATGATCCAATTGATTTGGATGAGATAGATCCATACAGTGATTGGACAGGGCGAGGGGAGCAGCCTCCATTGTTTACCGAGGACGAGATTTATGATTTAGAGCGACAGGCAATGGAGGAGGGTGGATTTGCATTCTCATTGGATGACCTTGAGGATGACCTTGAGCAGGAGTCATTGCCAGTGCCACCAACAGTAGCTGCAGGACGATCTACATCTAGGATGGAGGTTGAGGAGCCACAGGCACAGCAGGAGCAGAGTCCTACGATTACACCCTCTTCCAATCCCTTAATGAGATCTAGACATGGGAAGAGGAGATTTGAGCATCAGGCTCTACATTGGTACTCTTGAAATTGATATTGGTCAATCTTATCAGAAGATGAATCCTTCTGAGTCTTGTTCACAGGCCCTTGATCTGGTTACAGCTTCTTTTCAGGACATTGATGACATAAATAAGGGTACTATTCTCACTCCTGAAAGCAAATCAAGACACTTGCAGTTGCTTTCGGATAGAGGTTTTGTTGACAACACTACAAAGGGTAATGATGATGTTGTGGCGAGATCAACTCATCCTGTTATGAGTTGTGAGTCTTCTTTTGATGATGGTAGAATAGGATAGAGTACACACGACTACTCTAGTTGTCCATTGGTGCAATCAGGGGAGTTTCATCTCGATTGCATCATGAGCTATGTTCATCAATTCTCTTTCAGCCCACATATACAGGATTTAATGATGACATTGATGACACGGAGAGATGGATTGAATAAGGGATGTTCGAATTCATTTTGGTATGACATGCTTTAGATTTCAAATGATGAGTCTAAGTTTGACAGGTCTCTCGCTTTGATTTCTCCAATTGGATATTTCCAACAGCAGGAGTTTGAGATCTGGTTCGATTGGACTCTAGGGGTTATCAAAGTGGCACAATGGAAGTCAATTGGAATTGTAGTTTGTTCATGGGATCTAGGTAGAATTGTTTTTGGATACATGATAGCAGTACTTGGATGGTAGAGCTCACTAATCAGCAGATGGTAGAGATCCCTGTGCACAATTTATATAGGGATGATATTCAGAGTTGGGATCCAGGAGTTTACTTGTCGGGCAGTTCGCTTCATAGATTGACAGGGCTTGACCGTGTCAAGAGTTACAGTTGTACACAGAGGTTACTGGTTGGAGTTCTTTATAGGATCATTTGGGATCTAGGTGGTAGGCAGACAGACACAAATGGATTGTTATTCAAGTATCAGATGTTGTCGCGGTTGACTGGATTGGCAGTTGCGGATTGCTTAAGGGAAAGCAATCTTTGGGAAGGGAGGACTCTCATGTCCTCGAATTGGAGGTATTAAATCAATTATTTATAAAGTTACTCCAATAAACTAATATCAAAAGGATGACTTTATATTTAATTAATTTAATAAAGTGACTAAATAAAATAATATATTATAAAGTCACTGAAAGGAATAAAATAATAATATTTCTAAAAGCTCCTTGAGAAGTCATCGAGAAATCTATATAAGGATTTGTTGGCTTAGCATTTGGGCATGTTTGATTTGGATTTCATTTCTCACTACCAGTTTGGTAAGAAAGTTTGAATGCTTTGCATTGCTCGAGGGTTTCAAGACTCTAGAGTACTAGGTTCGGTTGTGAAAGATCAACCCTAGCTGGAGTTGTGGGGAAATCCATCTAGGGTTTCTACAGGTGCTTCATTGAGGATTTGATCAATTGCAATAGCTGATGTATTATTGCAATTCTAAATAATAAGTGCAATAGCTGATTTATTATTGCATTTATTTCAAGAGTTTGTACAATTGCAATAGCTGGATTATTATTGCAATTACTGAAGGATTTGCAAGTTTGCAATAGCTATTGTACTACTGCAATCATTATTGGAAGGAGTTATTTATGTTGAATCAATATAGAAAAATTTAATGGTGATAAGACTAAATTTTGGAGAGAAAGAAATATTCGATCAATTGCAGACTTCTATTGAATATTTTTTAGTCAAATAAGAAGTTTGATTCTCTTCTTGAGAATTACATCCAGCCATTGAAGAGTTCATTGGACATTTGGTGGGTTTACTTTGGCACATCGAATTTATTAGGAAAGACGATTCATTGAAGATTAGTTTTTAGGCAAAAGGAACAAATTGTCCTGTTGGCAGAAGCAGACAAAAAATAGAAAAGACAAATTATGTAGTATCGTGCTTTCTAATTGTTCAAATTCAAGCGCTTACATAACATATGATTTTGGAGACATTGTTTGATTATTGCTGGAGGAAAAGACAAAAACATCATGAGGATTATTGTTGACAAACTATCGAAGAAGACAAATTCGATCAAGATTTTGGAGAAACAACAAAGTTAATTCTGGCGCAAGGACAAATTCCTATATTTGGGATCGATATTTTATTGTGTCCACAACAATACAAGGAGTCGATATTATTGAAAGAGTAATTCAGATAAGACAAATAGGAACAACTACCAAACAAATTGACGGCCTTATATTATACTAAGCATTCGATTTGGGAGTATTCAGAAAGACATCATTGGAGGTTGCAACTTCTTGTCAAGTCGACTTGGAGTTTGCAATTGGAGATTACAAGCGATGATTAAAGGCAGCAAAGATATTTGATTTATAAATGGCATCCTTTTGCTGGGCTGAAATGTGATCTTGTTGAGACGTCATCTTGCTGGTTTGGAACGAGTTGTAGCTGCTAAACTTCACTTTGGTTTAATTTGCCTGACGGCAATCAAGTTCTTTGTGAAATCACAATTCCTTTGTATTGCATATGAGTCTAGTTGTTAATGAATGCTGAAATATGCCAGCCAATTTTTTCATTTTATTACAAAGCTAAATTCACCCATTAGCATTAGTGCAAATATAAACCAACTGAATGTAACCCTCTCATCTGATCAACCTAGATCCCAATATGGGCAAGGTTAAGAGCATACACAAAAGGGGGTCGTTAGTAAACTGAAGCTTGCTGAAGTAATGGTAAGAAAGTACAATCACTCAACCACTTATTCAGCAGGAGGACTGAAATGAAAGAACAATGCTGAAAGTAAAATGCAACTCGACCACTTCTTCAGCGGGAGCAGGTTGACGGCTCAGCCGATCAACAAAATGAGATAATGCAATTACATAAAATAACAAGCGGCAAGCCGGCCTCTTCCACTTGTTCAGCGGGTGATACAGGGAATTGAGATTAACTAAGACTGAAACAAGCCAGTCTCTTCCACAGTCGTGGGAATTACAAGAATTAGATCAGAATAGGAGAAATGCTATCAATACTACTGTCCAGCTTACAATATGTAGATAGAGCCTACCAATATCCATGATTAGGAACTATTCATTGCTGCAATAATTATAAGTGACTCTCCTATACTCTACTTGACTTCTTGGACTCAATCCTACCCCTGAGACGAACCTCCTGTAAATCTGATATGACTGATTATTGACTGGAAATGACAGACCAGCAACACAGAAAACCACTCAAAAGCTCACAACTAACTCAAATCTTACCCGAATTGCACGGAACCAAGTTCATTAGGCTCTTAGAAGGAAGGTGCCCCTATACCAATGAAGAAACCTCACTCAGAGCTCTCTCTTGTTTTCTTGCACACATCCCAATGCACTCCCAAATGGTACGGCCCCCAAGAAAGGGCAATTTGCTCTTAAAAATCCAAACCTCATCTAAAAAATCTGCAAATAAACACAAAGGGTCACCCCTAGCAAAGACACACAATGATGCAATACCCAGAAGGAAAATGTTTATATTTTTTATTTTATGAATAAAACTCACAATCAGCTACATAGACCTACAACTATGAAAAATTCGACTAGAATGCAAAGAACTGGAATTACCGATAAAAGAAGTCTACTACAATGCCAAATAACTCAACTACAAACTATCTCCCAACTAGTTGTTGTCTTTCAAGCAAGAAGATGAGCCAAATGCTAAGAGGTAAGCTTTCCTCCAAACCTTGTTTGAAAACAATTCAGTAGCATAACGATATGATAGACAAAAGATCCCCAATGAAGAAACAACCGCTCCATTTAAAGCCTTGGAGAGAACTTCTAGAAGCCTCTAGAAAGTGCGCTCAAACCAAGAGTCGACACAAATTCAAATTCAAGGTTGACTCGAACTTCCTCAAACTTGGCGTCCATTTTCAAGAGAGGCTTATAATATAAAATGAGATAAATCCACTTAACCTCAAGTTGGCGTACCTTTTGATAAGTCATGTTTTGCTTTAGAAAGTATTTGTCCCCCTTCTTCATGAAGCGACCACCCTTGAAGGCCACTTAAAACACAACTTTATTTTATATCACTAGGCTAAGGTCAATATTAAAATATATCACCTTTTAAGTCAAGATAACTCACTTTTCCTTCCTGAGAGCATCCAAGGACCAAATCAAACACTGCCAACTGAACTACAACCATCAGGATCACTGCCAGAAATAGACTTTACTAAAAATAGTAAAATTCAAGAAATTGCTCAAAACAACAAGCCAACTATACCGCTGCGAAGTTCTCAGAAAACCCAAAAGGAATCCACAATTAGAATTCCGGAATTCCATTGGCAGACTTTAGAAAAGCCAAAACAACCATTGCCAAATAAGGAAACCCTAATTTTCTCATCCGAGTAGCCTACGGGTCACCAGGATAGGCTAACGGTCACCTCCACGATCATTGTTGAAAGGGGGACATTACAATGCAGTCACTCACAGCAGTATGCATTTAGTTTGGTTACAGCATATTGGAATTGTGAATGATTGAATGACCATAGCAATCTTGCATTGTATCGATTTGAGCGAGAAATGCTTCTATATCATTGTAAGACAATTTTAAAGTATGTATTCAATTATGAACAGCAATAAAGGGAGTTTGGTGTCTGCATACCAAGTGTTTGTTAAATGTCATGTCCCCAAAATCGTAACCTATTGAAATATAAACACTAAATAAAATAGATATCAAAATTATAAAATTTTAATTTAAATATTATTATAATAATATTATATCATAAGATAAAAATAAAATACATATTAAAATTATAAATATTAGTAATTTAATTATAATTCTTACAAGATAATATTATAATTAAACCACCAAATGCAATATTATAAATATTAAAATATAAAACAATTTAAATATTGTAATCATAATAGATGATAAAATTAATATAAAATACACAAATATAAAGTATGAAATAAATAAACAAATAACAAATATAAAAGTAAAATAAATAACAAATAAGACTAAATATGAAAATGTAAAATAAGCAACTATAAAATATAGAATAAACAAATGACAAATATAAAGTAACATAAATAATAATAATAAATCAAAGCATTGGTAGTATATCAGCAATGAGTGTGGTTAATGAATAAATAACAAAGACATTAACTATCTACAAAGGCAGCGATTTATTTAGCTTTCCCAAAGACAGTGAATTATAAAGGCCGCGTCCATAGGCAAGGAGAAAATATGACTTTTCAAACCACAACAATATTTTAAGGGAAGCATCTCCAAAGCAAGGGAGGGAATGGAATGTGAACCATGAAATAAAAAGAAGATAACAAATCTGAGATAGAGATGTCCGAGTAAACAGCAGATTTAGGAATGAAATAAGGTAGTATGAATCGGGAGTGAGGAGAAAGGCAAGTAAAAGGATCTAGGTACAGCAAATCAGTTGGAAATAATAATATATATATAAATTTATATAAAATATATAAGTATATTATAAAATCATATGTGCGTGTGTATATATATATATATATATATATATATATATATATATATATATGTATGTATATATATATTATATGTATGGGTAAGTAGAATGTGAATCACTTGCGAATATACAATAATGATGCTTGCAGCGATTATTGAGCCTTATAAGTAATTATGATTCTTTAATATAAAAATGAATTTATTTATATTTTTATCCTATGATCAATCAAAAATAAGGTTGAAGGAAGACAATTAAGGAATAAGGAGACATGGAAAGACGCAGCAGATCAGGTGATGTATTCACTTAGCAATAATATTTAGCATTTTTGAATATAAGAAATAGATATGGCTAATTTGATTATTGGTGTAATGCTTTCTTTAGTATTATGATGATAATGATGTTGATATTGACTTAAGAGAATCAATAATAAATGCAGATGTATGTGATTGTACAAAGATTGTCTTCTTCGTGCCTGTACTCTATTAGGGAGGGCGAACCATGGGTGAGTGGTGCCTAAAAACCCCACTTATGATTCCACTGCGGCCATGGAGGGGTGGGGGTCCCACTTATGATTCTGCTGCGGCCATCGAGGGGTGGTAGGCCTTGAGGCCACTATGGACCTTATGGTTCCTTTTCCCTAATAGGGCGAGTGTCTTTCAAGGTGTTTCCATGAGTGGAGAATGCAGGTACTAAGCCGTTGGGAAAGGAGGATTGTGGTGAACAACCTCCCATGCCTAGCATGAGGGCTTGAGGGCAGATCGACCCATGGCACTACTCTTGCTTCTTAAATTGCATTTATGATTATGCTTATATTTTGGATATCTAGATATTAATGCTAACAGATATATGTGTATGTGCAAATGTTGTTAATATGATGAATGCAGATTTCAAACCAAGATTACTTCATTAAAAAGAACATTCATTTGGAAAGAAGAAACCCTAAACCTAATCAACAAGTGAATTCTAGGGCAAACTGGGTATGGGACATTACATTAAAATACCTCATTGTTGTAGCTGAGTCTTTACATGTATTTTCCAGTGTTACCCGGGGACGCGTCCCCTGGTCTAAACCCCGCCGTCCCCGTCCCGGAAACGTCCCCGTCCCGAAAATGTCCAGAGGGACAGCAACAATGTACCATGTTCTTTTTATTTTGATTTTCATATCGTAATTGAATTCTTGGCAATGAAAAAAAAACTATATTGGCAATGAATTCTTAACATAAATGTTATATGCTAAGTTTCTATAATGTATATATGCATGCTTTAGCCATGTTTTCATATGAATATTTAATGTTTCCTTATATATTTTAAATTTTTCTATATTTTATATAGCCGTCCCCTGCCGTCCCTAAATTTGGCCTGAAAAATCGGAAACTTGGGGACTCATTCCGCCGTCCCCTGTCGTCGCCATCCCGGAAACTTGGGGTAAAACTGGTATTTTCAGTTATTTGTAGTTTGGAAAATCATAAAATACTTTGCATTGCATTTAGATATCATCTACAATCACGTACTTGGATAAGTCAGTTAGATTGCTTTCATGAATTATAGCATCAGCCAAAACATAAAAACAAAACAAGAAATCACTTACCAACCAAGGGCAAGTTTACAAGAAAACTATTTGACAAAATTCCTAAGAGGGCAAAACTGAAAATGAAAGGCCAAATTTGCAAGGCTCTTTACAGTGGTATCAAAGCTAAGATTTGGCCAACCTGTTGGGTGTGCTACTCAGGCAATGTTAGGACATAGAATGGAGCCTCTCACCGAAGAAGAAATATTTTGGGAAGTTTATGGAAATTATACATCATTAGGAGCAGATTTTCGTGCTTAGCTATCTTTTGCTGATTACATGGATCTTAGTATCAAGTATGATCAAAGATTGCAGAGGAAAAAGGAAAATTTGTGTGGAAAGCTCTACATTGCAGGCATAAAACTTAATGACTCATCTCAGTCAAAAGAAGCACTTATGAGCATTTTGGAAGAGGCTGAAGGTTGTTTATCTAAAATCAATCAATCACCTTCTAAGGTGATGAGTATAGCTTTGTCTCCATTGGTGCACTCGTTGGTCAAGCTAGAGTTGATGAGACATCAGGATGAAGAAGTAAGATTGACAATTGTCACTTGCATAAGTGAAATCATGAGGTTTATAATTCCCTATGATGATGACAAAATGAGAGAGGTCATGCAGTTGATTATTGAAAGCTTTAATGGGTTAAGAGAAATCAAAATCCCTACTTTCAATAAGAGGATCAAGATTCTAGAAGTGATGGCATAGGTGCACTAATATGTTATCATGTTTGATTATGATGGTCTTATTCTCCAACTATTTGATTACTTCATATCCGGAATCAGGAAATGTAATTCAAGCAAAGTGAAGAGAGACATGTTCAACATCCTATTCGAGATCCTAGATTATGATGTTTGTAAGCAATTACAATTTGAATTGTTGTACATTTGGAGAGGAGAGCAACATGTTTCGACTGCAGCATATGATCTCACAAAAAGATTGGTTGAGGAGAAGATTAAGAAGTTCAAGGAACAATTGGCTGCAGGAGAGTTGATCTCATTTGGTTTATAGGTTCCACCTTCTCTTCAGGAGGTCAGCATGACATCATCCAATGGACTAGCTGAGGTCAGTTGAAGAACACGGGAGGCCAGCAGGTCTTTGGTTGGGCGGAAAAGCCCCAGATGATATGTCCTTTCCCCTTTGAGTAACAAAGAATCCAACTCGAGTGAATCAACTTCCTTGATGTAATTTCTGAACCCTTTTCTCATGTTTCTTTTAATGAAAATACCTTAGCATGTTACTTGCTAGTTGTTAGAGCATTTCTTTTTATAAAAGCAAGGAAGTTAATCAATCAAGTTGGTTATGACTGTTAGTTGATTTAATTGATGGTAGTTATCTTTCAGCTGAAATGATGAATTTATTTAATTGAATATTGTATTATTCGAATTGTATTTCTTTCTTCATTAAAAACCAATTTCTCCTTCAGCTGCAAATAAATTAGTTAGTTAGTTAGTTGGTTATTCATAACTGTAGATTAGTTAGGTTCTAACAAAAATCTTTGTCCAAAGATGGAATCTGCCCTGCATAGCACAAGCCAAACTCAGAATTGAAGGCAAATCCACAAGCAAAGTTCATTCAAGCATAGAGATGGCCAAAATTTGGGCTAACTGTTGAGTGGTCCACATGAAGGTGTTACAAAATGAAATTGAATAGCAAAAATTTGGCTATGGGAAATACTTCGCAAAGAAAGTTCCAATTTCCTCCATTGTGGCGAAAGCACAAGGGATTTTTTCTCCAAATTCAAGGCAGTTGTAGGAGTTTCAAAGCAATCAGGAAAGAAAACCTTAATGACTTCAAGTCTAAGCATGTGCTCCAAGGTGAGACTTCCAATACAGGTGAGAAGAAGAAATCAAAGTTTCAAAAGGAATCCAAGATCAAAGCTAGAAAGAAACAAGCACAAAGGACAGAGTCATCAGTAGGGAAAATATTCTAAGGCAAGAGCATGGAAAAACGAACAAGGTGACCAAGGAGGACATCCAACCTGCTGAAGTAGCGCCTCAACCAATCAAATTGTTCCAAGTCAACACGTCTAGATTCAATGAACCTCACACTCCACCATGCAACAACTTTCTATTTTATTGTTGGTTCATATTTAGCAGAAGGACAAGTGTCCCAAAATGTAATTTTCTCATTGGTCGAGAGGTAGTTAGTTATGACAAGCCCTAATTAGGGTTTTATTTTGTAATCTCAATCGTTGATTCTAAATTAATCTTGGACATTGAATTGTAATTGGGGAGCCTATAAATTGAGCTCGCCCCTCATTTGTAAAGCATGGGAGCGTGTTGCAAAACATGTTGAGATAAGTAAATTGTTGCATATGACTACCAAAGTAATAAGTAATGCATTGTTCAAATTGATGGTGATTATTTCTCTTATTTTGGAGTTGGCATGGTTCTTATCCCTCATCATAGTTTAGATTTCATTTCATGTGTGTTAGACGAATGCAAGATCAGATAAGTATTGATTTATGGTGAAACTTTTGCTCATACTTTCTTTGAATGGATGATTTTCATTCAATGCGTAAAGTTATACTGAGCTTTTGATGTGGATGCTTCAATGTTTACCTCGAATAATGTTGTTCTATTGATGGTATTGTTCGTAGTAAAGAAATCTTAAGCACAAAACCCCAGAAGAGTGCACCCACTTTGTGTAGTTGTCGTTGAGCGTGGCGAAGCAAAGCGTGGTTATTGGTTTCACCAAGTTAATACCATCTCTTGGATTCTTAGGAAGTAGATTAGAAATTCTAAACCCTTATCTCCTTTTTTAGTTTGTTTGATCCAAGACCCAAACAATAGAGTTTTATTGTCTAGACCTTCATTGTGAATTGAACAAGCCTACCATAAGTTCCTTTGTGTTACCGGCAAAATCACAACGACCACAGAGCTTATCCACACCCCAACTTACGAAACATTGGAATTGTCGTATGATCTTCCTTGCAATCTTAGCATACAAGGTGGTTTTTCAAGAGAGGATAGAGCGTCTTTGGATTCTTTATTCTAGAGTGTTTGGTATGTCATAAAACATGCATCAACATGTAGTACCTATAATGATCTCTCATGTGAAACTTTAACCCTCCAAGATGGTAGGATCAAACCTTTGATACCATTGTAGTGTTCCACCACTCTGCTGATTTGTTTTCACTGAATTTGTAGGTCTGACTTTTTGTTTTAAGTTTAATTTCTTCCTTCTTGTCTTTGAGTTTGTTTACCAATAATGCATAAAAAGGTACCAACAAGCATATACATGCAATGGAAAACTTCAAATAAACTAGACTACTGAAACAACCTTGAATACATTGCTCAATTTCGTGGCCAAATATAATTTCTTCATTACATAATAAGATGCATACAACATATAACTTACATCTGATTAAAAACTAAATATATCTTATACCAAACCTAAACTTACAGCCATATAACACTATGAATAGTAACTTGCTACAGTACCAAACCCCAATAAATTGCTCACACCAACTAAAATACAAACTTCTCCCACCAAAAACTCGTATGGGAAGCCTCCTTGGACTAGGGCGCCCCTTTTAGGAGAGATAGCAGCCTCTTAAGAGAAGTGTTTCTTTTCTTTTGTGCTGCTGAAACCCTCAAGAAAGGACGGTTGGCTGTAGCTTCACAAATCAGTCCAAAAATGCTTCAAAATGCGAGCAGCCCTTAGCAAAACAATTTTGAAGATGATGACTGCCAACCCCACTCCTAAATCAGCTCAAAATCTTTGTCAATCAGCTCTTAAATTCACCAAATGTGCATTCAAATTCAACCCAGCAACCTTAAGGTGGTACCCTCAAGCAGCTCCTTAACGAAGAACAAAGCCCCACCAGGCTCACCCACTGCAAGAAATCAGGAAACCCTAGCTTCCCTCTTCCTCCAAAACCACACTCTCAAGTTCATAAAACAAAAATCATCAATGCATGAAGAGGGTTGAACTTTTCCTCTTGATATTTATAATTTTACATTGAAAAAACTATTCATAAAATGTGAGCACTATTCACTTAAATTATAAGTTTTTCACTTTATGAATGAATAGTAACTGAAAAATATAAAGTGACCCCTTCATTTTAAAGACACATGGTCCCTAGGCCAAGGATGGTGAAATAAAAGGTGAGTATCATTAATTTAAGCACAAGTATCATGCCAAACACAACAATTCACCCTGCCACCATGCTCTGGAGATCAACACTGCAATTTGACAACCAAGTGCTCATCCAAGTGGCCCTCTATCTAGAACCATTAGCCTACGAGGGTCGACATGATAGGCTAATCCACTGACGTACAAGTGTCTAATTAGAAGGGGACATCACAGCATGACACAAATCATGGAGATTGGGGAGGATGAGAAAGATAAGGAAAAAGTACAAGAGGACTGTTGAACACCAGAAAATCACATATTTCCACCTAAGCATGGGGAATACAAGGGAATGCAAGGATAGATGATACACTAGCATATAAATTTGAACAAAATAGACATAAAATACGAGGAGCCTATAACCAAGAAAGTCAACTTAGGAGAAGGAAGCTCAGAAAACATAACAGTTGGTCATAATTGGAATCTAATACTAAAAACTGTAGCATTCAAAGTTTTCATAGAATGCAAGGATATCTTTGAATGGGCCTACAAGGATCTTAAAGGAATACCACCAGAATTATGCATCCACCCAATTCCCATGATACTTAAGAGCACACTTAGTGAGAAAAAGACCTTATAATAGAAATTATGCAACAAGAGTTCAAGAAGAAATAAGAAAATTCTCAAAGCAATAATTATATTCAAGGTCAAAACTAGTGACTAGGTATGACCTATGGTCATCTCATTAAAGAAGGAATTTGAGAAAATCAGAATATAAGTTGACACATTAATCCTTAATGCAGTCACAATTATAGATCCATTTCCAATACCATTCACAAACTCCATTCTCGAAGTAGGAAGACACGAATATACTTCATAGATGGATTCTTTGGTTACAACAAAATAAGCATTGCCAAACAAGACAAACTAAAGACTACTTTTGTAGTAGAAGATGTAGTATATGCATATAATGGAAAGCCATTCGGATTACGCAACACTCCTACAATGTTCTAGAGAATAATTTTGCATGTCTTTGATAAAATGTTTGTAGGAAATTTCAAAGCCTTCTCAAATGATTGGTCAATATACATTGACCAGGAAACTCATTTAAAGGCCCTATCTGAGTTCATGGAACGTTGCAGATCAGCAAGGTTGGCCATAAACCTTAAGAAGTTCCATTTCATGGTAACTCAAGGCAAACTAATCAGACATATTATCTATAAAGCTGGATTGAAAATAGATCCTAAAAAAATAAGGGTATTGTAGAAATGGAAGCCCCAAAATACATCATAGGGATATGATCATTTTGGGGACATGTCGATTAATATCAATGATTAATCAAGAATTTCTCTCAAGTTCCGCATCCATTGGACATGCTCAAAAGGAAAGGGGCAGCATTCACATGGTCGAAAGAGTAGGAAAAAGCCTTCAACAAACTAAAGGTATGTCTCATTAGTTCTCTCATTCTAGCATATCCAAACTAGAATAAAGAATTTCATGTTCATGTGGATGCATCTAACTTTGCTACTAGAGCCACATTAGCACAAGTTGAGCCTCAAGGGATCAATCACCTAATGCTCTTTGCAAGTCATTTATTGTCAAGTGTAGAATGCAACTATAGCACCCCGGAAAGAGAAGCATTTGGCATGGTCTATTTAGTATAAAAGTTTTGACATTATCTATTGGCAACTCCTTTCATATTCTACATAGATCATTAGGCATTGATGCACTGGGTTAACAAACCAATTATTTAAGGTCAGATAAGTACAGTGTTACAATACTCAAACACGCCTCGGACTTGGCAAGCCAATTTTTTACTCAAACTTAGACTCGGAGCCCAAACTCCATGTAGACTTGGCAAAGACTCGACAAATAGAAAAACCTAAGAAATTCAAACATTTTTAAGGATTTAAAACTTGTTTCATGCACCCTTTAATAAATAAACCTTAAAGACACAATAACATCATCAAATAGAAACTACTATGATCTCCCATATGCAAACATACAACGATCACATAAGTATAAACACAAATTTTAGCTAAAGGAAATAACACATAAATATATAAATATTGCCAAATGTATACAAAACTCATGGAATATGATATCCATGGCATCAAAACAAATATCAAAACTACAAATACAAGTTATCCAATGCATGAAACAAGATAATCCTTCATTATGGCTTTGACTGTGAAAGATGCAGAGATTTGCAACAAGGGATATGTATTTTGTAGGTTTTATGATCATGATTCATCATTGGCCTATTACATGCTTAGACCTATAGTTTGATGGGAATTTGAGGGAAACATCCCAACAAGGTCAAGGGGCAGCGCCCCTCGCAGGGGTCTTGGGGTAGCACCCCCAATGAGGTCAAAGGGCAGCACCCCCAGTGGGGTCAAGGGGCAACACCCCCAGCAGGGTCAAGGGGCAACACTCCTTGCGAGGTCCCAAACGAAGACTTTCAAAACCACACAAACCTTCATGACGCACATCATTTTCATATTTTTTGTAAATACTAGATGGGCATGTCATAAACCAAACAAGCATTACAAGATTGTAAATTTTTTAAAAAAATAGTAATTAAAATGGTCGAGTGTGGGGGTCGACACTTTCCCAAACCTAACGAGTCTAGTGAGTCTGGCGAGTACTCGGCCTCCGAGTTCGCCAGACCCGTTTACCCTTGCTCGAACCCCAACTAGTGAGTACTCGTCGAGTTTTTGCGAGTCTTGTAACTATGGGTAAGTAGGTGGCTATTATTACTCCAAGAATTTACTTTCACAATCATTGTTCACCTAGGGAAAAGTCATGTCATTGTAGATCAGATATCAAGAATCAAGTCAAGAGAACCCCCTAAAGGTGTATGATGATTTTTCTAATGCTCATTTATTCCAAATAGGATATAGGACAGCAAATAGAACATGAATCTCAATCACTACCTGGTCCTTAGGAGCAGCCAAAAGGAAGTCTTCAATCATTGCCAACAGGAATTATTCATCCATTAACTAAATGGAGACCTCAAAATTTGCAATTACAAGAGGAATCACAATTGCATGAGGATCCACAAGTACAAGAGGAATGTAATGTTCCCATTTTCGCCCTACGCTCTTTATTTGGATTTAGCCTATTTCCGAAAATCCATAGGCTACTCAAATGTGCAAATAAGGATTTCCTTGTTTGGAGGTTTTGTTGCATTTCTCGAAATTTACTATTTATAGTAAATTCTATTTTTGGCAATACCTCAGTTGGCAGCACTTCAGTTAGTCTTCTCTTTAGTCGGAGCAATAAGGTGTTTTCAGTTCTAGCTTAAAAGCTTTATTTGGTGAAAAGTTAAACTAAAGGCATTAATGTTATATTTTTCAATTGACCCCTTGGCCTAGTGAAATAACTTTAAGTTGTGTTTAAAAGTGGTCATGAAGGGGGACACCTTCATTAAAAGTTAATTGAGAAACATTTAATAAATGTTTCTTGTGCCTTGAAGTTGGACGCCATTTGAAGGAGTTTTATTATTTTGGAATTTGAAATTATTTCAAATGTCTATTGGACGTCCCTTGCTTGGAATTTGAAGAGTCGTCTCTATTTCTATAAAAGTGAAGCTTTGCTACAGCTTTGGACATCTCATGTTTATGCCAAACTTATGCTGTAGAAATGACTACTCATTTTGCACTTCAAGGGATGTTGACCTCCTAGTATCAATTCAATTTCGTGTTTGCAAGATAACACCTAATTGATTCCATGCTGCTTCTCAAATCACAGTAGCAAATAGAGCTTTCAAAGATGAATTTTGGTGTGTTTTTCCAGATTTCCAGTTGCTGATTTTCACACAGCTGTAAGTCAATTTTGTTCATAGTTCATTGGATGAATTTAATATTGTTTTGGGCATTTAATAATACCTTTCCTAAGGTCTTGGCGACCATTCTCAGCAAGTTGCAGATTTTATTTCCAAGTGTATGATTTATTGTTGAAAAATCGCCCCTTTCAAGGGTCGTACCATTTAGAGTGCATTGGGAATTGTGCCAATTAATTAATGGATGTTTTTCTTTATTGTTTCTTCATCATGGCATGGGCGCCTATCCCCTAGAGGTGCATTGCTTTCAATTTCACGCAATTCGGAGGTATATTGCTTACGTTATGAGCATTTGATTGGTTCTACAGTTGCTGAAAACTCATTTCCAGAATTGTAGATTTCTAAAACAGAATTATTTCAGTTTCATATTTCCATCTTTCTTCATCAATTCTTGTTATTATCTAACATGGAAACATTTTATATCTTGGTACTTGAAACATTGTGAAATCCTTGTAATTTGCAACTCTCTTTTATTTGTAAAAACTGTTAACAGTAGTATTATTCAGTTTATCTTTGTTGCATTATCTTTCTAATTTCACATTAAGCACCCCTGGATGGTATACCGCCAGTGTGGATAATTTGAATTGTAAGCTTTCTCATACCCACTGTCAAGTGGTGAATCCCCACTCTTAAGTGGATGCCTGCCGCAGCAGATGAAGTGTTTTAAATTGTAATCTTTTCCCCCCACTGTTTGGTGGTAGCGTGGAAAGTTTTCTCATGGCTGGTTATCCACCTATTTCCTTTCAATTCAGCAATTAGCACTCCACCATATCTTAGCACCTCCCCTGTCAAAGGATCTTGAGTGCACATTCTTGGTGTTGAGTTTAGACTCTCTCTTTCAAGTGTAATCTTGTAACTTTGCTTCAGTAGATCCTAGGGATCCTCTGACCATATGTCCACCCCTCCTCCTTAAGTGGTTTTAGGGTGCATTCTTGGTTAGAGTTCTTTTATGCAACGTTTTGGTTTAAGCTAACCTTAATGGGTGCTTGGTTACATTGTATTTGTTATTGAAAAATCAAAAAAAATTGAGAGAGTATATTTCAAAGAATCTCATAGCCCTAACCATAGTACTAACAAGAAAATCACCATACAACTATCTAAGCTACGCCCTAGACATCCACTAGGGTCCATTCAATGGTGCATACAAGGATACGAGTTGATGGTACACGTTGTGACTGAAGTAGCTGATATGACTAGAAGGTTGGACAACACTCACTCCCCCTTAGTTCTACATGAGGCTTGGAGGATCCAATGCTTTGTTGAGGATGAATGCCATGAAGAATTTACAAAAATTTCTCTCATGGGTGGCCTGCCACTGAGACATTAGAAATAATGAAGCACAACTGGCATCCTACATGAATGGTTACTGTAATATCCACCCCAATTTTTTTCCAAACTTCACCCATTAGTGTTAGCCAAATAATAATGATAATCAACTAAAATAAGAAACCCTCCACTTTTTGATCACCCAGATCCTGATGTGGGCAAGCTAAGAGCATGCACTGGTAAGGCATACATTGCATTAATGAAAGCATCCACTTGTTCAATGGGATGAGTGATAATCAAAACCAACTAAGAGCAAATACTTTCCACTTTTTGATCACCCAGATCTCAATGTTGGCAAGGTGAGAGCATACTGTGGTAAGGCTTACAATTTTGTGCTTCTAAAATAAACCACTTCTTAAGTGGGCTAAGTATGTAATCTCAAAAGCATGGAAAGAAACCTTCGCTTATCCAACGGGAATTACAACTATGCAAGAAAGCACTTGATGACAAGCCGACCAAGCCAAAGAAAAATCCTCCGCTTATTCAACGGACATTACATAAAAGTAAATGAAACTCATCCACTTATTCAACGGGCATAACAAGAAATGTAAAGAAAGCTCAACCACTTATTCAATGAGAGTGCCACTTATTCAGTGGGGTTAGAAAATAAGCACAACAGCTAATCACCGATGATAATACCAAAGGTGTTACAATGAGAACTCATAACAATATGAAGTTTGCAAGTACAATACAAGTGCAATGAGTTAGATATATGAAAATGATAACCCTAGCGATATCCAACAACAAAGTACAATAGCTCTTGATACTAACGAACAATGTATACCTCAACAAGGACCCCCAGAAGTCTGAAATGGACTAAACAGCAGCAAGTTCAAGTCAGATATGTAATGACAGGTCTGAAACACCTCCGAACAGCATGCACAAATGGGCCACAACTTCACTCCAAGCACTCCCAACCAACCCAAAGGGGCAACCAGCTAGGAAAAATCAGAAACTCCACCAAAAATTTGACAATCTTGTGCAAAGGGGCGCCCAAGGCCTAGAAATTGATTGGTTGAATACCCACAAAAAGATCTCCAATACTCCAATCAACATGAGCACAAACGTGGTACGACTGGGCAAGGAAAGTACTGACCAGTAACAACAAGAAGTCTGAATAGCTGATATCTTCATTCACACTGAAATGTTTTTAGCCAAGAACAAACTCTGCAATAGTTTAATACACTTGACATAGAGTTCCTAATCTAGGCCACACTACTATAGGGGGAAAAATGCAGCAAAAATGATTAATACCTCACTCATAGATTACGTAATCGCCGGTTAATCACCGATTGAGAGATTAATCACCAACTTTTCAGAGAAACAAGTAAATGCTACCTTTAATCACCAGTATGAACAGTGACACTGAAAATCGAGGTTTTTTTATTAATCAAAGGCTATCTTGTGTCTGTATCAGTGCAAGACAATTAAACGAATCTCAGTCATTCATCATTTTTAGCCATTTTTTCGACTGTTTTTAATCAATTTTTTGCTGCTTTCTCCACCACTATTGGTTTTCGCTCTTCCAAACTCTTCCGCGCTGGTATTGACCTTTCACTTCTCCAATTTGGCAAGCTACAGCTTGAAAATAAGGTTTCGAGTCTTTGACGAAGGTTTTAGAGTATGTTTATTAAAATCAAAATTACAGCCAAGATGTTAATAATTAATAATGAGCACATTTAGGTTTTAACATTACGGCATCCTTTATCCTACGTAGTTAAGTATATATTAGCATAATTAATATATTATGTATATTTTATATAATAAGTTAATATATAATGTATATTTTATATAATAAAAAATAATTATAAATAATATAATTATACTAATTATTATTATATATTATATTCATTAACAAAACTATTAAATACATATTATAATTAATAGTTCATAATTATTATATTTTTTAGATAATACAAATGAGCACTTTTAGTTTTAACATTACGACATCAATAGTTAAGTATATATTAGCATAATTAATATGTAATGTATATTTTAAATTTTTATATAATAAAAAATAAATTATAAATAATATAACTATATTAATTATTATTATATATTATATTCTTTAACAAAACTATTAAATACAGATATAAAACTATTATAATTAATAGTTAATAATTATTATATTTTTTATATAATACAAAAAAATTGCCTAGTATTTGCCGAGTATTTATCGAGTATTTGCCGAGTCAAAAATTTTGGGCTTGCCGAGTACTCTCTAATTCCAAGTATGTAAACTATGACCTCACTACTTTCACCATTTTCTAATCACCAAGATCCCGTAAGGGTGAGGTGAGAGCATACAATACATTGTTGCAGTATCCCACTAAAGTACTACTGTTGTTGTAGAATACAGCCTAGAAAGTGCTCTAATACTGTGATGAACTTAGTTGCAAAATATCATTAACTTGGAGCAATAAGAAGCAAAAAAACACAATGCTTGGAAAATAGTATTGAAAATGCTTGTATTCATGAATCTAGAATAAGTATCACAAGCCTCTTTGAGGGGGCAACACCTCCTTAAGTGCAAAGCTCTAATACAAAACATGATTCCAAGATGATCCTCTTCTCCACTAGAACACAAACATATGAGAATTGCAAAAAGTGACCTACAAGGTACAACCCATGTGGGATAAATCCATACAATGCAATATTAATTTAATAATTGAACTATGCTTATTACAATGCTCATAATAATGAAATAATTAGGACACAAGGGTCCTAACAAACTATCTAATAGCAAGTCCCACATATAGACTATTAGCCACTGGAAATATGACTTGCTAAGACCATCATCTTGAAATCTTAAAATATTTTAGTGACATCATTTGCCTCTATAAAAAAAATTGAACTGTCCTATCAGTTCACACATCGTACAAGAAACGCCATTACACCACAATGATCGCTGGACTAATCTCATACCATCACCAGAGTGAACCAATGGGATGATGTGGTCTATAAATTTATTAAAAGCCTCATTCTCTAAAAGTAATGAACTGCAAACCATGGGAACGACAATAAATCGGTATATTTCCAGTATCTTCATCCAAAAATTTGACATTTAATAAAGAGACAACAGAGTATGCCCATCATCAATTAGAAAACATCAAGTATCTGTCACAATACTACTAAAGAAACACCTATTATGGTCCATAGTAGGCTTATACTTCATTTTACGGCCCAGATTAAGACTTCATTGTAACATGTTCATGAAAATGGGCACTAGTCTCAAGGAAAGCAAGAGGAAGGATGTAGACAGCATGCAGAGCAAAAGAGAGAGATCAGAATCAAACCTATTTTAACAATTATTAACTTTGATGGCACAATCAAGTTAGTCAAACTTTATCAAAAAATTCCCTCTCCTAGTCTACCTGCTTATGTTACTTGTCCTACCTGTATTAAGTTTTCCATTTTTAATAATTTAGGGTCAATCTAAATATTGTGGACAAGTACAAAGTTCAAAACAAATAGTGAGCATCAATAGTAAGATGACCACAATAGTAACGACAAGACCATAGGTGAAAACTGGCAGGATGATCAGTATATAAACAATGGATATGCATTCCAAAAGTATATACAAATAACTAGTCTGGATATATATATAGCTCTGACACTGAATGAAGTACATACCAATAAAACATGCTGTGCAGGAGACCCGGAAGCATGATTTCTGAAGTTCTTTTGCAGGGATTCTAAATGTGTTCTTTGATGGATAAAATTGCAAATTGATTTGTGTTGTGAATGAAAAAATTTATCACAGACCAAATCTTTTGTTTGCCATCGAAATGCTGGTTGTGAAAAAGAAATAATAGTTAGAACATCCACAAACAATGTTGTTCCTATGTATGTATAGCTTTACATTTATGCAAATTATATTCCTTTCATGCATTTATATATAGCATTCCTTCCACGTCAAGTTGACAACACTAATAACAAGCAAGTCAATTTCATTAATGAAACAAAATGCCAAAAAAGGATGTGTTGGCTCTTTGATCTAATTAAGCTAAACATATATTATAGATGATTTCATGGCCCTATATTCTACAAAGACCTTGCAACACCCAAAGTGCATAGCTCTATTGAACCAAATATATCAATTGTACACATAGAAATGTGAAAGTAAAATGTTCATTAAAGTGATCAGACAAATAAAATAACATTGTTCACATTCTTTAATCAAAGGAAAAATCAGACATTTTAGCTGACTTTTTTTTTAAATTATTTGTATTAATACTTCCAGCACCTGCAGAAAATTAAATGAAGATTAATAGTAACAGGACTACCTTATTGACCATAGACTATAGGTTAGATCCAAAATGTTGATCAAAGCATTAGCCATATTTTTGCACAATAAAAGCATATATAAATGAGTATTCTGTGAGTTCATATAAATAGATTCAATGGTTACAAGTAATGATAAAAAAATCATCTCTACAATAGATGCCTTGGTTGGAGTAATTCTCTCGAACTATGTGGCAGATTATGGTAGCTTCTTGAATAGAACCTAAATGGATAACTCAACTAAAATGTCTCTACCACCTATATACTCTAAGAGTGTGATTCCCAACTTGCCTTCAGATTGATCCTATTTTATAGCCATAAGCTTAGTTAAGCAATTGTAATGTCCCCGTTTTCTAGCTCGTCAGATAGACATCAATTTAATTAATTAATTTAATAATTTAATATTACCTAGCAAAATGTACATTTAAAAAGGGGAATATTAAATTATTAGATTAATGTGTTATTATAAAGTGACAGGAAAGAAATATTTAAAAGTATTTTATAATGTCACTTTATTAAAAAGGGAGTTTAATGTTTTGGCCGGAAATTTGAAAAGGTTTCCCGAAGTTTCTTTAGATGGAAATAAAAGGGGTTGTGAGTGCACATTTTGGACATGCTTGTTTAATATTTCATTTGGTATTCTGGTGGAGCTCTTCGGAGTCTAAAACCCTACGTGAGAATTTGTACAAGTATCCAGTTTCGGTGGTGAAATATTCCTCCCTAGCTGGTAGCAGGAGAAATCATCTAGGTTTCTCGTGTTTGCACGATAATGGTTGTTCCAAAGGCTGACTTGATGAAGACTGGGTCAAGGACCTACCACCAAGTCAGCCTTTGAAGCTTGAGAGCATTTTGGACACAAAGGAAGTGAAGAGAACAAGGCATAAAGTGTTAAATGAATATCTAGTCAAATGGCAAGGTCTCCCTCATGAAGATGCAACATGGATGACAGAGGAGGACATTAAAAGACATGGTACAAAAATCCAAGAACTGATCTCAGGTGGAGCCTGAGATTCTTTTCTCCCCGGGTGTATGGTGCAGGGTCACCTAGTCAAATTCTGCAAATATGGTCAAAGGTTAGGTTTTTGGGTGTTTTGAGTCTTATGTGGTGTAAAAAGGCCTATTTAGACCATTTGCAATGTAATAAGTCTCATGAGGTCGGTTTGAGTACATTTTGTCATGTTTTGTAATTTGTTGCAAAAGTTGCTTTGCAGCTTTGCAATTTTTGTCATATTTGTAAGTTGAACAGTCATTTGGTTCAAAAGTGGTTATGAACTGTTGGTTTTCTGTTGAACGAGCTAAAATATGCCTCACAAACTTCAAGGCAAGGTTCTGAAGTGTTTTTGAAGTGCAAATAATAAGAAGTGCTCTGTTTTTTCTGCAATCTTTTGTGCAATTTTACTGCTACAGCATTCTATACGGTTCCGTACTGAAGGATTATGATCTAAAGTGCATTGTATTTGATGGAGGCATGAACTAGCTTTGTTTTGGCATTGGTGTGAGTTGATTTCATGAATTTTGGAGGTTTTTAGAGCAAAAATACTAAGAACGGTTTGAAAACCCTAAGTTAAGAGAGTTCGGTAGAAATAATGGAATAAAAGACCATTCCACCGGTGATATTCTTTGCAAATCGGTGGAATGGCTTTAGTTAGGGTGTTATTTAGTTTGGTAGTGGTTGTAGATGCAAGGGATGGAGTTAGGGCCCTGTTCGTGCAAGCCCTGGCCTAATATCTCAATGTATTAGGCTAGAATTGATATATAGGAGTAGGTTTTTGTTGGTAGGTGAGGTTGTGGATCTGTTAGTTGATAAAACCAGTTACTTTAGACCCCATTTTATTTGTTTAGAGCCTTGGAATGAAGATTGGTGATTGGGAGAAAGTTTGTCATATACTTGCTTTTGAAAAGAGGCCTAATTGGGCTTAAGGGCAGCGTAGCAGTCTATTTTTGAAGGAGATGTTCTAAAACAAGTCTATGCACAATTTGGATATGTTAAAGAAGGGCATAAAGGGTATCCTGAATGGTAATCAATTCATGGGTTTGAGGCCTTCTCTAAAAGATATGCTCAATTTTCATTGTTTGATGTGCTACAAGCGAGATTGAAGGAATGGTAAGGAAACACCAAGTTAAAGATTGCCAAGTGGATAGATTGTTCAAGACTGATTGAATTGTGTTTGATTAGACAACCTCCACCCCTGTTGTGCATCACCGAGTTCATCCTCTTTGCAAGGGTTCGATGCATCCCCCATTGCAGCGACTACATAATCTGGCCGTATCATTCTAAAGATTGGCATTTGAAGTGTGGGGCGTGTCTGAGCTTTGTCCATCGCCTCTCATTTTGCCAACGTCAAAGCAAGTAAAGGGGTGCAATGAAGTTTAGAAGACCAATGGAGGAGACGTGGAGTTTCAATTAGCCGTAGGTCATGGAATTGGAAGTATGAGTAGTTGTTAGCAACTGATCAAAAGACTTCAGGTCATGTCTTCTTCCTCAAAGGTCAGAGGATGAAGTAAACAGAGGCTCTGGGTTATTCTAGGTGATGTCAAGGTAGCCCATATTCACCAGAGGTACCACAACTACTTTCAAGAAGAGTAATCAGCCTATAGAATTGGTATTTCACATCAAGTCTACCTCTATATGTATCAGAGATTATATTATATCTGTAGTGCTAATGTTTCAATTCTGCACGCAAGAGATAAACATTTATTTCATGTACCAGATTTTATGGATTTATAAATAGATTAAATATGTATTCTATCAAATGTGAAGTTGTGGTAATAATTTGTGCTTCAACATTGTATGCATTCTTAATATTGCCATGTTCTAAGTCATCTATTTTATTTGAAAGGGTTAATCCTAAATGAAAGTCTTGTAGCAATATATTTGTAAAAATCTTTAATAGTTAAAGTTAATACAACTTTGATTGTCACAGTGGATAATAGTAGGATTCAAGGGCTCACCAAATAATCCCACAAGCAATTTCCAGAGCCATACTGCTTCTCTTGCTCCCATAGAGGCTGTAATATATTCGGCTTATGTTGTACTCAGTGCCACAGAAGATTGCTTCCTGCTACGCCAGGATATCATCGCAGACCTCAACCTGAAACAACATCCAGAGGTACTCTTTTGATCATCTTCTTTAGGTTCAGTAGGCTCCCTCTGAATCTTCAAGCACTTGCATCAACCTCCTGACCTCATCGTCCAAGATTGCCTGCAACACTTGTTTTAGAGAAATGGTTTCCAACGCACACCTCTGTAGAGATTCAGGGCTGTCCTCTTCAACCTCATCCCAGATCACTCTATTATGAATAGGTTTGCGGAGCTAACAATGTTAAATCCAGGTTGACTGACTTGAGCAATTCTGATCTCAACTGCTGAAGAGGTACTTCAAGAATTTAGCATTAACACTACAACCCTTACTTATTCTCAGCAAATCATAGAACTCCCTCTAAAGGTTAATTTTTCCTCTTCGAAGAGATGTCTTCAGCCATTCATTCAGTCTCATGGCTGCAACCAATGTCTCCATGCTCTTCTTCTTTTGAAAGCAATCTCTTGGTCCATCCTAATGCACATTAAGAAGAGATTCCTTAATAGTTCATATAACTCAACTATTTCGAAGAGAAATACTACTGCTAGATTTGCTCTCACAATGTTATAGCATGAATTAATAACTATACAACAATTCATGAACATTATTCAATCATGCAATACTTATCTTAATGAAGTCAGAATCCTGTACGCAAAAATTGAGAGATCGAAATCAACGATCACAATATCTGTTCTCTCCTCCCTTTACAGTGGCGTTGATCGTTGCTGCTCTCAGTGCAAACTCTTGACTTCGGTTGCAACTGAATATCAATAGGTCTTTACGGACTTACACATCCTTTACACAGCCCTCACCATATATATGTGTTAATACTTCTACTCTAAGTATTGATGGTGGCTTCTCTTCATTGATATTCGTTCAGTTTTAACAAAGACGTGCACAGGAAAAGAATTACATCATTCGATTAGTGGAACACATCCTTGTGTATTGCGAATGTTATTAGCTTTCAATCTTACAAACTATGAGTTACGATCAGATTGTTCAGTTTCCAATCCTATACAGTGAACACTCCCATGCACAAGCTTCGGCCCCTGTAGAATCCCTTGTTTATGCCGAATGCCCGTAGCTCTGTGTAGGCTGTCATGGCCTGTGAAGAGACTAGATCAGGTGTCGGGTGAATCACAGGACCTCCACAATGAAGAACGCGACCTCCTAGCATTCATAGGATGATGCGATAAATCTTAGGACAAACACTGACTGTGAATGAGCTCATGAAAACTCCGCTAAGTTCCTTATGATACCGATAGCCTCAAGACGTGAATTGCTAACTAGTGATGTCGTCGGCCAGAGCCAATGGCTCTGCCTCAACGGCGTATAACTTTGCTACCACTCGGTTTGATCCTGGGCGAATTGGACTGAGCGACTGCGTCCTCTAGCTCCAGCCATTTAGTATGATTTCCAAATTTGTCAGACACAGCTCCACCCCTCGTGAAGTGCTTGATCGATAATCATCCCGTGCCATGAGATGGACCTGTGAAGAAGGACCGTCGGATGGCTACGCAGCCATCTTGCCCATCGAAACCTACTGCTTTGCGTGAGGTGAGGGCCAGATTGAAGGGATCGGGTAGATGCGAATATTTAGAAGTCTGGATGCCACCAACTAACGATGCTCTCCCAAGATCTCTTTTCAATACGAACAGTTGAAGGTGCGCCTTTGAATCTCATATGAATGGCGCGATAGCTTTTGAGCAAGTCGCAAGGAGGAAAGAATCGATACTTGATACTCGAATCTGATTACACTCGACATTATGAAGAATGAAATGTGTTTGCGATTTCAAGAGAGAATATGGTTTCAAAGTAATCTGATATCTTGAATTTAATCGGATCTTTCTTAACTTGGCTCTGATACAATGTTAATGATGATTAAAATTTCTTCAAATTTGATCTATCTATTCAATTCTGATCTACAAGAGCAGAACATTTATTGATTTCAATGTCACTCATTGTGGATCGGATCTCTATTAAATATATAAGGGAGAGACACATCCCATGAGTGGACATGTCTCCACAAAGTGGAGGCATGTCCGTTCATGAGATGTCTCATGAATTGTGCCTTTTCATCTTAACTAAACACTCGATGTCTAATCGGGGTTTGCTACTTAATAAACATAAATGCTTGCAAAGTTCGATCTGTATTTATCTTGCACAAATAAATAATATCCAATCTGGAAATGATCACCGATAATGATGCTCGATCGGGATCCTATATGAAACATGGAAAGCCAATAATCTGCAAGTAATAACCTCTAAATGTAAATTGATAATATACTTGGAATATAGTAGATTTCGATCAGTTATATCTGACCGAAGCTACCATATTTCAACAAAAATTACCTTTTCGAAAAGTTATTACACATAAAAATAATAATAAGAAAACATTATAAACTTAAGTGAATAATTAAAATATTTCACCCCAAGTTAAGAAAAAATCCCGAAACACATCAAAATCCAATTCTAACTACGTTAATATGATACTAAGACATTGGGTGAATGATAGAAGCCAATTTGGTGACTTACTATAAATAGACGTGCTCTCCAAGAAGTTTGGATAATACCCCAAAAGTCTGAAAACACTACAGAGAGTGTCATTCAAACTCAACAATTTTAAGTTAAGTATTTTATTATTATAAAGTGACAGTGACCTTACCTGGAACCAAAATTTAAAATAGTATAAAGTCACTTTAAGGAGACAAAAGGTTTATTATTTAAAAAGTGATTTTTATAATATGTAGATTCCAAAAAGTTATAATGGGTTATAAAAAGATGTAAGGAGAAGAAAGGAAAAATCATTCTCAAGTTTGATAATTACTCTTTTTGAGATTTGTGCCTATGGCCAAACTCTTACCAACGGGACGAAAAACCCAATGGTTTTACTAACAGACAAAAAGTTGAAAGGCTTTGTGGTTCCATCCAAGGATCAACAATGAGCTAAAGATTTGGAGTTTGGGGACCAAAACCCTCAAATTCCGTTGGAGCAATTTCATACAGAAGTTGTCTTTGTGCTGAATGTTTGCAAATAAGGGTTTGGAGCAAATCGATTTATCTTTCCCGGATTTGCCAAGTTTGTAGATACAAATTTATTAAAGATTTGTGAACAAATAATAAATTTATTGAATATTTGTTAACAAATAATAAATTTATTTTTTGTGGTTGTGTTGTGTATGCAAAGTTAATTTAGACAAAAATTATTGTGTAGTGTGTGGCTATGAAGAAAAGAAGTAAAATTTTTTAAAATTATTTATTGAGTGGTCCCTAGCCGTACCATTTCTAGCTCCCTAAGGAAGTTGCACCATCTCATATCCAAAGAGGCCATACTCCTCAAATAGATGAAACAATCAATATTTTATGGAATGTATTCCTTGCTTAGTACTTATCATAGCTTTTTCAAGGATCCAAAGGGATGCGTAGGAGTTAGTGGGTCCTCCAAACTAGCCACCCATATATGAGACAAGGCTCACGTGGGCTGAAAAATTTCTACCACAGCATTCTTTGAGAAATTAGAGGGTTCCTAAACCTTGTTCTACCACTTATTTTTTGCTGATGTTATTCTGATGTGGGATGCAGTTGTTTGGGTGCAACAAATACTATTGTTTCAAGCTTTGGTGTATATCAAAAACTTCGGCCAAGTCTGCAATAGGTTTATATTATAGTGGTATCAGAGCATGCATGATTGTTTATGATAATTGCATATACTCAAGAATATTCCAATGTGGGATATTACACTACTAGTGTTCCACAATGCCCCGACTAGCATTTCTTTGCCAAAATGGATCCATCCTTGCTGCAAATCCAAATTTACTCTAGCAGGTTGCTTTCATGCTTCCATCATAGCTCTTTCTCTTACCTTTGGCCTTTGGCCACACTCCTTACTGCTATATCCTTAAGCCATCTCTCGCACTTGACTAGTACTCTCACAGTTGTTGATTCTTCTGTCCACAAGTTTTGTCATGTCCCCCTTTCAAAATAAAAATAATAATATCTTTAGCGGGTTCAATTACTTCACTTTCAAAACGGCCACCTAAATATTATTTAAAAAGTGTTTTTAACACTTTATTTAAAATATTATTTAAAAAGGGGCCCTTGGATGCAATTTTAAACTATTTTTAAAATAATTGGAGGGAAAAAACAAAATAAATAGAGGGCCCAAGGAAAAGTTTCTATAAAAGAGAAGTTAACCATTCATTATTGATTATCAGTGTTCATCTTCTTCATGTTCAAAAATTTCAAATTTCAAATTTCAAGTTTGCATTCAAGGATGAAAACTCCTGGTGCAGGAGTTTCTAGAGGATGAAAACCCTAGTAGACTCAATCTTGGAATTGGGGATGAACACCCTCATAGCCTTTATGTGTGGAAAGGATTTGGATTTGCAAGAAAATTGTCTATTTTAGCAACGTTATTGAGAGTTTGATCTATTCCTATTTTGTTGGTTTCAAATTCTGTTCTTAAAGAATTTATTATTGTTATCAATAATTTGAAAAGGAAATTTTCATATTATTTGCTGATATAATTTAATATTCTATGTTGAATAATAATTATTTAACTGTCAATGTATTTTGAATGATATATAATATATATTACCCCTTTTTGTGGCTGGAGCATGAAAATATTATTCTCAGATAAATCACAGCCTTTTAGTCTTTTTCTTACCCTAGGTGGCTGCCGTACACATTAGCAGAATATACATATTAAATCTAATCACAGCATATCCATATTAAATTTACAGCAGTGACTAATATTTGAATGCAATGTTTGGTGGGGTCCGCCTATATGGGAGACAACTCTGCTATATCAGCCTTCTTGTCTGCTGTATACTGTCTAAATATAGGGAATTGCTGGTTATTTAATTGCATTGGTAATTAGGCCGACTGTTTATGGATGCTGAGTAGATCACTATTGTTTATTCTAGGATGCACTTCAGTACTACTACGTGTTTGTTCATAATCAGTTTATTTTCTGTATTTTTAATTTTTAGTTTATTTAATTGAAAATCAGAAAATAATTAATAATATGTTCGTTAAAGTTTCAGTTTTAATAAATTGAATTAAAATCACAAATTTATTTCCGTTAGCTAGGGTTTGATTTTGTAATTTGATATTTACAATTACTAATTAGCATTTCTTTCAGCATCAATTTTCAGTTTTCATATTTAAAGAAAAATACAAAAAATTAAAAATTCCTGAAGTCATAATAAGGCACATAAGAAGTTTCCACCAAACTTTCATTTAAAAACTCAACCATGGTACACTCAATTCACCATGTAAGTTTGTTTTCTTTTCACATCCATTTGTTTATTATTACAAATATCAATTTGGTTTGAGGTTCATACACATACACTTGGTAAGAAGATTTTATAGCATTTGAACTTGTAATTGGAAGTCTCAGTTCAAGTTCCTACTCATTTTTTTCGCACAAAGACCATTCCAGCTAAAGCTGAAGACAGAATGGTGAAGCCCAGATTGACAGGTGGTAATTCCCCTTCAAAATAACTTTCTTTTTGGCTGATTTTCTTTCGTATCAACATGTTTAAGGTCATCCTATGCACCTATTTAGCTTCGGTGATTGAGAAAATCAGGCGCCAACACAAGTTTCTAGTGCAAATTGAGTCTATACTTACCTTGACATGTTTTTGCGCTAAAGTCTTTCTATTGCAATCTTTCTTCATTATCACCCCTTCATGTGAAACGAGACTCGGAGAGATTCCCATCAGTACATTGCATGACCTGTTTGAATGAAATATCATAGCTTTGTTTAATATTTCATATCAGGCAAAGATTTTAGAGATGCATTCCACATAATCTGCACCCTAACATGCCATAGAAACATCAAGCTATCGTATCTTAGACATTTCAAGTTTTAAGTATAACCAGTACCACTTGTATTGTATGCTTATCCCTAGTGTTGGACATACATTAGAAGTCAAATATTGCATTTGAAGCCATTTGGAATACATTTCTAAACCCTCCTTGTCTAAGTGTCTATATAATCATTGTTGTTGCCCTTCTAAATTGTTGTCTTTTATCAACCTCAACAAGAGATTAAGTTTTTGTATGACTCAAAAGATATTAATGCAAACAGAAAAAACACAAAAGACAATTGTCATCAATGTAGCAGGTCTTGCAGAGAACTCATATTGTGTTTCCTTATAATCTTATGGTACTTGTTGCCAGGACAAAGAATCATGAGAATGGAAGATATGTTTTTGTTCATCTTTTGTTATGTCTATATCAAATGTATTGTGGGCACTTAAGGAACACAAATTCTCTCTAAAAGAAAAATTAGTTGAGTATGTACAGGTTATTTCAAATCTGGAAGGTGAAATTATCAAGCCAGCTACTTCAGATAGCAGCTGTTTCCACTGATGACAACAAGATTTCTTGCTTCATTTGCGCTTTACAGTAGTTTACATCCCACTCGTGCATGACACTACTTGTCTGATTGCCCAGGATGCGCTCATTTGGAGCTTTCTTTATCTTTGATGTCCTTGTCATCCATGATTTGACCTCTTACATGAATCTTAAAGTATGTTTGGAGATATGGAATATGATTTGACCTCTTACATGAATCTTAAAGTATGTTTGGAGATATGGAATATGATTTGACCTCTTGTTGTAATATCCATTGACCTTTGGCCACAGAGAACCGGTTGTTCTATTGGAAATCCAGTATGGAAGACCATTATAAAGTAGAGGATTGATGAAAAACACATGGATCTCTACATATTCTTTGACAATAGTTCCCAAAAATCGTATTTGGTGTTTGCTTCCAATTATGTGAAGCATATTGGAGGTTACCTGTCACTAATTGCTTGAAGCATTTTAGTTGATGACACCTTTTCTGCCATGGTCAGGCATCTCTATTAGATGATATAACCTCACTGGTTGTCATTCTTTACAAAATTTTGCAGCAATATTCACTTATTCCATGTTAATCATGAAGGAAGTTGTCAATAAGGGGAATTTATTGTAATGAATCTGTCCTTTCTTTATCTTCTCCCCAAGTTAAGCTTATGAGGAGATGTTCTAGTATTTTTATTGTCATGGTAATATTTTTATCATAAAGGGTTAAGTATTCAACTTTCATCAATTAGGTTGTTGAACTAAATTTTCTAACTTAGTAGTCTACCTAACTTTCTATATTTAACAACTCAATATAAATATACTAAAATTAGGTAAACTTAATTTCTTAAGAGAATTTCTCTCACCATAAAGAATGCAAGCATAAGCATGAAGCAGAGGATTCAAGATGGAAGCAGGATGTAGGAAACAAACAGATGCAAGAGAGAATTAGCAGTGTATCATTATTATTTTATAATTTAAAATAAAAATTAAGGAGCTATGTGATAGTATGACATATATTTAAAGGTTTTCAAGATCCTGCACATCCTTGAGAAGATTTGTACATAATAGGTAATAAAAATAATATAAGTCGGTATTTTTCAGAATTACCAGTAACAGAAGCAAGCATTCCATAGCTGTGAGTGGCATAGTAATCTACTAATAATGGCACAGCTTCAGACCATCTCACTAGGTCTCCAATTTTCTTCCGCCACATCTCCCTATCTACCATCATAAGAATGTTATATGGTTAGATAAGAAGCACTGGTAAATATGCAAGCCCATTCAAGGCAACCACATTAAATTCCTCATCTTTAATACACTTTATGAGTTTCTAAGGCCAATAATTTTCAAATTCTGTTATTAATGACCAAAATGCAGGTGCATTTCTGTCTCTGTAAAATGTGGATAAGAACCTCAAAATGGATATAAGTTCTTCTAGACAATATAAATTTAAACTAAAATTATATTAATGCTAAAACAATCTCTATAAAAAAAATAATCCTAATGATGAGATCACAAAAATGGATAATAGTTCTTCTAGAGAAATAAAAAATTTAAACTAAAATTACATTAATGTCTGCAAATGACCAAAACAGATTAATTGAATAGGAATACATCAATCTTAATAATTATTAGTATATGCAAATGACAAAATAGATAGATTGAATAGGAATGTATCAATCCGAATAATTAAGGTAATCAACATGCCAATGACAGATTATAATTAGCAAAAAGTAACATTTATATTTTCAATACGAATGTACTATTAAAAAATAGATTTTACTCCATATTTTAAAAAGTATTGAAGAGACAGTTCCCAAGGAATCAGAAGACAGAAAACAAATGTTTAATAGGCAGAAAAAAAGTTTGCCTAGTGTCGATTTTAGAAATACCAATAACCTCTATCTTAAGACCTTTGGCAATCAAACTAATTACTACCAACTTTCTATGCAGAAGCAGAAATTAACAACTCAGGTGAACAGAAATTGGCATTCTCAATGCCTTCTCGTTCTCTAATATTCCAAATAAAATACATTTATTTATAGCATCTTGGATGAACGATTCACAATGACAAGGGTCCAACCAGAGTTAACTTCAGTTCAAAGAGGAGTTAACTCAACAAATAGAGGCAATGGTTGTAATAGTCCGACTAAAATTTTTTGTGTTTTTTGATACTTGTTTGACAAGTGATATTTTAAGATAACAATGCACACACAAAGTTTACATGTATAATCACCAAATAGATACAAAATGTCTCATCCCGAGCTAAACCAGCTTATGATAAAATTCAGAGATTTAATAAAAACTATTAACATCAGCCACAATATTTGATAGTACTATATATATATATATATATATATATATATATAGAGAGAGAGAGAGAGAGAGAGAGAGAGAGAGAGAGAGGCAATACAAGTTTCTGACCTTTTTACTGGATGTGAACAGCAGATTAAATCCTCTGGAATTCATAAATTTAACAGTTGCTAACATACCATGCTGACTCCATATTATTACTACGCTACCAAAAGTATGGCAACCATTTGAAAATGTTAATGGACCCCTCAAACAACTGTGTTACTCCTTTCTCGGTTCCATCCTTCCCTAAGAGTATATTAAAGTAATATTGTAATATTTAGCCTATAAAAGTCAATTAAGTCATTAGGATAGACTTCAGAAATATTCTTTCATTCCTTCAATTAAGTTCTTATCCTTTGCTTTATTAGTTGTCAATCTTATCCTTTATGGATAGATCTTTCGTATCTCTTATATAAGGAAGCTTTCGCTCCTTAATTTAATATCGAATATCTTGGTAATCATTCTTTGTGTTATTACTTTCCATAATATGGTATCGGAGCTTGGGTTTTGAAAATTCTCAAGATCGATGAGCGCGTGAATTCCATGGACTGTGATAGTGATGAATTGCACACAAGAGACGCAAAAGAACGTGCCAAAGGAAGCTATACAAATTTGTACAAGGTTTTTTGGCAAAAAATTTCAATAAATTTGTGGTTTTTTAAAATACCCCAAGTCTCAAAATCTCAAGTAGCCACAGGCAGAATTTCAAAGTAGTGAATATCTCAACAAGGGTCGGGATATTACAAGGGCCAACCTTACTATTTTTAGTAAAGCACCCAGATGGGCAAAGTATGCAGTTGGTTAGCCTATGGTGTTAGCGGAATTGATAAATGGCATTTATTAATGGAGTTATAATATTATAATTATTATTAAAGTTATGGTTTAATAATAATTAATAATAAAGTGCATATATTAATGACTTATATTGACTTTATAATAAAGGTGCATTTAATGTTATAAATTCAGGTCATTATAACTTTATATGATGGGCACCCACTTTGAGGATTTAATTAAAAAAGTGACAAAGGCATATTTTAATATATTTTAATAATTTAAAATGCCTCATTGGGAGTCGAACCATTTGGAGAAGGATATATAAAGGCATTTTGAAAAGCTAATGGATTATCAATGATCATTTTCAACACTTGCCTTTTTGGATGCTTTGGCATTTGGAGGTGGAAACTAGGGTTTTCAGCTGCAAGAGAACTTGGGAGCATAGCTTCTCTTGATTTGAGCTTTCTGAGGGTAAGAAAGATCATCTGAGGTTTGCTAATTGGTGGCTTCAACTAGAGGTCACATTTGTGCTTCAAAGATTTATAGGAGAGATTCAGAACAAGGGTTTACAGAGTTTCAAGATTAGAAGTTGTTATCCGGTTATGATCTATTGTAAAATTCAAAGCAATAATTAATCAAAGTTGATCATTCGATGTTTTGGCTTTCAGCATTTCTCTGTTTGCATTTGCTTTGCAATTGTATGCATTTCTTGGTAAATATTTCGAAAAAGAATTAAAAATCAGTGAAGGCAGTTTCTGTAGCAAATATCTCAAGCATGGCGGGATATTACATCCTAGTTGTAGCATAATAATCTGGTTTAACAATCCATTTTAGTTATTTTAGGGTCCAGCGCAGCAATTCAAGATTGATAGTCAGATCCAAAACCTTCTAATTCATAGATAATTGCAAAAAAAAGCTTCCTGGATATGAGCTAAGGACTATAGATTGCAACATAGAGCCGCAACAACTAAGGGAGTTCCCAAAATAAAACACTTGCAAGGTGGTGTGAACATAGTGGAAATTATTACAACATGGGCACAAAAAATTCCAATAGTAGAAACTGAGGTTGGATTTTCACATTTTATTTGTAAGATTTGTGTAAGTTGTAAATCTCATATATAACCATACTTGCAATAAGTCAGAACTTTGTAAAGGAGTACCAATTTCATAATAAAGTGTTGTTTTCGTAATTCAGTCAGCTATTATATTCACTTGCAACCAAATTATTAAAAGAGAATTGTTGTTGTATATTAAATAGGCATGCCATTGAAGCATTCAAGGATGAAAACCCTTGGTGTGGGAGATCCAAATGACAAAACTCCTCTTGGTTTCCATATTTGGATTTGACTATGAAAACCCTTTTATCCATTGGAGGTGATTCAATCTGGGAGTCACAATCATGCCGAATTGTTGAAGATTGTTGAGCATTTACAAGATTTTTATATGAAGTGTTGCTGATTTATCATCATTCTAGGGTTGCAACCCTATTAGATATGCTATTTGTGATGTTTCCAGCCATCAATTAAATATTTCCAGCTACCATAAAGGTTGTGCCTCACTTTTGATCATTGTTTCCAGCTATCATCATCAAGGCACTTACAGTTTCAAACTATTTCTATTGCTCGTCAGGTATTTCAGCTGATTAATTCATGCTTTCAGCCATCATTTTCAGGGAGTTTTGTTGTTGCTACTAACATAGGGTTTGGATTTGATGTTTGTTGATGTTTCTGGCCATTAATCAATATTTTCCAACCCTAATAATGGTTTGTGTCCAGCATTTCATTGATGTTTACAGCCATATTTGATGTTGTGCCTAGGGTTTGGATTACTTTTCTGCTGTTGTAAGTCATATCAAACATTGGATCTGCTATTTAGGGTGTTTTCCAGCCTATATCTTGCATCCTAGTGTTGTCATACAGTTGTGACCTTGCTAATTTTGGAGATGTTTATGTCGGTGCTACTGATAAGGGTTTAGATCTACAAAATATCACATCATTGCCAAACTATATTCCTATATTGTGGAGTTATCTTCAGTAGCTGCTGATTTTACAAGGGCTTTCAGATATATTGCTGCTATTGGAGGAGTTGAATCGCTATGCTCTATCATATGTTGCTGATTTCCAGGCCCTAAATATTATTGTAAGTGAAATTGTTGATTTGTTTATGAGTTGGAATCAATAAAGTACCTTCATAATTATTTGTAGATCTTTGCAAGTGCTCATCCAGGGTTTTATTGCTGCTGAAAATGATTAATTTCCAATTATTTTGAGTAGTCATTTATTATAGTAACCAGATCTGCTATATATGATTGAATGTATGACGGTTTCAGAATTATAATAGCCTATAGATAATTCAAATTTTCTGTAATAATTGATTGTTTTTGCTTTTGGGGTATTTTTAAGAATCATCGAAGCTTGGGAGTGTTTGAATCCACAACTAGGAGTTGATTATTTTGAGAGATAAGGCTTTTTGCAATTGTCATATTGCTGATCAACATCGATTTCAATAGGGTTGGCACCTACATTTGGTATGTGTTCATCAATTTCACTTGCACATGTTTAAAAATTCATCTATTTATAAAGGTTGTCTAACTGGGGACATTACATGTGTGTTGGCCAACAAGTTATAGATTACCCACAACTTGTGCAAATCATTTCATTAACTCTCGGTAATCCCTACCAACTCCCCCTTAAGATGATGTGAGCCTTGACAATTCATAAATCCCAAGGGACAGCATTTGAGAGAGTGACAATAGAGAATGGAAAGAAAGACCATCAAGGCCTCACATTCATTGCTATCTTGAGGTATGACGTCCTATTAATCGACACATTTCCTCCATCTTCACCTGCCAGCAATATGCACACATGTAGAATAGTGCACTTTTGGGCCTTAGGTGGCAAGAAGAGGATAATCTACATGCAATACCAATTACAAATTTCTAGGTCATTCCCTTCATGATATATCAATACTCCTCATCATGCTCAAGATATACATTTGGACTATCATAAGGTTCAAAGAGATTATTATATTATATTTAAAATGAAGCCCTGTTGCAAAAATTCTTATTTGTAATTGTTTTTGTATTTCATACTAATTGAGAATTACTTTAATTTCACAACCATTATTGGCATGCCCATTACAAAATGAGTACAATCTCTAGTAAATATTCAAGGAGTTTCAAGAAAAGCCTTTGGCTTTGGGGAAGCACAAGAAGCTGGAAGACCCAAATAATCCAATTAAGAGGGAGAATTGCTGACTTTTTGAATTGAGCTTTTTGGACTGAACCTTGGCTAAATCCTTAGTTAGGGGAAATAAATTTACAATGTAAAGTCATTGTGATAAGACCCTACACTAGGGTCTCAAACCTCAGACCAATTAAGAATCATAAGCTTAATGGCTGCATTGAAAAGTGTATCTCCGAACAAATAGTTTGGAAATGTGTCTGAAAAGTGGTTCTCCAAGACCAAAGTGGAGGCATACCACTTAAAAAGATGAGATTGTGAGGCAAGGTAAAATGAAAGATGGTCTACTGAGTTGGACACTGGAATACTAAGCCTTTGTTACACCTGCAGGCTCAGTGTTGTAGAAAAAATGAAACCTAATTTAGAACAACTAGATGTCATGAAGAAAATAACCTTAATTTTACTAATGCTTACCTCAAGCCGATGAAGCTAGCAAAGAACATCATATTGTCTTTATAAATCATCAGTAGAGAAAGAAAAAAGGACAACGTCATGAATACAGAGTAGTATAGAGATAAGAACATAATTTACCATACAACCATCATCCACAAGAAAATGCTACATAGAAAAATCCTTGAACTTGTCAATGTAAATACTGAAAAGCTTTGGCTGGAAGAGGAACATTGCTTGACTCCTACTGTATGCTTTAAGGAGTTAGAGAGGTCATGGGAGTTTGGAATCAATAGAGAATTGTGTTATAGAGCCTCATGATGACAGTAACAAAACGACAAAAAACATCTATATGACACAGCTTGTAAAAAGGGAGTGTTTTCTGTAAATTATAACACTGCCAAGAATACTAGCTAGAAAACAGACTAGTAATAACATCTCATTAAGAATGAAGAAAAGAATATAGAGAACGATAGTATAGGTAGTGTACAGAGCAATACTTTTGCTTGGTACAAGGAGGAGCTGTCATGGTGACACCTTTTACCAAACTATTTATTGGCTGATCAAACAAGTGATTTATCTGTAATGTCCCCTTTCTAGCCGCCATCCAGCAGTTATTATTTTAGCCTTTATTTATTCCCGGAGGCTAAAAGGATGAATAAGGGAATAAAATATTAGATTAATTATTTGTAAAATTATCTCAAAATTATAATATCATAAGATGACTTTATATTTAATTAATTTAAAATTAAAGTGACTAAAAATAAAATAATATCAAAAAGTCACTTAAAAAAATAAAATAATATTTTACTCTAGAAGCTTCTTGGAGACTTGATGAGAATTCTTTAAAAGGAGCTTTTGTCTTTGCATTTGGGCAGCTTGAGTTGTTGACATCTTTTTCTACATTGTGAGATTATTGCAAGAATTTCTGGATTAGATTGTGTCCAATTTTTTTGCATCAACGTTTCGAATCACACTCCGTGATTCATCATCAGGATGGAAGAGAGCCATTGTGAGAGCTTGAATGGTTAGCAATTTGCCTAAGGGCTTGAAGACTCTAACGTACCGGTTTCGGTTGTGGAATATCAACCCTAGCTAGAGCTGAAAGGAGATAATTCAGTCTTCTTCATTGTGCAAATTTTGTGGCCAAGGGCCAAATTTGAAGGAATCAATTTGGTGACATTTTGCTGGTTTGATCATCAATCATCTCAATTGGAAAGGGACGATTTTGTAGAAGAATTGAAATTCAAAGTGCAAGTCGATTTTGCATTGAGAGAGGACGAATTTGCAAGGAGGTTCAATCTTCATGTTGCTCGCCTGAGAAAATCATGGCACATGCTTTAGCTGGGGCACACAATGTCATGTCCCCTTCTCAGTGACATCTCTCGGAGTACAGGATTGGCCTATCATTCAACCCTCGTAGGCTGATAGACTGGATAGAGGGTCACGTTGGAGCTTGGCTCAGCTTCAGTTGGCAGAGTTTGATCAGTTGGCTTTCGTTCGGGCTCATTCGGAGACTTCTTGCAGAAGTTGCTATTTTTAGCAGTTCTTGCTAGTCGGCGTGGGACCCCTGCTATTTTTAGCAGTCTGGTTTTGGCAGTGTTCAGAATCATTTCAGTATTCGTCAGCTTCAGACGGATCAGTCATCGGATGAATAACGAGAGAGATATTAATATTTAATTGTATTAATTAAATATTAATTATTTGATGATTATAATATAAAGTTATAATATTATATTATAACTTAAGTGATTCTTAATTGAGGGGGTCGCCATCATCAGAAGGGGCCAAATTGACAATTATTTTTTATTATAAAAATTTGGCTGAGACTATGGAAAGATTAAAAGAATTAAAAAGTCGAATATTTTATGATTCCCTATCTTTGTGGAAATCGCACTTTTCAAGAGATATAGGCTTTGCATTGGGAATCGAGCCATTATGTGATTATTGTGAATTGAAAATTGATCAACTTGATCTGAGCAAGAAGCTTAAGGGTTTCAAGTTCGAATTCCTTGGGGAACGAGCCATCTCCATTGGAAGCAGTTCAGAGGGTGTGAAATAACACCTGATTTATTGCCAACAGAGGTTTCTTCATCCAGAGGAAATCATTGATCTTCAGAGATTATTTATTTACAGAGTTTCAGCATAGTATTTCATCCGGGAAGCATTTTGCAACAAGGGCGTATCATATTTAAGGGTTTAGACATAGTTTCCAAGAAGGCCGTACATTCTTTATTGCTGCTGTACCTGGCCGTACTTGCTGCAGGCCGTACTATGCCCTTTTGAGCCGTACTTGGGTCTTGAGGAGAAAAGCCTTCTATCCAGGCAATATATCACCTTCCCTTGAGGCACCTAAGCATTGGAGACATTTCCTGCGCACCAGACGGAGGGAGAAGCATTCAAGCAACTCAGCCGTACCAGATTTGTTCATCTACAGCTTGCTGCTTTTACCAGGTTTTCTCAATAAAAAGATTGTTTTCTTTATTGCATGCTATCAGATCTGTGTTGTATTGAGTCCATATGAACAATAAATGAATCGCCTTCAGTATATCTTGTATTTCCTATGCATATTGGCCGTTTAGCATTTTTATTGAATTTATATCAAATTTATTATAAAAATCGCAATTTCTCAATTACATGCAAAAACCCAAAAAACCACAAAAAAAATCAAACTTCAAAAAACTTTCAGAAAAACAGACAGTATTGGAACCAGGGGGAAACAAGGGTTTTTACACACAAGGTAATAGTGCGATTTTGTTCAAGAGAGCAGATAAAAATCAGAAGAATATTGAAGGGAGGTCGTTGAGCATCAAGGAGGATAGGCGCAGCAGTTTGGGAGTCAAAGTCATCATCTACAAGGAGAATCGAATCATTTCATGCTTGCTGCCAGCTTAATACCAGGTTCTTCTTTTGCAAATATATTGGCACTTTGAGTCTTGAAAATCATAGGAAGAATAGTCGCTGTCCCAAGCAGTGTTTAAGTTTGTAATTGGATAGGACTGCATTGATAGGAGGTCTGGTCGCTGTCCTTGACAGCCACATTGATGTAACTGAATATCAGTATTTGTAATCAGAATTGCATAAGTCTTTTGGGGACTGAGTTTTCTTGACATTCCCAGCATTGTAATAAGTCTGATATCATTTGTAAATATCATAGAAAGAAGTAGAAGTTTGGCAGCCAATTGTTTGTGAAAATGTCTCATGGATGTAGGTGTGCATTTTGCATAAGTAGATCATCTATATGCATTTGAAAAGAACAAAAATATTTGCATTTCTCTTTCATTACATTGTTAGACATTTTGGCATTCATTTTCAAGCATTCAAACATCTTTTGCATCAATCAAAAACAAAACAAAGCAAACTGAAAACACAATCAGCAAGTTCAGACTTTGCAAGATAACTGTTTGACGAAATGTCCAAGGCCTGAAAAAGTGAAAACAAGGTCAGAAATTGCCAAGGACATTACATTATCAGTGAAGACATGACCATTGAGCCAACAATACGTAATCAAAATATGACTAACAAACTATCGAAGCCAACATTACAAGACTCAACAACATAATATAGTCGGCAACAATAACATATTTTACTATACACTGAGAACAATACTAGAGAGGACAGAAATGTCCCAGAATAGAACCAAAAGCCTTGCTAGAGTCAATAAAACAGCAAAAGATTTTGGAATGCCTCTAAGAAGCCTCAATAAATCCCAAAGTGCAATGATCAATTTCTAGAAGTCTCTCCTAAAGAAGACCTGCCCCTTCACTCTAAGATTGCCTCTTCAAATATTCAAAAAGTTTCATTCCCAGCAATATGGCATAAATTTTGCCAATAGTGGCATGGTGCGATGGTTAAGTTGTTGTGTTGTTATTCTTGCCATCAAGGTTCAAACCCCATTGGGGTGTCATTGTTGAGGATTTATATTGAGGATGAGGTCCCCCGTTTGTGACTTCACCGGTTCATAGCTCTGGGTCAAAAGCGTTTACCCCTCTTACAACGAAAAAAAAAATGGCATAAATTTTGGCAAATTTATTCCCAATCATATTAATTGTGTAGTTATTTGGGTTTGAACTATACCTTCATTTGAACATGAGGTATATGAGGTGATGAAACCCAGAGGGTCCAAGGGTAACCCCAATCAAAGTGAATGGAAGATGTGTGCCTCCTAAGAAATCTCGTTAAGATGTTTGAAGAATAACTATTACCCTTCCCAAACAGTGTACTTCTTATCCTAACATAATTAAACCGTGACTGTATATTTACTTGTTTTATAGTGGTGGATTATAGAAAACTATGGGTGTTTGGAAAATTTCACCTTCCAATATTTTTCTACCATAGTGTAATCATGATTGTTGTAGAAATCAGAATCATAAGGAATATTATTCCTACTACCACTTTATATACTAAAAATTTAAAGGTTAATGAAGGGAAAATAATCATTGTTCTGTGCAATCAAATTAGTTGACTACTAACCAATTTCCATAATGCCATCTTTCTTGAAGGTTTTAGCCAACCTTTCTTTCTGCACCTCAGAAGCTCCTAAAGTGGCCAGAGTACTCATCTCAGGCACATCACCTGATGATCAAAAATAAACAAGATTTATGAACTATAAAAAACAGACAAAAACTAAATGTGCACGTGTATGATGTGAAAAGACATGCATATATTCCAGAACTATCTGGCAAGCACGGATTCAACAGACATTAAGTATCTTAACAGCAACAACATATTCATAGCTTTTCCACCTAATTACTTACCAAAGTGCCCAAAAGAAATCTCAGGAGATGAAGAATGTGTTTCCCCTTCACTACAAACATCAATATTTGAAATTGATGCGGCTTTCCAAGCTAACTTAACATCTGTTTGTTCTGAGACTAAGTCAGCCACCTGATTGTAACATTTGAAAAATACATGCACCATGATCAGAAGAATCCTAAGCATAACTAAACCTTCAATAATTTTCACATCAAAAATATTTTACTCAAATATTCAACAGGATTAAAGGCATGACATGAAATCAAGAACTAAACTAACTCAAAAATCAGAAATTCCCACCAAACATTTTATAGAATAAAGAGCATTAGCCTTAATGAATATTTTTGGTCATGATTTTTTTTATTGTTTCATTTTTTAATTTGACTATATTGAACATTCCTAGCTGGCATTTTAGAACTATTGTCTTCCTGATTCTCGAATTTGTTTCTGAATGTCGCTTTAATGCCAGAAAAAGACTACATTTGTGATGTTACTTTGTGGCTCTTTTGTTGTCATTGTAGTATATAGGATTTCATTGACAATAGGCTAGCATTTTGGGTAGCCAGAAAAGACTCAGAAAAACTTGTGTTTTATATGAGCTCGGTGTTCTTTTTGTTTACCATTGTGCCAATCTAAACAAGCTCAAATCTGAACCAAGTAGAAAAATAAACTTAGCAAATACACATACTACAATACGACCTATCAGTAATCACATCATCATCAAACTTCAAGACTGTATTTGAGCAGGCAATTACTATACCATTCTGCAAAAGATGAAATGTAACATACTTATTCCATCTAATTAATGTACAAAAAAATTATCAGTGCAACAAAGTACATTCAAGAATGGAAGGCAATGAGCAAAATGCAAGTACAAGTAAAGATGAGCTCAAAGACAAGCACCTGAACTACTTTACTAAGGTCTCCAACATCAACAAAGAAGTAGTGCACTCTTATAACTACTTTACTAAAGTCTCCAACATCAACAAATAAGTAGTGCACCCTAATTGAAAGCAACTTTTTGCAACCAAAAGCCCTTGCTCAGATGATGCAACTATTTGTTCCTTGGAAGTTTTATATGAAGCACTTTTCTCATTTTTTTAATTTTTTTAAATCTTACTGCATTATTTTATTGTTCATGAATCATACTTTGACCAGGCCAACCACAATAACATTACCAAACAATGATATATCCAGAATACTGCCTATATCTTTACCTGCCCCAATGTTCATGTGTCCTAAACAATGCATATGCAACTAATCTATCAACAAAACAATTAGTCAAAGGTTTGCTGACATCATGCAAGTCATCACAATCATCAACTGCTAAATTAATTAAAAATCCTAATGCAGGTCAGCCAGGAGAGAAAATTTGGTGTATTTTAACATGTTTGACTAGTTTTGACTTTTCATGTAATGTCCCTTTTCTGGTCCATTCCAACATTCATGGAAATTTCCAAGATTCTTGGAGAGTGCCAGCTTTACTGAAACAGTTTTTTGACAAGGGCAGAATGTTCCAAGAGTCGAGATGAATACAATAGTTTTTTTCCAAGTGAAAATCCAACTTTTAGGGAGCATTCCACACTTCTTGGAGATTTCCAACATCCTAGGGGAGCACCAACTTTCCTAAGACTTTGGGATGTGTGGATAAAAATAATTAAATAAATAACTTAAGTTGTCTTAAGGTGAGTTTATATTATAAAGGTAACATTTATTTATTTATTTATTTATTTATTTTAAAGAAGGGTGACCAACGTCATAAAGTGTTTTTTAAAAGAGAGTCAAAAGTGATAATACTAGGCTCTGTATACATACTCGGCGATTAATCGCCGAGCAGCCGAGTAATCGCATGTTTTTTGGCTGGGCAAGTAATCTTGACTTTTACTCGCAGGAAACCCTAGCCGAGTTTTTTTACTGTTTTTTTCCGAGTACTCGCCGATTAATCTCTGTTTGCTCGCAAAATAATCGGCACAGAAAACGTAACACGTTTTTCAAGTCGTTTTTACCTTTTCGCGGGATTTTTTACACATTTTTTCCGCGTTTTGGATGCGTTCATTTCATTTTCCGCGATTTGCAATGTCGGCTGCGTGATTTATTTCCACGATTTGCAGTTTACATTTACCCTTTTCATTTTCCACGATTTGCAGTGTTGGCTGCGTGATTTATTTCCACGATTTGCAGTGGTGGCTGCGCGACTTGGAGTCTGCGCGATTTCCAGGTTAGTTCCTGTTCGCATTGGCTGTGCGGCGCCTGTGCCAGGTCGTGGGTATTTACTATTATCATTTTTTCAAACATATGCTAATATTAAATGAACATATGCCTGAATATTAAAATTTTTAACTTCATACTTCATACTTCATAGTATATGTTTGAAAAAATGATAATATTAAATGAACATATGCCTGGAAATGATTTAATATTTTTATTATTTTATATATATGCTTCCAAACGTTTATGTATAAAATAATAAAAATATTAAATTTTTTTATTTTTCTACATCAATTTAATATTTATTATTATTCTAAAATTAAAATTTCAAAATTTCATATATTATTTTATTATAAATTTATAATAATATCATGGGAGTCTTAATTTTTAATATTCATAATGATAAAATATTCACTTTTGTACATCATATTTAATAATTTATTATTATTTTAAAATTAAAATTCCATATATTATTTTATTATAAATTATAATATCATGACAAATAATAATATCTTTTTATATTATTATTTGCCATGATATTATTATAATTTATAATAAAATAATATATGAAATTTTAGTTTTAAAATAACAAATTACAATAAATCATAAATTTGATGTCAAAAATGATATTATTATTTACAATTTTCCCATGGTATTATTAATTTATAATAATAGAATAATATATGAAATTTTACATATAAAAATTAAAATAATAATAAATATTAAATCTGATATAGACAACACCAGCATGTTTACAGTTTTTCTGATGTGTGTGGAATCTGGATTGTCATTGTGCAGCTGCATCAGCATATGGATATGAGTAAAACTGTAAAAGTTTAAAGTGAAAAACTCATATCCATATGCTGATGTAGCTGCACAATGACAATCCACACACATACACACAAATTTTGTTCATCTACATAGAATAAGAGATTACTCGCCCATTTGCAAACTATGATCGAAAGTCTCAAACTTCAAAGTACTTTTATAGTGGAATATCTGCAATAAATTATTAAGAATGAAGTTTTAAATTTTAATATTAAATCTGATATAGACAACACCAGCATGTTTACAGTTTTTCTGATGTGTGTGGATTGTCATTGTGCAGCTGCATCAGCATATGGATATGAGTAAAACTGTAAAAGTTTAAAGTGAAAATTGAAAAACTCATATCCATATGTTGATGTAGCTGCACAATGACAATCCACACACATACACACAAATTTTGTTCATCTACATAGAATAAGAGATTACTCGCCCATCTGCAAACTATGATCAAAAGTCTCAAAGTACTTTTATAGTGGAATATCTGCAATAAATTATTAAATACAGTATGATAACAGATAACCTGCTGCTCCCACCTGCAAATTTGCAACAACCAACAAGGTTAGGAGTTAGGAGTTAGGACTGCAATGCCAATTTGCATACAAGTAAATTAAATCAATGTGCATCCAACAAAAAATAAAAATATAAGAATAAAAAAACTGAAATTAGAACAGATAGCATACTAAATGAAATGTCTCACTTTGATAGTTTACAACTTTATTGTTTGATAATGACTGAAATTATAAAGTTAAACAATTAGTTGATTGTTCCTTTCACTTTGTATTGGATCTGTTGCATCTTCTAATATATTTATTATTCAACTTCTAATATTGCAGGTTAATATTTAATCACAATGGCATCTGCCTCTGCATCTGGTTCAGACACAGCTGCCTCAAGCCAGGCCATTGAAAGGAGACCCCCTGGTAGCCGTGATCCCGCTTGGAAACATGGCTATTATGGGCCAGTACCAGGGAGTGTTATTTGTACTTGGTGCAAGAAGAAGATTAGTGGAGGCATCAATCGCCTCAAATACCATCTTGCTAGTATTCCTTGCCGTGATGCAAAGGCATGTAAAGAAGCCCCTGAAGAGGTGAAACGAGAGATGGCAGCTCTTCTTGCAGCACTTGATGAAAAAAAATTGGAGAGGGCAAAGACAAAAGCAGCCATACAAGAAGCCATTGCTCCTAATTTGACTGAAGATTCTGAGGTGAATATGCAAGGCATTGTGGGCTCTAGTCGCGGTCCACGTATACGTACCCCATCCACTTCATCCACTTCAAATAAATTCCAGTTTTTTGTCCCTAGAAATGTTCAAGGATCACAACCTTCATTGGAAGGTACTGGGTGGAATAGGGAGGTGCACAAAGAAGCAGACAAGGCTTGTGCAAATTTTTGGTTTTATAATAACCTTCCCTTCAATGTGGCAAGGAGTCCATATTGGGAGTGTTTGGTGACAGCATTGACAGTTGCAGGGAAAGGGTACAAGGCCCCTAGTCCAAGAGATTTAAGTGGCAGGTTACTTGAAGATGCTATTGTAGATGCAAATGGAATTGTGGAAGCTGAAAAGAAGAAATGGCAAAAGTATGGATGCTCAATTCTTTCAGATGGCTGGACAGATGGAAGAAACCGCACTCTTATCAATTTTATAGTGGCTTCAAATGGTGCGTTGGTTTTTCTAAAGTCAATTGATGCCTCCAACATAATAAAGAATGCAAAAAATTTGAGTTTGATGTTGGAGCGGGTTGTTTTAGAGGTGGGCATAGAAAATGTTGTCCAAGTTGTTACTGACAATGCGGCGGCATATGTGGCAGCTGGTAGATTGCTTCAAGCAAGGCATCCAACACTTTTTTGGACCCCTTGTGGAGCTCATTGCCTTGACCTTCTTTTGGAGGACATAGGAAAAATTGATTGGGTGAAACCAATTGTAGAACAAGCAAGAGACATAACAAAATATATATATAATCACCCATGGGTTCTTCAATTGATGAGAGATCACACCAAGGGGAAAGAGCTTGTGCGATCGGGTGCTACAAGGTTTGCAACTAATTTTCTAACATTGCAAAGTATCACTAGTTTATTGACTTCCTTGAAGCAGATGTTTGTGAGTCAACCATGGGTAGACTCAACTTACTCAAAGAAGGCTGATGGAGAAAAGATTGTAGCAATAATCTTTGATGGTCAATTTGCAACTAGAGCATTAGAGATTGTCAAGGTAACTTAAACTCTAATGAATTTTCAGATTTAATCCTTTATTCTTAATTTAAAATTCTATAAGTATTTTGTTTCCTTGTAAGGTGTAATTTAAATTTAGTTCTACTTTGTACTTTATAGGTGACTGAGCCATTGGTGAGGGTTTTGCGCTTGGTGGATGGTGAGAAAAATGTGATGGGATATCTTTATGAAGCAATGGATAGGGCCAAAGAGGCCATCCAACACTATTACATGGGGGATGCAAATAGATTTACCCCTATTTGGGAGATCATTGATCGAAGGTGGAACAATCAACTCCACCAACCCATTCATGCAGCGGGGTACTTTCTCAACCCCAAATTCTACTTCTCTGATGGCTTCACGGATGCTAATGGAGAGGTTATGGAGGGCCTATTCACATGTATTGACAGGATGACACCTTTACCTGAAGTGAAAGACCTCATCCTTATAGAGTTGCAACAATATAAGGCAGCTAGGGGGCCTTTGTTTTCTTCCACATTATGTGAACGAGGAAGAGAGATCCAAACACCAAGTAAGAAAAAGTGAAGCCTTTATCTTGCAAGTTATGAATTACAATTATTATTACTTATTAGTTATTAACTTATTACAATATTGTTTATCAATATTTACAAAAACTTGAATATCTTATTTGTAGGTTCTTGGTGGGATGATTGGGGTGGAAGAACTCCAAATTTGCAAAGGCTAGCCCTCCGAATTTTGTCTCAACCTTGTAGTGCTTCTGGCTGTGAACGAAACTGGAGTTTGTTTGATTCCATTCACACGAAGAAGCGTAACAAGTTGACTCAACAACGCCTCAATGATCTTGTTTTTGTGCAATATAATCTTCGGCTTCGCACAAGAAAGGTGCAGGACTTTTCAGATGAGCTCATTGATTTGGATGACATTGATCCATACAGTGATTGGACCGTACAGGATGATGAGGCCTCCTTGTTTACAGAGGATGAGATTGCTGATTTCGAGAGGCAAGCTATGGAGGATTTGCCTGCAGTAGAAGTAGGGGAGATTGGATTGGATGACATTGATGTGGTGGAGGAGGAGCCACTGCCACCTACCAGCATGGTGGAGCCACTGCCACAATCTTCTACGGCAAGCAGGGAGCCAGAATCGAGTGCAAGGACCATACCCTCTACCTCCCAATTTTTCACTAGGTTGGGGAAGAGGAAATTGTAATTGCCTAGATATGAAATTTATGATGATGATTTTCAAATACAATCATCATAAATTCATTATAGTTATTACCAGTTTCACTATGTGGCTTCGTATAATGATGCCATTTTGTAATCCATATGTATTGAACTATGAAATTTAATATAAAACACTCCCTCATGGTTTTTAGACTCATTTGATGCATTTTGTAATTGAATTTTGCAAAAAAAAGTGTTTTCATGAGAAATTTTGCTACTTTTTAAGTTGTCGAGTATTTGCCGAGTATTTGCCGAGTATTTGCCGAGTCAAAAATTTTGGGCTTGCCGAGTACTCTCCGAGTCCGAGTATGTAAACTATGATACTAGGCATGGGGTACAAAGTGGTGATTTAAAAGGTTGTTTTACAAAGAATAAAGTGACTTTAAAATGAGGATTAAAAGTATTTTCGGATTGGAAGATGACCCCGCAGTGCAACTGCAAGTTGCAATCAGTAGTACATCTACTGTCTAGTGTTAGATTCCCACTGGTGGATGGTGGGACGAACACTCGCTAGTACGCTCGATCGCTGGCCGAAGATCAGAGAATGGTGGACAGTGGACTATGCACGGAGGACGAAGGATGGAGGAATATTTGGTGTTGTTGCGGGGTCAGAATTGGAAGCCACGATGGATAATGGATGCACAGCGATCGATTAGGATGTACTGGCGCTTGGCAGATTGCAGGTGGAGGTGTGGCGATGGAGCTTCGGTGGAGGAAGAGTTAGTCTGCTCGAGCTCGGCGGAGGACGTCACTAGTGCAAAGAAGACAGCAAGCGACATACAAGCATCACAGGTGTGTAGGAGGCAGTAGCTAAGGGGAGGCATCAAAAAGTCAAGAGGCGTAGGTGTGGGAAGGCCCAGGAGCAAGCGAAGGAGAGTAGACGGAGGAGAGGAGATGCAGTTGCAAGAGGGGAGAAATGGAGAGGAGGTGAAGAGGAAACTGAGGAGAGAAGGAGAGGAGTGGAGATGAAGGAGAGGTGGAGAGGAGTAGAGCTAGAGGAAAGGACGGAGGAGCTGGAGGAGAGGAAAGAGAGGAGGAAGAGAAGAGGTAGAGGAGTTGGAAGAGAATAGGAGAGGAGAGGAGGAGAGTAGAAGAGGAGTGGAGTCAGAGGAGTAGAGGAGGGAAATAGGAGAGGAAGGCAAGGAGGTGGGAGGAGCGGAGCAAGGAGGTGGGAGGAGCGGAGCAAGGAGGCGAGAAGGTGAGAAGGGAGGAGAGGAGGAGAGAAGGGAAGAGAATGATAGGAGAGGTGGAAATAGAATGATGGGGATGATGTTCTTGTAAGAGAGGGGGACCAACCACTGCAAAGCCCCAAGTCACGAAAGGCCAAGAGCAATATGGCTGCCCTAACTTACCTCAATTTAAAGGAGTGTTAGAATGGACAGGATGAGAATGATGAGGACTATAAGGTCCTTCGATCACTCTGCAAACCCGACAGTTGAAAGGAGACTAGGCGAGTAGGTTTTTAGGGTCAACTCTGTGTCTCAGATAGCTCTTTGTCAAAGGACAGAAGCACGGTTCTGGGACGACAACGCGGCATGCTAGCGTCTCTCAGGTGCACTGGTGTCCGTATTGACAAGAAATCGAGGAGACAAGGTCTAACCGTTGAGAAAGGCACTCTTGACATCCATCTAATGAACTGTCCATCCAAATTGGGCTGCAATAGCGAGAAGAAGACAAATTGTGCTCATCTTGGCAATAGGAGCAAATTTCTCCTCATAATCAATGCCCTCCCGCTATGTGAATCCCCGAGCAACTAATCTGGCCTTGTATTTATCCAAAGTACCATCTGCATGATACTTGACCTTATAAACCCATTTGCAACTTATAGGTTTCTTCCCATGAGGAAGATCAGAAAGAACCCAAGTGTGATTCTTCAGAAGACTATGGTATTTGATTTCCACAGCCTTTTCCCACTCTGGAATTGCTTTAGCCTCTGAATATGTTTGAGGCTCATAGATGTTGTGGATGTTGGCCATAAGAGCAAAATTGACTATGCTTTGTTGCTTGCCCTTTCTGCGAGTTGATTTGCCCTCAATGAGTTCATCATCATGAAGATCTCCAATAGTCTTGACCCACCACTTAGGCCGAAGAGTATAAGTACCAACATCTAGAATAGGAGAAACAGCATCTCCTGGGATTTCTAGAACAAAGTCATCTGGCTGTGAATCCTGAGTAAACTCAGGTGGTGCTATATCATGCCTGGTAGATTCCTCATCTTCAAAGTCAGAATGCTCTGAAGCCCTCCCATCAAGGGAACCAAGAGGAAGACGAACACCCTCATCAAAAACCTTCATAGGCTGATCCTTCGGGCTAGTAGTAGGAAGAAATGGACCAGTAGTCTCATCAATCACAACATCACAATTGAATATGAGACGATATGTCTCCACATCAATAAACCTATATGCCTTGTGATTGTCGTTGTAACCAGTAAACATAATTTGTTGGCTCTTAGAGTCCAACTTGGCATGCTTGGCTTCTGGAATCCATACATGAGTTGTAGAACCAAAGACTTTCAGATGGCCCACCTTAGGCTTACGTCCTGACCAGGCTTCTTCAGGAGTCATCTTCTTAACGGCCTATGTAGGTGACCAATTCAGGAGATAGACTGCAATAAAAACTACTTCAGCCCAGTATTTCGTAGGTACATTTCTATACTCCATCATAGAACGATCCATTTCAGTAATGGTGTGATTCCTCCATTCGACAACACCATTCTGCTGAGGGGTGTATGGTGTGGTGAGTTGGCATTTAATGCCATGTGCAGCACAAAAAGTAGAGAAGTCGGTTGAACAAAACTCCCCCCCATTATCTAACCTTAGAGTAACAATCTGAGAACCTGATTCCTTCTCAACTAAGGCCTTATATTGTTGAAATGTACTGAACACATCTGATTTATGTTTCAAAAAATACACCCACATTTTTCTACTGAAATCATCAACAAACAATAAATAGTACTTGGACCCAATAATAGATGGAGTGTTCATTGGTCCACATACATCAGCGTGAACCAATTGAAGTACCTTGGAGGCTCACCAAGAATCACCATTCGAGAATGGTGTCTGATGTTGCTTCCCAGCTTGACAGGCTCCACAAACTCCATGATTTTGAGTTTGAATCTCAAGTAGACCAGCAACCAAACCCTCCCGAAACAGTTGAGAGAGATAGTGCACATTTGAGTGCCCATAACGTTGATGCCAAAATTTGTTGATGGAAGTACTCTTGGCTGCCAGAGCGTGCTCCTGAGAATCACCGGAATCAGCAAGTCTATATAGACCATGATCCTCAAGTCCCATAGCGATTGTAGTATGAGTCTCCCTATCAACAATGTTGCAGGTGGACGAACTGAAAACAACATCCAACAAAGGAGAATGCCTCATGATCTGGCTGACGAAGAGAAAATTATGTTCCATGCCTGGAACATGTCGACATCGAGAAGTAGTAAATTTCTCCCTCCAGAGGGAATTTGAACATTGCCCTTACCGGCAACTGAATATTTTTCGCTGCCTCCAAAGATCACTGAATCAATGAATAGTTCATATTTAGTGAGCCAATCTCGATGATGTGTAAAATACTGAGAAGCCCCTGAATCAATATACCAGGCAGAAGATTTGACTGGATCTACAGTTCTTTTGGCCATAAAAGCATAGAATGCAAATTCTTTCTGCTTAGAGTGCTCTATGGCATTTTCCTTATGTTGAGACCCTCCCTGCTTCTTTTGTTCAGAAGCCAATCGAACCCGACAATCAACCTTTATGTGACCATATTTATGGCAATAATTGCACTAAACGTTCTTCTTCTTCTTGTTCTGAGAAGAACCTAAGCCTTTTGGTTGAGAAGATTGAGCCTTCCCTTTGTTCTTAGCAGAAGATTTGCACGCTTACTCTATGGAGGTGGAACTGGTACTACTTCCAAATTGTTGTCTCCAACAATCCTATTGTAGAAGCTTGTTACACAAGTCTGGAAACTTCAAATCAACATTTGTTAAAGTAATATTCAATGTTTCAATGAAATGCTCATAAGATTTTGGAAAACTCTCCAAAGTAATGACGACCATGTCCTCTTCCTCCATTATTCGACCAATCGCCTCCGACTGATCATGAATGTCCTTAATCTTTATCAGATGTTCCTGTAAGGACATTTTCTCATCCATCATGATGGAAAAGAGCATGTTCTTGAGAAAGACGCTCTGCTCTTGTCAAAGGTTTCATGAAGGGCCTTCAAATGATCCCAGATTTCCGAAGCAGTTTTGCCAAACGGTACCTGAGGTAGCTGCTCATCTGTGTCTAGGAATTTGATGAGCATGACGACTTTTCGTTTGCATTCATCACATTTGTCCTAGTCCTTTTCGGCTACAGTGGGACAAGTTGAGTTCCCCAAAACGACTTGATCAAGGCAAAGATATTCAAAGATCGTAAGCATGCGCTGCTTCCAGGTGTTGTAATTATTCCCATTGAACTTTTGGCTACTTTTGAGCATTATATTTGTCAGAGATGCCATCACATACCCCGAGGTCAAATTGGTGAAGCACAAAAACCAATGCACTGAAAATAAAAAACAAGTTCTCCAAGACAAATTCCAAGGCAAAAATCGAAACCCTAGCACAAATTTTGAGGTATAAAACTAATGCAGAGTTTTTAAGAAAAACCCAAAAAAATTGAAGAATACCCAAAAAAATCAATAGCACCCATGTGCACAAATTTTGAGGCACAAATCCCGAGGTACCCAAAAAAACTAAAGGCAACCTAGAAAAGTACTCAAAAAACCCACAAATAATCTGAACTCAGAAATAGATTTTTGACTTGAAACAAAGGAGATAACTACAAAACCCTAGTCCGCTACAAGAGAAATACAGAAAATGGCCACAACTTTAGAAAAATCCTGGAAAATACAAGCAGAAAATCGCATCCAACAGTGGTTGAGCTAGGGCATGAAACACATCCAGCATGGAGGCCAAAATGCGAGCAAAATATAACTAAAATCCACGGCCAGAAATAGGAAAAAAAATCGCATCTAGATGACAATGAAAAATGCAACCAGAAAAAGCCCAAAATCGCAACCAAATCTATAGAAAAAACTCGTCCACCAGAGGTCGCGCAACTTTGAACGCAGTCACAAAAAAAAAGGCGACCAGGAGTTTTCATAATCGCATAACAAAATGACGCCCAGGTTTGTAAATGTGCCAAGAAGAAACGCAACCAAAATAATCACACCCAAAAGAAAACACGAAAAGCCCTTCAGAACACGTCTAGAAACTAGGGCAAAAATGCAACCAGAAAACTCACGACCCTAACCAAGAGCCCAGGTAAAAACACAAGCACTTCTAAAATTCGTTTTTCAGAAAAATAAACTTTTCAAAATACTGAGAAAAATTCCTTTTGAATTTTTTGTTGAAAAGCAAATTTTTCAAATTTTAAAAGTTTGTAGGCTCTGATACCATGTTCTAAAAAGAATTGGTAATTCTATTACTTGCTTGCTTACTTACTTACTTGCATTAACAAGAAGAAAAGATCACAATATATAGCAGATACTGTCATGTCCCGTATATTTTATGAAATATTCCGAGCCAAATTTTTTCAATTTCCAATTACAATGAGCAAAGCAACACACATCCGTTAGGGTTAGCACTTAAACCAAACGATGCGGAATTCAACTCTAACCAAGAATGCGCCAGATGATGACGAGCATATGGTCAGAGGATCTCAAAGCAATGCTGAATAAAGAACTCTAACCAAGAATGTGCCGGATGACGACGAGCATATGGTCAGAGGATCCCTATCTTCTATTATGCTGAAAGTAAACTCAACACCCAGAATGTGCTTTCAAACCCGGAGTGGGAATGGAGCTACCATAGGGCGGAGATGTAAGATATTACAATGCAAATCAAAGTAAATAGGTGGCAAGCTAGCCTCTTCCACTAATAGTGGGAAATATAATAAAGAGCTTACAAATTTGAATATTGACTGGTTAGTAATACTAACAGCCTTACAATGTAATATATCTCCTACAAGCACGATGGATTATAGTGATAATCAAACTGCTGAAATGTAGAGCTACTCTAGAATGATTAATATGACTAAGACAGACAATCCCAGCCCTATTAATAATTTTACTAAGTCTGATATGACAGACCTGCAGTTAAAAATGGTGAAACCAGCAACTCCAAAACTCACTTAAATACTCATATCTCTCTCAATACTCACTCATTTAACTTGAAATCAGTTGCAAAACATTCTAATGATGATGACAATGAAGATGGATCACAAAAACTTCTCACAAAGACCCCTATTTATTTTGCACGACTTCCAAGCACTTACAAAGTGAAATTGCCTGCAAGCAAGGGCGATTTACTTTAGATAATTCATAGACTTCAAATAAAATTCTGGAAACTTGCACATATGGTCGCCCTACATAGGAAAATAGATTGGAACAAGTACCCAAAACAATATTATTTCTGTTTCTTGAGTTGTGAGTAAAAACAACCTACAGCCATACAAACCAGCAACTCTAAAATTGACAGAAAATACAATAACTCAACTACAGAGTGTGGGAAGAACCAACTACAATGAAAGGAAACCAACTACAACTAAACCTCTCAACTAGTTGCTGTCTTTCAAGCAAGAAGAAGAGCCAAGCTAGGAGGCTTTCATTCCTTGAAGCAGTCCCAAAGCCATTCCGGCAGCATAACAATGTCATAAACATAAGATAATCCAAAAGAAGAGAAGGAACCTCCTTTATAGAATGAAGAGAAGACTCCGGAGGCTTCTAGAAAGTGCGCCCTAATCCCAAGCTGCTTTTAGGTTTAATCTTTGACCAAAACCCTTTCTTCAAAATGGCGTACCTTCCTTGAGAGATATAAATCACTTCTTTTTTTTTTTATAAAATATAAACTCCTTCAAATAGGCGTCCATTTTCCCTTGAGCAATTATAAACTTTAGAAATATAAAAATATTTCCTTCATGAAAAGATACCCCTCAAAGTCCCCTTCTTTAAAACAACTGTTAAGTTATATCACTAGGCCAAGGGGTATTTTTTATAATAAAACATTTTGACTTAAAATAACTTATTTCTCCAAAATGAACCCCTTAAGCCAAAAATGAGAATTACCCAATGAACTGCCAGACGAGGAAAGTTGACTGAGCTGACGCTGACTGGACCACTGCTAAAAATAGAATTTACTAAAAATAGTAAATTCCTAAAGGTGCTCAGAATGCCAAGAAAAACATACCACTACGACGCTCTCTGAAAACCCAGAAGGAAACCAGAATCCAAACACCCAAACTCCAACAAGCAAAACCCTGAATCCTCAAGAGAACCCACCAAACAGTCGGAAACCCTAATTCTGCCTCTGACTAGCTAACAGCACCCCGGGAATAGGCCATCGATCACTGAGAAGTGCAGTGCTAAAAATGGGGACATTACATTTTAGCACTAAAATAAAGCATCAAAATACAAATAAATAAATAAAATAAATAACCAAATACATATTAAAAATATAAATATAAATATTAACAATTTAACACTATTATACTTTAGTGCTGAAATACGAATAACTAAATAAGATAATATAAATACCAAAATACAAATAATGATACCATTATAATTAAAATGCAATTATCTAATGAATAGAACAACTAATATCATTAATTGTAAATATCATAGTCATAAAATATTCACAAAGAAACAATATGAAATAATATTCATAAGACACTAGTATTAATAAAACATGACTGTGCCCTAGTAATAAATAAACAAACCTAAATACCATTGATTCTTATCCTTAACAGCGATACCCTTATCTAAGAAAGTCTTTTTAAACAGCAATTTATATTACTCATAAAAGACAAAAGCTACTTTGTCTTATTCAAAGACAAAACAGCGATTAGCATGTGAAAAACAAAAGGGTGTGATTTGTGAATAAACTAAGAGGTGCAGCCATGCCCTTTCACAAACGAATGGACATGTCTCTTGGTGAATCGTGCTAGGTATAAGGGTAGATAGTTTCAAACAAGATAGGATGGATGAAGGAAATAAAGAGAGAATATAAGAATATATTTTAAACCAAAGAAACACCGAACTATTTATAGAAGGCAGAAAGGACTGAAAGATGTTTTTGAAAACAGATTTGAGGAAGAGGTGAATAAGGGGAAATGGAATAAAACAGTGAGCAGCAGTAAGTTAATAGTATTATAAGTATAGATATATATACATGTGGATTAATAATATATATACATATTTATATAGAATATAAATATATATATATATATATTATTGACATAATGAAAAATTAATATTTATTAGAAATAATTATATAAATTGAAGTCAATTAGAAATAATAATGTATACATATTTAAATAGAATATATACATAGCTATATAGAAATAATGATATATACATCCATGTCAAATTAATTATTGTAAAATGAAACCAATTAGAAGTAATGATATATATATATATATATGTTATTTACAATTATACCATAATGATATTTGCAGCAATTATTAAGCCTTATAAGTAATGATGACTCTTCAATACAAACATAAGTAGATTATGAATTGTCCTCATCCTATGATCAATCCAGTATGAGGTTGAAGGAGGCAAGTAAGGAATCAGAAAAGGTGGAGATACAACAACTCAAGTGAGACTACTCACTTAGCTTTGATGTTTAGCTATCCTCAATTTGACATAACAATGCTGCATGAACCTTGTATGCCCAACCGATCTGTGTATTATTGAAAATAATCTATATGCTTTATTCATTGGAATGCACACAGTCGCTTCTAATGTGTTGAAACCATTCCTTCTTGATATCGAATCTAGAAATATACTCACTATACTAGAAATCAACAGTGTATTTAGGCGGATTGTGTAGTCCTTGACTGATCATAGGCCAAATGGTTTACCTTCTATAGATATGGTTCTAATGATGATTGATCTACATCTATATTTGATTGATGTCTGATTTTTACAAAATACATTGGTATCTAACTAATGTTGGACTTGCAAGATGTATTGCATTGCATCATTGAAAGAACATAATAAATATGTAGACATGAATATTGCTTAATTTAGTTTTGTACTTTGATCTACCATCATATTAGGACTCAATGAACTGTCTAATCTTATTGAATACTCTTATTGCATAATATGTGTAAATACAAATGAAGTACTAATGACTGAATATGTGGTGATTGCATATCAATTGTCTGAATTGTGCCTGTAATCCTGCTAGGAGAGGTGAATCATGACTTAAGTGGTTTGTCTAAAAACCCCACCCGGGTTCCGCCCCATAGGCCCAAAGCAAGGGTTGGGCATTCTGCCCCACAGGCTTGAAGCAAGGGTTAGGTCATGGAGGGGTGGGGGTTCCACCTAGGCATTCTGCCCCTCAAGCCCGAGACAAGGGTTGGGCAATAGGAGGTGTTAGACCTTAGGCCCCTTAAGGATTCCCCTCTCCTGATGGGCTGAATGACTCCTCTTATGTTTTCAATCTGCAAGTATGATTATTTTTGCATTATGATTATGTCTTATTTTTTATATCTAGATATTAATGCTAACAGATGTGTTGTCAATATAGATGAATACAGGATTCCAATCTAGAGTTATGGAATTAGGAGAATACTCATTTGGAAGAAAGAAACCCCAATCCTAATCAACAAATGAATTCTAGGGCAAACAAGTGAGTTCTAGGATAAGGTTGGGTAAGGGACATTACAGATACAAAGCACTTAGACATTTAATGAAATGACCTACCTCTACCTACCTACAACTGTAGACATTTAAGATGTCTAACAACCTCTACCTAATTACATTTATTATTGACCATTATCAATAGAGATATATTATTCTAACAAGGTTGTTTCCTCAAGTTATTCCAGGTTTAATAAAAAACACGTTCAGTTTTTGTAACAGCAAAGAAAGAAGGTTTATCAGAAATTGCATCCACTGCAAAGGCTTTTTGCAACAACAGATATAAACGTCCTATCAACTGAACAAAGCATACGAAAGAGGCAAGGAGAGGCTAGCAAGGAGGTGAATTCTACAAAAGATCAAGAGATACACTTAAATGTTGTACCAACTCATTCCTCTTCAAGGTTCCAAGTTACACTCATGTCAAATAAAGAGGAAACATTGAGAAGTTTGCACAATAGAGAGACTGAAAAGAATGAACCAAACAGTAACTGAGGCTAGTCAAAAAAGAGATCAATTTAGATCAATGAACCTTCTATTACAACTAGATTCAATGTCAGGAAAAGAAATAAAAAATAACAAACTGTCTAACCTGAATGAACAAAACCCTGAAAATACTAGTCTCTATAAATCCTTTTCAAGGTAGGAGTGTGTTAAGTAACGAGCGCACTAAACATTATCAAAAAATCAATAAAGATCCACAAAAAATAGCTATAATCATAGTAAATGAAAATACAAGTCAGCATCAAGAAAAAGACTTTGTGGGAAGCAATTCATGTAGACAGTTTCAAATTCAAGTCACCAAGATTGGAAAACTGTCAAAAGCCTCAGAGTTTTGTCAAAGGGTTTCGCCAGACTTCGTTGAAATAGAAGAAAACATCATCAAATCAATATCATCCAAAGCCACCTTCTAGAACTCTATTTTTTAGAGTGCACTAAAAATAGTTCATCACCACTTTTGAAGAGGAGAGCATATTCAAAGTTTGCAAGTTTTTTACTAGAGATCACGTTATTTTTAGCATTCACTATTTTTAACCTAGAGCTGACTATTGTCAGATCATCCATCTCATTATGTGAAAGATATGAGCATTGAGGAATTAATTGTAATAATTTCAATCATCAGTTCATTTGGTGGTTGCATATTGTAAATATTAGAATTAGCAAAAAAGATAGCTAGTGATAAAGCTTGCACACCATGCAAGCAGTCATAGCTTGAGTATAAGTTCAGTAAATTCTTCATTTATTTTCATGCAATTCTTTGGTAAACAATATAAATAACTGTTATTTTGTACTTAGATGGTTAACAGTAATTCTCACACCTTCATATTGCTAAAGTTGTAATTCATCAAGTATTTAGTGTCATTGTTATCCAAAATTCATTGTTCACTCAATAACATTTACTACACCTATCTTGTTTTATGAATGTTTATTGAGATACTTCATTATGTGTGTTGATTAAATTACTTCAATGGATTTGCAAGCTTTGTAGTGCAAATGAGCTCAAAAGTGTAGATCATGACTTTGTACCGAATGCTTCATTTAATTTACCATGGTGTTTTTGTTTAGGTGTTAACTTATTCAATCCATGTGTACTTGCCCAACTAAATCTTTGTTTTTAACTAAACCACATGAGTTTGGTTGTAGGAATTGTATTTAATTAAAAAGCATAAAATTCTTTGCCCAGTGTTGAAAGAGCATCTTAGCCTTTTACCTTAGGCAGAACCAAAAAGATACACAATTATATTTTAATTAGCATGAATGCAAATCACTCCAAAAAACACAACAAAATTTCTAAACAAACAAGTGTATATTGCATACTTTAAGTTAGTTTTATGTTTAAAGGGAGCTTCCCCTTCTAATTTGAAGACTGGTTTTACTGCACATCTATATTGTATTCAGCATGAACGTAAATCACTCCAAAAAACACAATAAAATTTCTAAACAAACAAGTATATATTGTGCAGTTTAGGTTGGTTTTTTGTTTAAAGGGACCCTCCCTTTCTAATTTAAAGAGTGGTTTTACTGCACATTATATGTTTTGTGCCACATTGAAAGGTGCAAATTAAAATGCTAACAAGGAGCATAGGAGCAACTGATGAGTCCCATTTGTTAAAAAACATTTCCAAATAAAGCCAAATAGATATTATTCTCACACACGAAATGTCTAGGACTAGCATTCTCCCCTAATTAAGATTTACACAAATTTGAGGCAGCAAGAGAACCCACTATTGTATTACTACTAAAGTTAGAATCATTAGAGATATATAATTACACCAATCTCCCATACCCAATATCAATCAGATTTTGTTTCATGCTTTCTTTACCATGAACTATGGTTCCAATTTATTATAACAAATATGTAAATATATGTCTTTGTGGGTGAGTGTATTGGGTATTCCTCAAAAAGAAAATATGAGATTCGTATCGTGAGAAACTAAAGGACCAGACTTTTGCTCTAATGACAAACTCATTGTCAAGGGAAACTTCAATACAATAAAGGCTCTAGAAGAAAACTAGATGAAAATAAGTTTACACCTACACAGTGGATACATTACTTTATCTCATTGTCGATATGGGAATGACCACCCAAGAAAGAAAAGAAAGAAAGAAATTATATTAATGTAGCAAGAGGCTCAAATTGAAATGATATCTTCCCATTTGAGAATCCAAAGAAATAGTGAATCGAAGTTGAATTATTGCTCAATACCACTCCATCAAAGCTCACTTTTTCTCCCCTCCAGATTTACAAGAAATGTTGGATAGGAACTAATGAGTTTAGTGTTGGCCCACAGTTGTCGTTGCACCAAAAGATTGACCTGTTAATGCCCGATACAACTGCCAGAGTTAACGGATCCACGGGAGGCGGTTAGTCCATGTCACGAATCCCGAAGGGAGCGCTGACCATCTGCCAATAAACTCCCCCTCAGCATTACCCGAGGGGATTCGAACCCAAAACCTTTGGCTCTGATACCACTTGTTGGCCCACAGTTGCCGTTGCACCAAAAGATCGACTTGTTAATGCCCGATACAACTACCAGAGTTAACAGATCCACGGGAGGCGGTTAGTCCATGTCACGAATCCCGAAGGGAGCGCTGACCATCTGCCAACATTTAGAACCAAAAGGGTTACATCCTACGCAATCACACAAAAAAGCAATTCAGCTAATACAAAGCAATCAACCTTCAAATATCCAGCCTTATAAATGTCCTTTTGAGCAAAAGAATAGTCCATATTTGGCCCTTGTTGTGATGGTTCCTAAGAATATGCAAGATGATAGAAGTGCCCAATTTTTTGGTAACTTAATAAGTTGATCATGAGGAACAAGTTTCCCATTCTGGTCATAGATGATTTATTGGATGAGCATCGTGCAGCTAAACTTTTTACTAAGTTGGATCTTCAATTAGGGTACCACCAAATTTGGGTCAAAGAGGACATTCATAAAACAACTTTCAAAACACAGGAAGGTTACTATGAGTTTTTTGTGAAGCCTTTGGTCTCACTAATGCACCTTCTACCTTTTGGAATTTGAGGAATAATGTGCTCAAAGGATGCCTTTGCAAATTCATCTTTTTGTTTTTGATGACATTCTCATCTATTGTCACACTTAGGCTAATCATGTCAATCACGTGGAGATTGCCCTCAAGATTGTAAAGGACCATTCACTTTTTGCCAAGTGTTCTAAATCTACCTTTGGTGTCTATGAGATATAGTATTTTGGTCATATTGTTTTACATGAGGGAGTGTGAATGGATTGAAAAAGATTGAGGCCAAGCAAGATTAGTCAAGACCTCAATCAATCAAGAGTCTATATGGGTTCTTAGGCTTGATAGGCTATTACAAAAAAATTGTCAAGAAATATGGTAAGATTGCTGGACCCCTCATGGTGTTGCTCAAAAACAATTCTTTCCTTTGGAATGATTAAGCAAAACAGGCATTTTGTGGCCTCAAGGCCATTGTGTTCCACACTAGTTTTGGCGCTGCCAAATTTTAAAAAAATGTTTACCCTAGAATATGATGCCTCAAGGATAGTGCAATATTGATCCAAGAGGGGCAACCTATCACTTTCACTGGAAAACAACTAATAAGAAAGAATTTAGCTACATTAACTTGTCAAAAGGAGATGACAGCTATCTTAAATGCAATTCATCAATGGTATTTGTACATCTTGGGCCACAAATGTAACATACAGCCCCTAAACTTTTTTTGAAAATATATGCTGACCAAAGGAGCCTTTTCACCATAAGTCTAGACAGGGAATTTTCCAAAGACAATAAACACTATTGTTAAGTCTGATTAACAAGTAACAACAGGTGATCATATAGTTTGAACTTTGATGTAACAAATCATTGCTTACAAAACGGTTGTTCATGCTTCAGTGGCAATTGCACTTGAAATGAGTCTCATTACAAAATTGGGAACAAGAGTAAGCTTGATAAATAAATACCTCTCAATAACATAGCAGAAATTTACAGTCCTGTTGTAGCTGGTTATAGAGGATATTTCCCTTTTAAAGCACCATATGTCATCATACTAAACAACAAAGTCTTCTTTGTAACCTAGGCAGGTGGTAAGGATCATAGATTATCACCTAGCTTTGAATTAAAACCTTGAACTTGCTGTCACAGGTCTGCAATTGGTAATTAGATATTGCCTGTTATCATAAAAGTGAGTTTCAGACCTTCACCTACAACCATTCACTTTCAAACTGACCTCCGCAACAAGGAGTAATGATTTAACAGCTCCTTCAGCAAACTCTTTTGAATCACCCCAAATCACAAGAAACACGTTATGAGGATCTGAAAATGATATTTTCTGCTCCTTTCACAGATGGCGCCACTTCCAGCAGGGGCAATCATGCCTCAAATTCATAATTAATTTCTGTGACCTCCAAAATGCCTAGAACCTACTGCTAATCAATCTACCAACCTGGGCACTATAGAAAGATGGAGTTTTCTCATCAATTTTGCCTCCAAACTTGTCATGTTAACCCAAAATGAAGAAATATTAGACTATACGGCCTACAGCTGGGTGACTTAATAAATTCAAAACATGCATTTAACTTGGTGATGACACTATCATTGGAGGGGCCATACCATAAGGAAACAATAGAACCAATACCCATAATCATATGTAATGTCCCCACTTTTAGCCCTACGCTCTTCATTGGCCATTAGCCTATTTCAGAAGTCATGTAGGCTAGTCGAAGGAAGAATTAGGGTTTCCTATTTTCTAGGAGGTTTCCTTCTAAGTTTTCAAGGGTTGCATGCAAGAGTTTGGTAGTTTCTCTTCTAGGTCTTTCTAGGTTTCAAAGAGCTTCAAAGGTGTGTGACATGCATTTCCATTAGAGGATATTTTTGGACTTACTATTTTTAGTAAGTTACGACGGTTGCTCAGTTTGTGCTCAAATGGAGTTTGGAGTCACCTACTATTTTTAGCAGTTTTCTATCTTTAGTAAGTGTTATTTTTGGCAGTGCAGTCTGGTAACAGTTCAACACACAATTTATGATTCTGGTAGTGAGGCAATTCTATTTTTGCAGTGGCTTCTCCAACATTCTTGGAGTTCGAAAAGGAAAGTTTTATAACTTAAGTCACATTATATTTCGTTGCTGCTTTTGGACCCCGTGCCTAGGCGTTATGACTTGAAGTTGTGTTTAAAGGGTGGGCCTCGTTTTGGATGCCTAAGTTGGAGATTGAAATGTTTTAAGTTATATTTTATTCTAAGGTAAAGTGGACACCACAATTCTCAAGCCATGAATTTAATATGTATTATTTTATTCCTCTTATTTGGGCATCCCTTTTTGGAGGGAAATGAAGTTTGAATTTCTCTAGTCAGAAATCTATAAACACAATGCTTTGCCTCTTCATTGGGTATCCATTATCTTTTCATAACGAAGTGCTGCTGAATTTTATTCAAACTCTTTCTTCGAGGTTGAGATGCCTCCTAGTTTCTTCATCAGTTTTGAGTTTGAAAGACAACTCCTAGCTGATCAGTGACTGCTTCTTCACTCAAAGGTCGCAAATTGAGCTTCAATGGTGATAACTACATTGGTGATTTCAGTTTGGTATTGCTTTGATGTTTTCTAGGAATATTTTGGTATGCTCTTTGCTGTTTGGAGTTATTGGAGTGTTATTTTCATGCTACTATAGACCGACATTCATGCTTGTACTGTTCCGAAGACTTGGTGGATTTTTGTGGGTGTTGGCTTGTTTGGATCCTTGCTTCTAGGCGCCCCCTTGCCTAGAATATTATATTTTAAGGAGAACCTGATTTTTGCTGCTGGTCGCTCTCCTCAAGGTGCCCTATTTTTATTGTTTGGGGTGCATTGGTGCGTGCAGAAATAATTAGAGTTGTTTGGTGGACTTAAGATGCTTGTACTTGGACGCCTAGGCCTTAGGTGCCATTTGCATTAAGTTTGAAGTCATTCAGAGGAGTATTAAGGAAGTTATGAGCGTTTGATGGAGTTCCAGGCTTGTTGATCAGAAAATCAAAACGCTGCCATTTTATATCAGACCTAGTATTTTCAGTATTTTGTCTTTATTTCTTGATGCTTATCTTTGTAGTTGTCATGGAGATGATTATCTAACTCTTGGGCCTTCATATTGCTAAGTTATCTCATGATACACTGTATAAGACTCAATATTGTAAAGCTGTTTTTAGTAATACTAATCAGCTCTTTCATTTTTTTACTTGTGTTTTCATTCCCACTAAAAAGTGGAAGAGGTTGGCTTGCCACCTAATTGCCTTCTTATTTTGTTACCAACTAAAAAGTGGAAGAGGCTGGCTTGCTGCCTGTTGACGAGTGTTTTATGACAGCACCAACACAGAATAAAGTTTCCCAACGGATACTCTATCCTCTCTTGAACAAAGTATTTTGCATGCTAAGATTGCCAAAAAGATCATGCACTCAACTCCAAGGTTCCTTATGCAGCGGATAGTCTCAATTGGCTTGATGTGATTTGCTAGTTATTCCAAGGGGACTTACACAATTGTTCAATCGAAAGAGAAGAACTTGCAGGACACAAATGATTTATCGATATTGCTCGGGTTTCCTAAGTTAACTGGGAAAGTACTGAAATTAAAAGGATAGGAATAGAGATTTTATTGTCTACTCCTAAATGCGGGATACGAAGATCAATTCTTGCAAACTCAAACCAGGTTCTGCTTTGCCTCCCTTCGGACAGCCTCTACAAAGCCGGTGCAATCTTCAAAGGATAATGAAATATGTTCAAACTACGACCCGACATGCAAATACCATCACAACGATGCATACTATTACTAACACATGAATCATAATTGAAGTTAAGCGCAAAAGTACTCCAGCTGACCATGCAAGGCGAACTCACCGTCAGTGAGTCTGCTAGTGGTATGGATAAATAAGGTTTGCCTAAACCAAACAACACATTCCATAACTACCATCTCCTTGCATGAAATGAAATCTACTTTGCGATTCTAAATGAATTGGAAAGACGAAAAACGCCTTGCTACCTACTCACAACATAAGATAGAACCACCAAGCAATGATAACTCTTTGTATTATGAGAGTGTTTACAACAACTTCTTACAAAGTCTTCAAATGGAAAAACTTTCTTTCCTCTTCAATCTATGCTATGCTAACTTTTATGCTACTCTCCTCTATTCTAACTTTTATCCTCTCTACTCTCTGATTTCTTAATCTAACAACTACAAATGAGGGGGGATGCCCCTTTTATAGTTGGCCCAGTCCAACGGACGGCTCAGATCCAAATACAATGAAGGGCTCAAATTGAGCCACATAAGCCCTAGTCCGGATTCCGCCTTAAAAACTGCCACAAAGAGGAGTGGGGTAATAAATGAGCACAGAAGATTCTCCACTACTCTGCAGAAACCACCATGAGCAATTAATGCCCACTATCATCAGAAGATTCTCATCCAAAAGACTTTCTCTATTCTGCCTGCCAATTCTGTTGCGCTAGGAGGGTAAAAGAGTCTCAAAGATTGTCTCCACAGATAATAAAAATTGATAGGATCCGGAGTTCGACTACTCAGTTGTTCGCGTTCAGCCCTCCTATTGTTTTAATTCTTGGACGCATTTCTTCCTTGTAATTTTCATATTTCTCCAGCCCACTGTGGCCTTGGGCACATTTAGCCTCTTTTGCATCACGTTCTTAATGCCTTAGACAAATTTCCCCTGTCATTTCCCTTTGCCTTGGGAACTTTTTCATCTAACTTCTTCATCTCTACCATGGGCACATTTCACCTGTCAAGCTTCCACTTCCTCATACTTACAAAAAATTTAAGGCCACTTCACCCCTTGGGCGCATATGAGAGGGGCTACTTTTATTTTCCTTCACTTGATTAATTTCTCTCCTCACTCCTTGCTTGAGGGCGCATTGGAAGGTGTGTACTTCCATTTTTCCTGTCTTAGCATTTTTTTAAGCCTTCACACTGCCTTGGGCGCATTTGAGACCCCTTGCTTCCTTTTCCTAAGCCTTAGAAACTTTTTGATTAACTCACTCAAGTTGGGCGCATTTGAGGGCGGCTCCTTCCATTTTCAATACTTAGAATTATTTCTTACCTCACTCCTTGCTTGGGCGCATATGGAAGGTCTAGCTTCCATTTCCCCAATACTTAGAAGTTTTTCATGCCTTTTCCTTATGATGGGCGCATCTAGGGGGTGGAGCTTCCATTTTACAACACTTAGAAAGATTTCTAACCTTCATGCCATCATCTCTTCACTTGGGCGCATTTCAAGGGGTAGACTTTTGTTTTCATACGTAGAAATTTTCTTAACACCCCCATGCTTACCTTGGGCGCATTTCCACCCTTGAGCCTCCATTTGATGCCTTAGAAAATTCCTCAAACACCTCCTTACATGATGGGCACATTTCATAGGTAGAGCTCTCATTTTAACTTGCCTTGAGAAATTTTCTCCACATAACTCCACACCTTGGGCGCATTTCAGCTAGTGAGGTCTCATTTCCCTCATACTTAGAAACTTTTTTAAGTCACTTCCTCCTTATCAACTTGGGCGCATTTAGGGGTGTGAGGAGGATTTTCCAATGCCTTAGAAACTTTTAAAGCCTTCACAGAGCCTTGGGCGCATTTGAGAGGTGGAGGAGGAACTTTCAAACACTTTGAAATTTTTAAAGCCTTCACATGCTTGCTTGGGCACATTTGAGGTAGGGTCAAGGAATCTGCAGTACCTTAGACAAAATCTATCATGCCAACCTTTCATCTTGGGCGCATTTCCTAAGTGTTGGAAGATTTTCTCATGACTCGTACGTTTTTTCCTTAGCCTCCTTCAAGTTGGGCGCATTTAAGAGGGTCTCAAGGAATTTTTGATGACTTGAAAGATTTTTCATGACTTGCTACTCTCAAGGCGCATCTTGGGCCTCCTCATGCCAGTTTCATCACAGACTTAGAAATTTCCTCAGGCTTTCATACCTTGCTTGTCCTGTCTACTATTTTTAGTAAGTTTTTTTATTTCTTGGCCTTCGTAGTCCTGTTTGACTTGAAATTTTCACCATGTGGTCCTCATCGCTTGGTGAAGCTATTCACACCTGCCTCTCATGTTGACCTGCTATTCTGGAGGTGAATTACTATAAATAGTAAGTGCTCGGATTGCACTCAAATTTTACCGATAGACTGCTTGAAGGATGCTGATCGTAGTAGGATACCTTCATTTTCGGAGATTCTAGCTTTTTACCCCTCACTTTGAGTCCCGAAGCTAGAAACCCTAATCTAACTTGCATGTGGCTCAAATGACCTCCGTTTGAGCCTGTTTTTGTTGCATGTTGCTCTGTTCGTGATACTGAAGTGTCGGGTGGTTGCCGGAGTGATCCTGCTATAAATAGTAAGTGCTTGAAAAAGTGATCAATCCACTGCCGGATGTATTTGCATGTCATATTGCCCAAGAGATCTCAAAAAACCCAAAAAACTGGTCCACATGCGAGCACCTGCTAAAAATAGCAAGTCATCATTTTAACTTGCATGACACATCATCGCGAAGCTCTTGAGAAACCCGAAAAGAATATCCTAAGATGCATTGAGAAATCATACATGCAAACCCTGAAAAACTGCCTCTGAAGCCAAAACTGCTAAAAATAGCAAGTTGTCCAAATCTGCTCAAATTTTGAATGCAAGTACTTTGAAGTGCCCTGAATGTGTTGAAGCAGTCAGAATTCCAAAATCCCGAGGGAAAAGACCCCAAATTGAGTACTTACTAAAAATAGTAAGTTGTCAGGATTTAGTGAAAATTTGATGGGATCTTGCCCGAAGCATCATGATTGTAGTACCAAGCTCAAATTTTATTTTGCCAGCTTGATTTGACCTCCAATAATCCTAAAGAATGAAAACCCGAATTTCACAGACTTAGCCAAAATTTCCAATCAGGTCAAATGATGGGACATCCCCGGAAGGACAGAAAGATCAAAGAGAGAGAGACGCAAAACAAACCAAAACCAAAGCCAAAAGAGCAGAATGGAGCAAAAATTAGGGGGTCCCCATTTGAATGGGGTGATGTGTGAAAAGGTCACCCATATCATTTGTACTTCCAGCATTTTAGTTTATTGCTAACAGATCCCCTTACACTATATGCTCTCACCTTGCCCACTCCAGGATTTGGGTGATCAAAACGTGAAGGGTTGCTTTCAATTTGCTATCTTTCTTGGGCTAATGTTAACAGGTGAAGTGTTGAGTGCTAAAAATTTGGGAAAAAACTAAGGGGGATATTTCATCCATAGTTACAAGACTCGGACTCGCCTCGGACTCGACAAGCCGATTTTTGACTCGGACTCGGACTCGGAGCCTAGACTCGCCCAAGACTCGGCAAAGACTCGGCAAATAGAAAAACCCTTGAAATTTAGAGATTTTTAAGGATTTAAAGCTTGTTTCATGCACCCTTTAGTGAATAAACCTCAAATACACAATAACATCATGATATAGAAACTACTATGATCCTATACACAAACATATATCGATCACATAAGTATAAACGCAAATTTTAGCTGAAGGAAATAACACATTCAGATATATAAATATTGTCAAATGTATACAAAATTCATGGAATATGAAATCCATGGCATCAAAACAAATATCAAAACTAAAAAATTAAGTCTATGGCTCAGAAGAGCTTGCATTACTCATCCCAATATCACGACAAGTCATGCGCTAGTGTCTAAGTTAGGTCCTAGATGATGATGTAGCCATGATATTTGCTTGTGTCTCAATGATTGGTGTGTATATTCAAGTGAGGATTTTATTATTAAAATTTTATTGAAGCCTTCAAGACTGCATGTTTTGTTGTCTAATGTATGAATTTTGAAACAAGATAATCCTTGATTATGGCTTTGACTGTGAAAGATGCAAAGATTTGCAACAGGGGATATGTATTTTGTAGGTTTTTATGATCATGATTCATCATTGGCCTATAACATGCTTAGACCTATAGTTTGATGAGGGTTTGGGGGAAACGCCCCAATGGGGTCAAGGGGCAGCGCCCCCAGCGGGGTCGAGGGGCAGCGCCCTGGGCGCGCTCCCTGTCGCGATACAGGGCAGGGTCGAGGGGCGGAGCCCCCACCACCAAGCCCAAATGAAGACCTTCAAAACCACACAAACCTTCATGGCGCACACCGTTTAATTAAAAAATTAGAAAAAAAAATATTGCAATTTTAAAAATAAAAAAATTTAATCAAAATGGCCGAGTTTGGGGCACGAGACTCGACGAGTCCGGCGAGTCTGCCGAGTCCGGCGAGTCCGGTGAGTACTCGACAGCCGAGTCACTGGGACTCGTTTAGGGTCACCCGCCTCAGGACTTGCGAGTACTCGCCGAGTTTGGGCGAGTCTTGTAACACTGATTTCATCATAAGATAACTCCTCCAACTTGAACAACCTAAAAGAGGGGGTACAGCCTGCTATGGAATTGGTACGGCCAGGTAAGAAATGGTACTTGCAGACCGAAATAAAAACATTCCAAAGTCTCTAAATCTTAGCATTCATCCACTCAAAATGGGCACTTCAAAAACTTCATATTAGAAACCCTGAAAAAGCAAAACTCCTTGAAAATCAATGTGTTCCCTAAGTGGAAACACCAAACTAGTGAGGATGGATCTTGCACCATCAAAACTAGTGAAAATTGACAAGGGTTTTCATCCTCAATCAATTCCTGGAAGAACTCAATGTTCACTCCAATAGCATCCTGTTATGTATACAAATTTGAATGAATGAAAATGAGAGCCAAAACCCCATTATATAGAGTTGGCGAGAAAAATGGCCCTTTTAAAAATTCAAATATTTAATTTTCCCTTGAAAAGGCCCCTTTATAGTTTTAAAACATCTTAAGTCCCCATACACTTTCCTCTAGGCATCCAAGCTAGGGAAATATAATTTCACTTTTTATAATATTTAACACTAAAGTAAATATTAAAACATTACTTTATAACTTTAGCACAAATATTAAAATAATCACATCCACCTTACAGAAAGCACCGCCAAGACACCCAAAAGAGAAACTGAACGCACCAAGAAGCTACTGATGCCAAGGAAAGATTCTAGGTGCCAAAACGGACACTTACTAAAAATAGCCATGTTCTCCAAGAAATGTGGAGAACACACTAGTTGGCCAAAAACACAACAACGAACACCACTGCCAACTTGAGTGCCAATTGAACGCTAGAAACCTGCAATAGCTAACTAGGCTTGAGAAAGGGATACTACAACAAATTCCAAATCAACACAATTCACAACAGCCTTAAATATTTCTTACAATGGATGTCGTCCCCAAAACAACAAAAGTGATTCAATAAGAAGTTGGGTTTTGATTATGAGATTGTTTCTCAAAAAGGCAAAGAAAATGTGGTGGTGGATGAGCTTCCACGTAAATACTATGCTCCCGAGGATGCATCACTTGCCCAAAATGACCTCATCCCCTATCAAGTACATTTCAGGAACACAAGGACAGGTAGGAAATGTCCCCATCCCATCCTCCTTTTTTGTCAAAATTTAGGAAACGTCCCAAAGATGTAAAAAAATGTACGATATGTTAGGGAACAACTAGCTGTCCCCAAGATGGCCAAGGGTCATCCAAACGTCCCCCATATGTCCCAAGGATGGCTAGCCATCCTCTAACATACCCAAGGACATTTTAGTTACTTAAAAGAAAATTTACAACCTTTCAATGCTTGTTTGGTTTATATGACATGCCCACCTAGGATTTACAAAAAAAAATGAAAATAGTGTGTGCCATGAAAATCAATGTGGTTTTGAAGGTCCTCATTAGGGCTTGGTGGCAACAACCCCACCCTATATCACGACAGGGAACACACTAGGGGCACTGCCCCTAAACTCTGTAGGGGTGCTACCCCTCAACCCCATTGGGGGCATTGCCCCCAAATCCCCATCAAACTATAAGTCTAACCAAGTAATAGACCAATGATGAATCATGATCTACAAAATACATATCCTTGTTGCAAATCTCTACATCTTCATAGTCAAAGCCACAATCAAGGATTATCATGTTTCATACATTAGACAACTTGTTTAGTATACAAGGACTGCCATATGTTTGCTGCTCTATCTGATAAATTAAATACATGAATTACTAATGGAGAAGACAATGCATACAAGATACATGCATAAATTTATATCTTTATTGGTACATGAAATTATTACAGAAGAAGACCAAAGATGGTCAGCCAAGGGTAAGAGTAAATCCAACTAGATCATACTACTCTCCTTCACGATACACAATGTATTTAAAGGACCTGACAATTGCCAAGAACACAACCGTCAACCTACCAATTCTTATAACTACCCATAGCCAACAACCAATTAATACATAGTCGGAAAACCAATATTACCGAAGCATAACAATAGACATTGTACAACAATTACACCATAGACAAAGTTGGCATGCTACATTCATTATACTGTTGAATATGAGTTAAGTCATAGTTGGCAAAAAATGTCATTTTCATAATGCAAAAATATATCATGCCTTGCACAGACAACTCATAGAGCAATCCCATCTATTAGTATCCTTGCTAAGGTCAAACTAGAAGATAACCAATTATCTATTTACTTAACCATTCCTCTTTGTTAATGAATTTGACAACAAAACATGCAATCTTGAAGGCTTCAAGAAAACTTTAATAATAAATCTCTCACTTGAATATACACACTAGTTAGGCATGTCTTTATTAACTCATGCTCATATGTATAAATAATGAACATCACAATTCCTATTCAATTACCCATGCTCACAAAAGTTTTATAATATCTATGATGAATGCTTTATCAATGTTATCATATGAATATTTGAAATTTCCATATATTTTAAAATTTTCCTCCCCTGTTATCCCCTTAAAAATGGCCAAAAAATATCCCCATACCAAAAACACATCCCCCCATCCCCTATTGTCCCTTTCCCGTAAACATGGGAGAGCACAATGTAAATATGAAGAAGGTGTTGTATTGTTTTCCCTTTTTCTTTTCGTATCACTTGGTTGGAAGAGCTTTGTCAAGAGTGGGAGGAGGATCCTGAAATTCATGCCATTATATAGTAATTAAAAAGCAAATATTTTGTGCATACCAAGGTTCACATGGCAAGGTTGAGTGTAAAGCATCACAAAAGAATGTATTGAAGAAAAAACGCTCAACTCAAGTAGAAACTACTCACAGAAATCCACTCATCCTCCACAATAGGTCATTCAATATTTTTTAAGTCATGTGACTAAATCAAGAGCAATTCCTTCTAGGACATTTTAAAGAAGGTTGTCAAAAAAATTGTGGCAGAATGCAAAGTGTGTTAGCACACCAAGGGGAAAAATGCAAAATCTCTGGAACTTTTTCAATCCCTTCCTACTCCAAAAGCTGCATGGGCTGATATTTCCATGGATTTTATTGAGCGGCTTCCAAAATCCAAGGGTAAATAGGTCACTTTGGTGATTGTTTACTTTTTGACTCAATATGCTCATTTTTGTACCTTGCCCCACCCTTCGACTGCAATAGAACCCAAGTGTAATGAAACAACTTCCACAATAGAAGAATATAATAGTAAATATACTGCAAATACTTGATAACAATAGAGAATAACCAACCACTTCGAGGGGACAAAACTCCAAAATGAGAACACAATTCACAATTTGAGACATTCATTTCTAGTGTGATGACTTTTTCAAAGGTTTCCAAATGGATCCTAGTTGTTAAATGTGATGTGTGCAGAGATTTGTCCATGATAGGGGGTAGTTGTCCAAGATCATAAACACAAAGGATTGACCACCACCAAATGAGGTGTCGTACATTAAGAAATGTTGCATGCAAGCAAGAATCAAATCACAATATGTATTTGGGTCCTATGAAGCTCACTCAGCAATCAGGACCTACCAGCTCCTTCCAACTACAAACGATGTCATCTTAGAAAGGGATTCTCATGAAGGTTATTAATCATATAGCAGTCCTAAAAGCCCTTGGTTTTCAATTATTTAAGTTCTAAAAGTTCTAAATATTGCTCATTTTTCCAAATAAGATGTCATAATTATTAGACTATGTAATGTTCCCTTTTCTATGTAATGACAAATTATAAGGGAATAAAATTAAATAAAATTATTTATAAAATTGTCCATTTTAAAATAAATCTTAAGGATAACTTTATTATTATTTAATTTAATTCAAGTGACTAATATTAAATGTGGTGGAAAATTATTAAATAGTGAATTTACGAAAAGCAAAAGATAATAATAAAAAATTAAAAGGTGGAGTATAAAAGGTGGTGAAAAGGAAATCATTAATCATCTTGTGAAAATTATTATCAAGAAGGAAATTGGATAGTTTATTCCAGAAAGATTGAGGACGAAAACCCTTGAGTTTCAAAGTGGATTTGGATAGAAACCCAACTCCATTAGAGGGCAGATTCACTTAGGATTTGCATTATGCTACAATGATCGATTGAACAATTTATGAAAATATGTGAAGTCTTTGGACAAAGACAAATTTCAAAGTTTGAATGGTAATTTGGTAATATAAAATTCACTATCCTGACAGTTTCATGCCTTGCATATGCTCAGTTTGAAAGGTATCAATTGAATGAATGGCTTTATGCAAAATTGTAAGTGGTCGATAGCTATAATGTATGGTTTGTATTGAGGCATCGCTTTTTCTTAGAGTGTTGTGTTAGCACCATAAATCCTTAAGGAGGTCTGTAGATTTAAGTTGCACTCGGTTGACTATTCTATTGTAGTTATTCCCTGACGACACTAATATTAAAAAAAATTGACGCCACGTTTCGGTTGTCTTGAGGCATGAAGCCGTGCCATATTGGAAGTATCGAGGATGTTTGAAAGAGTCGTAAAAGGTTTACGAGCAGATACTATTTGCAAGTGCCACCACCTTGGAAGTCTTTAGCCACATCATCATTGAGGAATCAAGGATTAAAGTTGCAACGTCACATTTCTTCTAATCATCACCCATGGTCATGGAAGCGTTGAAATTCTAAGGTAATATCGTATAGTTGAAAGTGTGGAATCATCAAAAATTATTAACCTGAAGTATACGCCTATTTAAGGAGTCATGGGAGTATATCTAAGGGCGTCGTATTATATGGTATGTGAAAGGAAGTGTGACTCATGGTCTAAATTAAATTGTGAAGTATTAATCAGGTGAAGCAAGGCAGTAAGGAGTTGATGGTAAAGTTGCTAGACACACATATGTGTTTCAAACTATCACTACTAAGGATAGAAAATGGTGCAATCTTATTCTTATAATTTTGTTTTTCGGGATATCTACCAAACTATCATAAATAATTTTATATGCTGCCAACTATTTGTCATAATGTTTGATTATATGACCTTCCAATTGTACTCGTTAAGGCAATAAATTGTTAAATAGTAAAAAAATCATTTATACCAGTTGTTGCATTCAAAATATTTGACTTGTACATGCACATAATTTGTTTGACGGAATGTCTACACATTGGGAATTTGGAAAAGTTGAAAATTTTGGTGCATAAGATTGGGTGAGAATCTTACAATAGTATCAAAGCCAAAATCCTACCAGCTTGGGGGCATTATGTACACCAATGACAAAGAAAAATAATATGCTAAAAGAGAGCAAAAACATAAACAATTTCAATTTCTAGAACCATATCCAGAAGAGGATACATTCTCAGTTGCATTAGCAACAAGGCAGCCACTTAGAATTGCTCAAAGAATTGAAACAATGGTGGGTTCAAGTGGTGAGAGTCCTCCAAATAGGACTAAGAGAAGAATTGATCATGATAGTGTTCAAAATATATTAAACGATCTAGCAAGAGGACAACAGCAGATGATGCAACAATTCACACAAACACAACAATAGTTAATCACAGTGATTGGTCAAATGTCTTAGGATATGAATTCTATTAGGGTGAATCGAAATGCTATAGGTGAAGGTAGCAATGCAGGTAATGGCATTCCCAAAGGAGCCAATACAAGTGGGTCACGTAGACCTTTTCAGCCTATATTCACACCTAGGGAGGAGGAGGAAAAAACCCAACAAGAAGAGGAGCAGCCATTGGTTGATGAGGTAATGGCAGTTTATGATGAGTACCACACACTTCCTCAAGCAATTAGAAATGAAATAACACTTAACCAATACATGAACCAACGGAAAGACAGAAGAACACAACAAGAACAAAGACCTCAACGACCACATAAGGAGTATCGACATGCCTTGAGTAAACTCACTCTTCCTACTTTTGATGGTAGTGGGAAAAGCACAGCACGTGCTTGGATACATAAGTTGGATACATTTTTAACTTTGAAACCTATGCTAGAAGCAGAAGCAATTAAGTTTACAACTTTACATTTGGAGGGACCAGCATATGATTGGTGGCATCATGGTTTGGTGACACAAAATCATGCACTAATTCAGTCCTATGATGAGTTTAGCAGCAAATTGATTGCTAGATTCGATAGGAAGGATGAAGAGATGTATTTCAATGAGTTGGCATTGATTAGACAACATGGGGATGTTGACAGTTACATTAATGAGTTTCAGAAGGTTGTTGTTATGGTTCCTAACATGTCAGAAAAGAGAGTAGTAATGTTGTTCACAGAGGGTTTGCATCCTAATTTGAGAGGTTTGGTGAAGGCATTCAAGCCTAGTACTTTGTAGGATGCTATCCGAATGGCACTTGATGATGTGACTACACATCTTGCACATCAACCCCAAAAAAAGAGTTTCAAGGATAATAAACCAGAACAAAAACAAGATGAGAGAACTCTCAATCAGCCTAAGCCTACACCACCTAAGATGGATTTTGAAACAAGGAATGAATTGCATAGGAAGAAGTTATGTTTCACTTGCAAGGAACCATGGGAACCCGATCGCAGGTGCCTTGGGAAAGGCATAGCGCATTACATAGAGGTCATCTTCGATATTGATGAGGAGGTTGTAGACACAAGTTCGGAAAGTGAACATGAGGAGTGGCCATTAGAGCACGATGATGCTAATATCGGAGGTATGGCACATCAAACTATTGCCTCATTATCAAGAGTTCCTAAGTATCACCTTTTTAGAGTGAAGGGAGTCCTGAGTGGATAGCGAGTTTCCTATTTAGTTGATAGAGAGGCAACTCATAATTTCATTAATGAGGGTCTAGTGGCGAAGAGAGGATTGTAGGTTGAGGATTTTCTAGAATTCAATGTTATGGTGGTTAATGGATTCAAATTGAGTTGTACTAGGAAGGTTCCTCAGTAGAGCATCAGTTGAATGACTATATAGTCACTAATGATTTCTACATGATTGGGATTGGTGAGACCAATGTTTTCCTGGGAATTAGTGTCTGCATTCACTTGACAGATATAGTTAGGACTTTTAGACGATGGAGTTGGAGTTTATGTCAGATGGGAAGAAGATAGTGTTGAGAGCTTTGGCAGATGGTGCGTCAAAGGTAGTGACAGCAACGAAAATGGAGGCTTTGTTTGGACATGGTGAGGTTGCAGGGGCAGCCCAATACTTTATGTCTTCCAAATCTTCTTCCAGTGATGACAGGAAATACCAGGTGGATGGCATTGGTGTAAGTCATTGTCTTGCAGATATTCCAAATTTTATAGCCAAGTATGAGACAACATTGGGGAATCCAAGGTACACACAAGGCATGGCATGGCATTCCATGATGGAGTTATTATTCCTTGCTTCTTGAGGACAGAACTTCTTATCATATTGGAAGGACTCAAGATATGTAAAGATTTTGTTATCATGGATTTGGCAAGAATATTGAGTTTGCATTAGAGACATATTATTGAGGGGTCATCAAATGGGACATTAATGGATTCCAACTTTGAACCAGCTGTTCTTCATTCATTTTTAACAAGTGATCAAGTATATCATATCCCTAGTTTGCTAAGTTGGCATAATTCCATCAATTTGCAACAAGTGGGAGAATTTTCAGATTTGATTCAAGGCTTTTCATCTTACACATGGATGTTTAGAAGCTGTCCTATAATACTGAGCATAAATTTTCAGATCTTGCATTGATGATTGCAGCTGATTACTTGGGTTTGTGTGTGTGAGAAGGTCACTTCAGCACTTGGAGTATGAGTGATGATGATTCTAAGGCTTGGGATCCAAGGAATTGCATGATTGATAGATTGCTTCACAGAGTAATGCAGGAAGATAGAATTGTTGATTTCAGTTGAATCGGAGTGGGGCAGCGAATTTGTGGTGGAGCATTCATAACATTGATATGGGATCCTGATAATTAGCCATGGTATACAGGTACATATTGCTTGGGGACAAGCAGTCTCCGGGAAGGGAGGGCTGTAATGTCCCCTTTTCTGTGTAACGAGAGATTATAAGGAATAAAAATTAAATTAAATTATTTATAAAGTTGTCCATTTAAAATAAGTCTTAAGGATAACTTTATTATTATTTAATTTGATTAAAGCGACTAATATTAAATATGGTGGAAAATTATTAAATAGTCACTTTGCAAAAAGAAAAAGATAAAAATTAAAAATTAAAAGGTGGCAAAGTATAAAAGGTGGTGAAAAGAAATTCATTAATCATCTTGTGAATTATTATTGGGAAGGAAATTGGAGAGTTTATTCCAGGAAGCTCAAGGATAGAAACCCTTGATTGGACAAAAACCCAACTCCATTAGAGGGCGGATTCATTTAGGCTTCGCAGTATGTTGCAATGATCGATTGAACGATTTATCGAAATTTGTGAAGTCTTTGGACAAAGACAAATTTCAGGGTTTGAATGGTAATTTGGTAATATAAAATACACTATTCTTGACAGTTTTGTGCCTTGCATATTCTCAGTTTGAAAGGTGTCGATTGAATGAATGCCTTTATACAATATTAAAAGTGGTCGATAGATATAAAGTATGGTTTGTATTAAGGCGTTGCATATTCTTGGAGTGTTGTGTTAGAGCCATAAATCCTTAAGGAGGTTCGCAGATTTAAGTTGCACTAGGTTGACTATTCTATTGCAATTATTCCCTAATGACACTAATATTAAAAATTGTTGACACCACCTTCGGTTGTCTTGAGCCATGAAGCCGTGCCATATTGGAAGTATCAAGGATGTTTGAATGAATCGTAGAAGGTTTACAAGCAAATACTATTTGCTAACACCACCACCTTGCAAATCTTTAGCCACATCATCATTGAAGAATCGAGGATTAAAGTTGCAGCTTCACATTTCTTCTAACCCCTACCCATGGTCATGGAAGCGTTGAAATTCTAAGGGAATGTCATATAGTTGAAAGTGTGGAGTCATCCAAAATTATTAACCTGAAGTATACACCTATTTAAGGAGTCGTGGAAGTATATCCAAGGGCACCGTATTATATGGTATGTGAAAGCAGGTACGATTTATGGACTATTGTGAAGTGTGAAGTATTAATCGGGTGAAGCAAGGTAGTAAGGAAAGTTTCCAGGCACACATATGTGTTTCAAACTATCGCTACTAAGGACAGAAAATGGTACGATCTCATTCTTATAATCTATTTTTTAGGATATATTCCAAACTGTCATAAATAATTTTGTATGTTGCCAACTATGTTGTCATGTGCTCGATTTCATCCAAAGAAATAATTGAAGACCAAAATGAATTTTCTAGGGTAATTGGACAACATCATCAAATTCCTTGTATTTTTGCGGTCAAGAGGAAATTAACACATAATTTAATTGAGGCCTTATTTACCCTAGTCGAATTTCCAAGGAGAAATTAATCGGTCTCAAGGCATTAATTATCATTTGGGCGCCCTTGGAGAAGTTTGCGAAAAAGAAGAAAAAGACATCCTCAACCCATAAGGTCGTCCTCTTTTGCAAAGGAGAGTTAGCTTTCACCTTGAGCGCCCATCTTGGAATAATAACACTAGTTGGCCAGCCCAAGACTATTTACACAAGCATAACAAGGGATTTTTAAATAATAAATATTATTATTTAACTCCTATTTTGGGGGCCATAATGAGGAGAATGGAGCAGGTCGGCCTAGGAAGGTTTAGCATTGGAAGTGGCTATATAAACAAGATAAATGAAGAGCATTGGGTGCATCATGGAACATTTGATTTTTATTCCATTACGAAGCACACCAGCAGAAGGACGAAAACCCTTATGCTAGGAAGGTGAATTGGACAGAAACCCAATTCATTGATGGGAAGGCTTCATCACGGAGGGCTAATTGGACTCCAACGGCGATTTAGGAGCAGATTGTATATGCAGATATGAGATAAGTTTAGGTGCAGCTCTTCGGGTTTGATATTTCATTCATTGTTTACGTTGCAAGTACTTTCAGACTTATCTATACTGTGAAATCTGGTTTGTTTGGGTTATCACACCCGTTTAGACATGTTGTGATCACATTCCATATTGCTACTGTTTGGTAATGTTCATATTTTGCATCTGCTGGGCGAATTTGTCATCTTCAGATCTAGGGCAGAGTTGTTACAGTTTGTTACACTCATATTTAGGGCAGAATCATATCCAGTTCTATTGGTCGAGTTCATTGATGAATCTCCTAGGCGAATTAAGGTCTTGCTGGCACATTTTCTTTGGGAAAAGTATACTTATCTTCCGCTTTACATCAGTCCCCAAAAGTGCAGAAACTAGGGCTTAATGTAACTTAACAGCAATCATTGTGAGACAGCAACTCATGTTGTGAACGCATATTTGGCAAAGGAGGCTTGGCATTATTGATATTGTTATTGTTTGCATTTTGATCCATGAATGAAGATGTTATTGTGAATGGTGAATGTGTATATATCTGCTGTTTGTACTCGTCTACATATTCAGATTTTGCATTGGAACATCAGAATTTGGGTTTGAGGCTAACAGTGTTGTCAGATTTGAAGATATCTCGATTCGGGGATATTACATATGTGATGTCCCCATCTAAAGCCTAAACGACATCAAATATAATTAACTAAATATTTAATAGTCTTCCTTTTCGTTTAAGATTTATTAATTATTTGATTAATTCATTATATTAATAAATGTTTAGTCTTAACAAAGCCTTAATAATAATTTAATTTGGGGAAACTAAAAGTTGGCTGTTGATGACTGGTAGCTTCGGTCAGAAATCATAATGATTGCACTCTTGCATTATCATTATTGATAACAAATCTCCTATCCTAAGTATAATCTGCTTTCAATAAATCAAATACATATATATGTCTTGAACTATGATTTATGATTGATTGTCGGCTTTGTTAAAAGGGATAAATTCAAGAGTCATATCAATCGAAAAGGTGTGTCTTTTCTCAACCATATATATGGGAGTCTTGATCTTCAAAGTAGAATATCGAAATCAATAAAATGTTCTGCTCTTGTAGATCGAATAACATTACAGAATTATAATCATTATTTAACATGGTATCAAAGCATTATTTAATGATTATATTTGGTGGAGGCCCGATATGGTCAGTTTAATGCCGTGGGGATAATGGAGTCTTATCACCGACTTTGCGGACGATGACTTACTACAGTTGCTTCCCAAGTACAGCCACGCTTTCCATCCAGAGTGCCTGAGTCTTATCACATTCTTGTGATACAGGGACTTGGAATTTGATAGTTAAAGATCTGAGAACGAAAACTCTCAGATTGGACAATCATGCCTGCACGAAAACCCAGTCATGATGATTTTGTATAATTTCTAGTTTCTTATTTTGGCAAATTGTTTACATTCAAAATTACAGAAAGCTTGAATGGGGTTCAGTCCCTGCCAATTCGCAAGTCTTTTCATTACGATACAAAAAAAAAGCTAAAGGAATCATGAGCTCTCACAAAGGCGACTAGAGGCGGAACAGGGAATCATTGGCGCCGTTCCATTCATTTCGATATTGGGAATATTGATCCCGTTAAACATTCTTATCGAGGAAGGCACATTTGGCAATCTTCATTGTTGTCATTTCATGGTCAATGATATCTCTATGGAGTGGTGGATATAGAATGACTTCCCCCACAGCAATGTTTATTTGTGAAGCCTGATATCAAGACTACATAACTCAACGGGTGTATTCACATTTTCGTGCATTCGAGTCTTATTTCTACTACCGCTATGGAATGTATTCTGTATATGAGCCATGATGATTGATGGATTGGACTGTATTAATATTGGAAATATGCCAATTGAAGGAAGGATTCGACATATTAGAAGTTTTGATTACTATTGATTTTCCAACAGAGAATAAAGCAAGTCGACTCATATTTGGGCACTCTTTCTATTTGCATGCACCTATTGAAGTATTCGATTGCTTGTATTAGCAGACATATCATCAGATATAAAAGTGTTGGGTATTGTCAGGCCTGTTTGGAGTCTAGCGCTAGAAATTTGAGTTTCATCAAGTGACGTCAAGGAGTCTTAATTGGCTAGCGAATTTTCCAAATCACCGTTCATATGAGGATCGAATCGTCCTAAGTGTTGGAGTATCCATGTTGATTCAATATCGAGCTCTGGCAGAAGTTTGAATCTGTTCGAAAGATATATAATTGTCGAATGGATGAAGTCATAATCGGCAAAGGTAAATTTACGCAAGGCTGGAAAAAGTATAGCAAGATTAGTGACCCATAAATGGGGGAGCAAGAAGAAGAAATTTTCTAACAGCTGCAGCAGTGAATTGGGTCCTAAAAGATGGCATTGGCTACCTGAGTAAAATTCTACCTTAAAATTGTAGGAGCTGGCCAATCAGCATCAGATTAAATTCAGGACGGATAAAGAAGTGTTGTTCCTGTTGCCTTCATGAAATCCATCATTGTAGGATGCACTGGAGTGCATCGACCATATTCAAATTTAGCCAGCCACCACTACAAATTCTGTAACATGGGCTTGTGATCAAGCCGTGAACCTATAGAAGGAAGGTTGTGGACTAATCTGAGCACAAGCGCAACGCTCCACACTGTGTCCTGTATTTACATCCATCGAAATACTTAAAAGAGATGAGTATTCCTTGTTGAAATTATGTTATTTCATTTAATTGGATCTTGTGTGATTAGTAAAAGAGATTATGTTTTTTCTCTTGATTTGTGTTCACTAATTTAAAGATCCTTGAAATTTCAAACTACTCATTGCAAGTTATTGCTATAACCTAAGATAGTAAACTTTGTATGAAATTACTTTGGATAGTCATGAACTCTTAGTAATCTCTTCTTAATGCTTTCAGGATGGATCAAAAGGCATAAAAGATTGCTTTCAAGAAAAGCTTGATGCATCCTATAAGTTAAAATAAAAATAAAATGGAGACACTTCTTGCAACCTTGAGATTGTCTGAATGGCTAAAGACATCTCTTCGAAGAGGAAGCATTAACCTTCAGAGGGAGTTCTATGATTCAAAGTTGCAAGGACAGATGCTAAATTCCTGAAGAACCTCTTTAGAAATTGAGATCAGAATTGCTCATGTCTGTCAACTTGGATTTAACATTGGTAGCTCCGCAAACCTATTCATATTAGAGTGATCTGGGATGAGGTTGAAGAGCGCAACCAGAATCTCTAGAAAGGTGTGAGTTGGAAACCATTTCTCTAAAGCAAGTTTTACATACAATTTTTGGACGAGGAAGTCAGCAAGCTGATGCAAGTACTCTAAGGGAGTCACATCTTCACTTGTTGAAATGCTTAAATCTCTGTGATAGAGAGATATGAGGTGAAGGCCTTGTTCATCTCTGAGACTGAGATGAGGCGTCATGTTGAGAGACTCCATGATGACAGGTCCCGGGATCTAACTTCAGAAGAGCCCCAAGCACCCGCAGTATGGCTTAAGAGGGGGTGTTGGATATAAGCCACACCCAGACTGATGATGGGCTGGCCACCAGAGGCCAGTAGCTCAGTTGATAGAGCACTCCAGCAACAAATGGAAGGTCCTAGTGAATACTCTAAACCAGTTCATGTGTGTGCCAAAGGAAATTCACCTTATGGTTGTAAAGCATATATATTGAGATATCTTCAAGGCACTATTGGATATGGTCTTCTTTACAGAAATGACCAACTAGATCAACCTGGATACTCTGATTTAGTTTAGGATCAGATGGGAGTGTAACCGTTTAGAAAAGCACATCAGGATGTTGCTTCAGTTTAGGATCGGTTATGATCTCCTGGATTTGCAAAAAACAGTCTTTTGTAACACAAAGCTCAACAGAAACTGAATACATTGCAGCCTTTATGAGGGCAAGAGAAGCAGTTTGGCTTTATAAATTGCTTGTGGGACTCCTTGATTTAAGCACGCTGAGATCCCTTACCATTATGAGACATGGTAGAAAGGAATGTGATCCAGTTGGAGTATATTAGTTCAAATGATCAAACAGCAGACATACTCACCAAACCTCTCTCCAGAGTTAAGGTTGAACTCTTCGGGAAGAAACTTGGTATGTAATTTGATATTATGTTTGAAATTCAAATTGTTTATATGCTGTACTAATATATAAAGATGTTTAATGTGTAAACTCTTTTGTCATGTGTGTGACTCCATGACTTTATGGGCCTACTCCCCCTGTGTACATTATTGAAAGGTGACGATCTTTCTAATAATGAACACTTGTATTTGACATTGTAAAGTGACGACTTTACAATGATAAACTATCATGATAGATATCATGTAACTTGATATCTGTGGACATGTCATGATAGTATCTCTTGGACACTTTTGATGGATGTCATGGGACTTGATATCATCTAAAGATCATTGTGATCCTTAAGAGATAATCATGGTGGATATTTATATCCGTGGTATGCCATGAATTATGGTAGACATCATGTGACTTGATGTCAGTGCACATACCATAATGAAGATGTGTTATGAAGAATGTCATGTGACTTGACACTTTCAGATGCATACCATATCCTCTGATATCACGAGTTAGGTGGTATCATTTTTACTTAGTGGAAGTTATCCTCCTTAGCCTAGAGGGAGTATTGAATAATGAAGATGTGTTATGAAGACTGTCATGTGACTTGACACTTTCAGATGCATACCATATCTTCTGATATCACGAGTTAGGTGATATCATTTTTACTTAGTGGAAGTTATCCTCCTTAGCCTAGAGGGAGTATTGAATAGTGAAGATGTGTTATGAAGAATGTCATGTGACTTGACACTTTCAGATGCATACCATATATTTTGATATCACGAGTTAGGTGATATCATTTTTACTTAGCCTAGAGGGAGTATTGAATAGTGAAGATGTGTTATGAAGTATGTCATGAGACCTGACACCTTCAGAAGCATTTCATATCTTCTAATATCACAAGTTAGGTGATATCAATAAATACTTGATTGGAGTTCTCTTCCCTAGCTCAGAGGGAGTGTTGATGACTGGTAGCTTCGGTCAGAGATCATAATGATTGCACTCTTGCATTATCATTATTGATAACAAATCTCTTGTCCTAAGTATAATTTGCTTTCAATAAATCAAATACATATATATGTCTTGAACTATATGATTTATGATTGATTGTCGGCTTTGTTAAAAGGGATAAATTCAAGAGTCATATCAATTGAAAAGGTGTGTCTTTTCTCAACCATATATATGGGAGTCTTAATCTTCAAAGTAGAATATCGAAATCAATAAAATGTTCTGCTCTTGTAGATCGAATAACATTACAGAATTATAATCATTATTTAACATTGGCGAATAAAATGATGATCGGGGAAATGGAATGATTATCACGGAAAATGAATAATGTTTCATTCTAGTCTTTGAACTGAGAACGGAAACTCTCAGGACCTTGTGGCCATAGCAAGACGAAATCCCTGATATGGTTTGTGCGGTATTTTTCAATTAATGATCATGGCATTTAATTACAGTCAAGTTACAAATTATTGGCTACTGAGTTTGGATGGGTTGGAAGATTAATAATGTCATTGTCGATACTACTCATCATTGCAGTCGATGGTCCTCATTATTGACATTACCGAACATATTTTATCTACAATAGCGAATACTCTTGTTCATTATCATTGTTTTGAAGGAGACAGAGATATCATTTGTGCTTCACCACAGGACATGTTTATATTTGTTGAATGACCAATGAAGGTCGTGTATGTTTTTGTCGGCATGACTCATGCCCAATGAATGATCACAGAAGGATCGAAGGTATTTATATTTGTCAATTCATTAAGTCCCACTGATGCCATCACAAATCTTTGGCCAAGTAACCTATGAATGTGGGATGACCTGTATTGCTCATGTCATTCATTCTAATCGATGTTAATATTTGTATGAATACGAAAGGCTATTCTTTTTTATTGGCGTTATCATCTATTATTGGCCATTGAGCATGGGTATGTCATTAGCCACCATAAGAGTTTAATGTTCTAAGAAGATTGCATTATTTTTTGTATTCAGTGAATTGCTCATGTAAATCTGCTAAACCGATCAGTCTCTATAGATTCAATTTTGTTCTCTATAATTCACTATGATTCAAATTTCAATACAATACAAGTTTTTGTGTAATGAGGAATATTGTTGTGCTATGTAAATGTATTGTATATGGTGATTGTTGTGAACAATATTTTGTTTCCTACCAAAAGTTATCCTATCAACATACTCACAAACACAAACCAGAACTATAAACCCAATCTTAAATCATTGGGACATCAAAAGAATTAAGGATAATAACATCCACTCAAGCAAGGGTCATCACAGTGGTATCAGAACCTAAAATCTTGCTAACCTGAGGGTTCATGAACACCAATGACTGAGCTAGGAGGTGAAGGCATAGAAGCCACGAGCACAGCTGACACATGGTCGTGGATCCCCACCATCTGGTTATCAGGTACACGCCTGCTAGCATGATGAGTTACATCCGCCGGGGTTCAGGCCTTCATGCATGGGACATTACAGCCCACCACGCTCCGTAGGGCTCAACTTCGAGACCTCAGCTCTGATACCACAAAGGCCCAACCACTACACCAAGAGACTGGTCTAGTAGTGAGGGCGGCTACCCAGGGTGTTAAGGGTGAGGTTTGCGTCCCACCAGCCTGGGAGGTGAAGACATAGAAGCCACGAGCACGGCGGACATGTGGTCATGGAGCCCCACCATCTGGTTATCAGGTACACACCTACCAGCATGACAGGTTACATCTGCCGAGGCTCAGCCCTTCATGCATGAGACATTACAAACTATGTCATAATGTCTGATTATATGACCCTTCCAATTGTTACTTGTGAAGGCAATAAATTGTTAAATAGTAAAAAAACCATTTATACCAATTGTTGCATTCAGAATATTTTATTTGTGCATGCACATAATCTGTTTGACAGAATGTTTACACATTGAAAATTTGGAAAAGTCGAAAATTTTGTTGCATAAGATTGGGTGAGAATCTTACAGACTATGATTGATAAATCCCTCATGTTTTTAGATCATACACTTTCCTTTCCAATCATAATAGTATATGGTGAAAAATCCACCATGGCTTGAGTCATACTTTAGATATAAATTTCCTTTCTTCTTTACCAGAAATTGCAACAGAAAGAACTATACTGCAAATACTTATGCCAATTGTCACTGTCTATTTTTTTGTACAAGATGCCTATGATGTATTTTATGGAGGTCTTGTAAAACAACACTTGGAAGTTGGGCACCTCAAGATGGTCAATGTTACTCTAAATCTTTGTGTCATATACAAACCATTTATTCAATGGTGCATTACTAGCCTGTTTATGCCATAATCTGCTTCAAAGAAATTTGTCTTTGAGCAAAAGATTAGCAATCAAGTTTCACACAATACAATATCTTATGTTACTCTTGGAGAATGAATTTAAACTTCTCATACAGTGATTTACATACTAGCTGACTAAGCCTAACCATAATGCCTAACAAAAATCCATGACATCCACCACATTAATACACGTTATCGAGCTCGAGCTCTGCTAGGGAGAAAACATAAAATAAAATATACAATTTTCTAGAAAATTTACAAAAGACATAAAAGCCTATTTCTTAAAATTTTCAAGGATGCATGTGAGAATATTTTGATTTAAAATTAATTGATTTAACCAAAGACAATCACAAAGGAAACGTATACGATGGAAAAATATAACTATACCCATCTAGCCAATGTAGATTCTGTAATGCTGAGAGCCTGAAAGCAGTCAAGATCAGATGCTGCCGCTAATCTTAATGATTCAGGAATCCCACTTGACCATACACTTTGGGGGTTTCCTACATTAGCAGCTGCTATTGCGAAAGGGCTCCCTCCTCCTTCTAAAATGCTATCTAATACAAAGTCCTGCCAGCTGCAGGTCCAACCAATTGCACTTCAACAACTATATTGTCTTAGTGGTGTTAAGAAAATGAGAGATGTGAATAAATAAAATAAAATGCTTAGACAGAAATGCATTATGATTACACAAACACCTAAAAACAAAGCATCAATGGCAAGAAAAATTTATTATAGAAACAAATGTGGACAAAAGAACAAAGAATGGCAGATGGAGGAACAAAGGATGCAATTTGTTTCAGGAATTTAAAACGAAGAATAAAGATGCTCTAAATTTGAAATGGAAATATGATTTGATGCTGGAAAAATAAGCAAAAAGTTGACAGCAGCAGAACCTAAGAAAGCTGCTGACAATTCAGATTCTTACAGTGATATAGGATCAACCTTTGTGGCTGCAACTACACCTAGATATGTCTTTAATATTTATACATGCTACTAATTCTGTAACACTGACATGTAATAGGTCATTGATTCCTTTGCAATCTGATGAGGAGATACGGGTGGCCCATAGGACAGAAATCCAGCACAAGTGGAAGTGACACCAGCTACATCATAGTTTTCTACTTTTCTACAAACCAGCATTTGAAGGTCAAAGTCATAGTGCTGCAGGCAGCTGCATCAGTGCCACCCCTAAAGACACTTGCATTATGGTTAGCTCCACCAAATTTTACAGAATTAAACCCCTTACAGGTATGTGACAACAAAGATCATAGCAATTTTTTTAAAGGGGGTATTTTAAAAATGTAGTTCACTACATGCAAAAACATAAAGCACCCAACACAAAACCCAAGCATACCACAACCATAACAATGGCAAAAGAAAAGGAACCATCATCTCCACCATCTCCCATGGGCCATGGCACATGATTAAGAATTTCAGTGGATGGTCATAGACGATAGGATTTTTTTGGAAATGAAGAAATGTGAGGGTTAAGGTGATTCAAGTTGAACAACTGGCTCGTAATAAAAAGAATTAAAATTCAAAACTGTAAATGGAGATTTTTATGGAGGCCACAGATAAATGTGCTTTAGTTTTTCTGCAGAGGTAATCAATAATTAACTTTTTCTGATGAAAAAGAATGTGATTAAACCTATTTTGATGGCTAGGCCCACTAAGTTTCCCGAGTTACCCCAGTCCATTGTTAAATTGGATAAATTAGCAGAAAAGCAAGCACAAAAAACAACTTCGAAGCAATTATATTTCCCAGTTTTGCTTGCAGCAATACCTTTAATCCATTATGCTTCCATGTCATTGGCTGCAAGTTGTTATCCTTCTATAATATTTTGTCTTGTTTTGTTTTGTGTTGTCATGTATATACCTTAGTGTCTTTGTGCAGTCATGATCCTTGTTTCTTATGATAAAAAGTAAGTTATTCCCGGTCATCCTTACGTGGTTCCCCACTTTTGGTCTACCCTCAAAAATAGTTAGATTCTCATTGTGCCTGCAAAAGACACATGTCCCCAAACAGAGCTTGCTGGGACTCAATGCCAACTCATCAACTTTTGCTTGATTCCCCTTCCTTTTGTGTATCTAACCCTATTTGACCCACTACTTATAACCAATCTAAGAAATCTTTATGTGGGTTTTCATTTACAATTTTTGTCTTGATGTGCCCTTTGTCATCCCCATGTGCTCCTAATGTGTTAGAAATTGTAGAAAATCTATGAAAATCCTAAGTCTAGGGTATTTTCTAAGTGTTTTTTGTGTTCTCTTGAAGTTTCAAATTATCGCCCTTTCCCCTACCTTCATGCCATTTACCTACTCCCCAATACCCCTCCTAAATGCCTTAGAATGTTTAATCAATGAGGCATTGGACTTGAGTCTACCCTTATGTGAAATGTGCCCCTTAGTTTTTTCCCCAATTTTGATCACAAAAAGTCAGCACAACACTAATGATTAGCGTTAGCTCCCAAATGATAACCAACTTGAAAATAACCTTCACCAAGATCCTATTGAAGGCGAGGTGATAGCTTATTGTGATGGGATCGTGAGTGTTGATTTAAGGTAGCTTCGGTCAGATATAAATGATGATTATATATATAATCGAAATCTACTATAATATCTACAAGTAAGTTATTTGAAATTCTGATCTTGAGTAAATTCGAAATCAAATGTTGATTGAACTTAACATACACTCATCATTGTTTGCTAGATACATGCGGGTGTTTGGAGATTAGCCACCGATAATTATCGGTTGGCTAAAAGGAGTCCGCACGCTCAAGGGACATGTCCTCTCATGAGACGCATCTCTCCTTGAGGCGTGTCTCCCCTCAAAGATATAAAGACATAATTTGATCTTCTATTGCAGCATATCGAAATACATTAATATTCTGCAATAAGAAGATCAGAAATCAAACATTAGAATTCTGACTTTGAACACATACACAGAATTTGACATTTAGGATTTTCTTATTATCCACATAGAATTATAATCTGATCAGATTTGATTAAAACTTATAGTTAGCAATAACTAAATTTGAATTACAAGTTGGAAATGAAAGTAGGCGGTGATCGGACCATGAAGATTCCACGCTACCACTCATACAGTGGGGGGAAAGATATTATAATGAAGAACAATTCATCCGCTTTCCAGCAGGCATCCACTCAGAAGTGGGGATTCGCCACTTAGTCAGTGGGTGAGATAGATATTACAATGAAGAACAATTCATCCGCTTTTCAGCAGGCATCCACTCAGCAGTGGGGATTCGCCAATTAATCAATGGGTGAGCTATGAGAGATACAATTATTCATTCCTCCACATTGACGGTAAACCGTCCAGGGGTTACAATGTTTGAAATTAAACATAAAGTAAATGTAGAAAAAAAATGATTGGAACGGTACTACTGTTTACAGTCTTACAATACAAGTGTTATTGCAATAGAATCAAAGCAAAATGAAAGAAGATGATTTCTCCAACTTCTAATCTACTCAACTACTGAGTTACAAGCCAAAATCTGAACTAATATGAATCTGATACAGAAAAACAGCAAACTATAATTTCAGAACCAGCAAACAAATCACACCAAAATGCTCACCAATTCCTCAAAACTCCTCCAAAAGACTTGAAACAAATTGCAAAGGCTTCTAAGGAGGATGGCGCCCAATTTCCAACTCTAAAACCACATGAAAAGCTTGAATATTAATTGTGCACGAATTCCAAGACAAGCCCAGCAAGGTACGACATCCCTAGAGGGGCGAACTTCAAGAAAAATTCAATTTCTTCAAATTAATTTTGAAATTGCACAGGAAGGGTCGCCTCTAGCATAGGGAAGGAATGAGCAAACAACCACAATGAAAATAAAATCATACTAAGAACTATGAATGAAAATCTGCTTCAGCCATTGAATAACCAGCAAGTACAAAACTGGAAATTATTACCAAAATTCACCAACGATGAAGCTCAATCTGCTAGTCTAGATGAGAAGCAGCCACAATCCCAACTAGGTGTTATTTTTCAAACATGAAACTAGTTCTTTGCTAGGAGGTATGCATTCCTCGAAGCCAAAATTACAAAGTCATTTCGACAACAATTCGATATCTTAAGCAATGGATAATCGAATGCTAGAGCAAGGCCTCTCTTTTATAGAACTTGAGGTGACTTTTCGAATTCCCAACTTTTCCCTCCAAAAAGGGACACCCAAACCTCCTTGCAACATTTTTAATTTTTAAAATAAACTTAATCATCTTCCCTAGGCATCCAAGGCAAGGGCCCTATAAAACATTAAAAAATATTAATTAACTCCTCCATGAGGCGTCCTCCCTTCATGACCACATTTTAAAACAACTTCAAGTCATAACATTAGGCCAAGGGGTCAATTTTAAAATATAATATTAATGACTTGAAATAACTTATTCCTCCAAAATTGCACCTCAAAAGCCAAATCCAAAATTACTCAACTGCTCTGCCCGAAATGGAAAGCTCACTGTGATGCTGTCAACTAGATCACTGCTAAAGTTAGAACTTACTAATAATAGTAAATTCTGAGAAGTGCCAAAAACCTCCAAACGATGGAAACCTTAATTTCACCTTAACGAGCCTACAAGCCTCCAAAATAAGCTGACAAGCTACAGAACTGCTCATTGATGAGAAGGGGACATTACATGATGTCACTTCCTTGGCATTCATAATCTTTGATCCCCAATGGTTTGCCTTTAGCACTTAGGTCTTTTTATGTTTGACATAATTTTGAATTTGGTCGTGCTATCATACCATCCTTGACTATCTTTACCTAGTAAAATTCTTCTAAGTCTTTTGGGTCGAAAGGTCAAACGTTCCCTTATCCAAATACCTTTTTTGTTGCATCCTTGATACCCCGCCCTTTGAAAGTTTCCTAAGTATATATGTCACTTTCCCTTCCTATCATGCCTTCTCCACAACTCCGATCCCAGACATCCCAACACTCTTTTAACTCACCAAGGCTCTTTGTTCAAACTTCCCTCCATCAGCATGACTTCCCAACCACCTCCAATTCCTCGATACTTTGACCCACCAACTTGGTATTTTGTTATGTGTCGATTCTTGGGTGTGAATTTCTAACATTATCGGTTCCCACTATGAGGCTTCTAACCTTCCTTGGTTCACCAACGTTGCCCTTTTTCTATCAACTTCATTGTTTACTTTTTGAAAGACTTGGGCGAAATTTGCAGTTGGTTATCAAACTAGTGTCATGGCCTAGCTCACTTTTTCAAATTCCTTTTGTTTTATGTGTTCATCAGCGATTCATTTAGGTTTCATAATCTCACCCAAGTGGCAACTTCTTAAGGCCGCAATGAATGTCGGGCATTTGACATGGTTCCAAAACCTCCCTTGGGGCCCAACACGGTTCGTAACTCCTTTCCCAATGCCAACAAAGCCCAACAACCACCAGATCTGATATGTTCACATCCAAAAACCTTATTTTAATCAAAAGGCACAGATTGAAAGGGGGAAAAGAATGTAAAGGCGCCCATTCTCTAAATAATGTTGCAGTTGCTATTACAAAGCTCGATAATTGACACACTATCTCATGGACACATTTGCAGCAGATTTCATGGCTCATCCATGCCCTAACACACCAAATCCAAAGGCACATTGAATGAAAAGGTGATTTCCCAATCTGTAGTGTGTTCTTTCATGCCTCCGATGCAGATTTCAATTATTTTGCAAGCATTTTTTATGCAATTTGAAATGTGAATCGCAACATGTGGATGATTGTGAACAAGCTATCATGGGTTCCCTCAAATCTTCAATTTTTTCCCAATCCCAAGGCTCCCATGACTTGCTAGACTTCAAGAAACAATGGATCTATATATTTCAATTTGTTTTTCTATCAAAGGGTTGGTCACTAAACCAGGTTTTTGGGTCTAGTAATGTCTACAAAGTGTTCTAGGTCAACTTTGAACATATCAACCATAAAAAAAAGGATGTGCTTTGTAATAATGTAGAAAAGGTTTTGTAATGTACATTCTTGTATCTATACGTCTCCATGACTATTTGCCAACATTTGGGGTAATATTGTAATCACAATTATGTATTTCCTCTTGCCACATTTGTTGGTATGAATGAAACTAGGGTTTGATATATGTACGATAGCATCTAATGCATAGCAAAGCTTGTGTAATGGTTATTATTTTGTTTCCTATGGGTCATTGTAGCTTTAGTTATCAATTACTAAGTATGTTTGTTACATGTAATGTAAATTTGTGACTATATATGAATGCAATCGAGTTTCTAATGATAATGTGCAGGTTTTATCTTCTTCCTCTTTGTTGTTCATGATATGTTGCCCAAAGGAGTAAGCACTAGTTTCATAGGTGAGAGATCATCCATTACATCATTTAATCACCTCCATCCTACTAGCTATAGGATTAGTGTAGGAGTAGGTTAGAATGCATGTTGATCATCATTCTATGTTGCAAACAAGGGACAAATCTTAAGCAAACCTAAACTATTGAATCATTGGTGAATATGAAGAGTATGTCTACACCTTGCTAGTTTGTAAACAATGATAAAAGAAACCATGTTAAGGGATTAAAACAATATTTGTATTCATAGATGCATGTGCAAGGTGTATTATCAATTATATAGAGGTTTAAAGTAGCGAGATGATCTTGATCTAGAGACAATTATTACGATCAAGTGTACATTTGGGTATAGCTATACATTTGTTACAATCAGGCTACAGTTTGTTGACGTAAAAACCTATAAGGAGACCTCTAGGAATACCCTCCTAGGTTTATGCTGAGCCCAAAGAGTAGGAGAGACTACCAACTCTCATTGTAGACCTTCAAGCATCTACAATCTATTGATGAACCTCCTCCTTTGCCTTCTTGATGACATATCACAGCCTTGAACTAAGAAATTCTTATTACGCAAGTAATTGGTAAAATATTTGTTGTATTAACAAATGAGTGAGAGGCTCAATAAATAATTACAAGGTATTTACAAAAAATAGGAAGTTTCTAAAATGAAACTTCAGATAAGATCAGAGAAGATCTTATCGATATACTTTACAATAAATTACAATATTGAGCATTAAGTAATTAATAAATAATATTTTAATACCCTCCCTTAATGCTCAATCTATCAACTACACCAAGATGCTCCCGGAATTTTACAAACTTATCTGGACTAAGCAACTTGGTGAGAATATTTGATGTTTGCTCCTCTATTGGCACATACAGCAATTGAACCGATTCGTCTTCAACAAGTTGCCGAATGAAATGACAATGAGTTTTCACATGCTTGGTGCGTTCATGGAAGACCGGATTCTTGGCAAGTTTGAGAACCCCCTGATTATCACAGAATAAGGGAGTCTGAGCTACTTGAGATATTTACATATCCGCAAGCATCCGGCAGAGCCAAACTGCCTCACAAGCTACTTTAACTACTCCCCGATACTTTGCTTTTGTCGAGGAGAGAGCCACTGCCTGCTGCTTCTTACTAGTCCATGTGACTGCACCAGATCACAAACTAAACACATACCCAGAGGTTGATTTTGTAGAAACCCTAGTTTCCCCATTTCCTGAATCTGACTAATTTTTTTGTGTCTTACGTTTTTTGATTGTTTTTGGGTTTTGTGCAATAAATGTAAATTGCGATTTTTTGCAAAGAATTGATAATAAATTCAATAAAAATGCTAAAATGCCAATATGGATAGGAAATACCAAATCTACTGAAGGCGAATCTTTTATTGTTCGAATGGAATCAATACAATAAAGATCTGGAAGCATGCAATAAGGAAATAACAATATTTTTATGAAGAACTTGGCAATCAGCAAACTGAAAATGATTGGTACGGCTGCTGTAAACTTCTTTCTCCCTCCTTCTGAAGATCCAGAATCATGTCAGTGATATAGGCGCCCTGTCTGGTGACGAAAGATTGAAGAGATAGAAGGCGTTTTTCCTCAAGGCAAAGGTACGGCTCAAAAAGATGAAGTACGGCCTGCAGCAAGGTACGGCCCTGTCAGAACCAGCAAGTACACTTGTACGGCTTCTTGAAAATAGTGTCCAAACCCTCTAGAATGATGCGCCTTGGAGAATATCCATTCTCTGATTAAAACCCCAACAAAATCTCTGATGCTGAATGAATCTGTGAAGTTCTATAATTTCTTCTGAGTGAAGAAATTCCTCTGTTGGCAATAAATCAGGTGGTATCTCACACCCTCTGAACTGCTTTCAATGGAGATGGCTCGTTCCCCAATGAATTCGAGACTGAAACCCTAAAGCTTCTTGCTCAGACCAAATTTGATCAATTTCAATAACTCAATATGCATAATGGCTCGAAATCCAAGGCAAAATGGCTTATACCCTCAAAAGTGCGATTTCCACCAAAATAGGGAATCATTAAAATATTCGCACTTTTTATTTAATTACTTTCAATAGTCTCCAGCCAAATATTTATTATAAATTTAATTGCCAAATTGGCCCCTCTCTGATGATGGCGACCCCCTCAATCAAAATCACTTAAGTTATAATTAAATATTATAACTTTATATTATAATCTCCACTTAATTAATATTTAATTAATTTAATTAAATATTAATATCTCTCTCATTAATCATCCGATGCCTGATCCGTCTGAAGCTGACGAACACTGAAGTGATTCTGAACACTGCCAAAACCATACTGCTAAAAATAGCAGGGGTCCCACACTGACTGCCAAGAACTGCTAAAAATAGCAACTTCTGCAAGAAATGTCCGAATGAGTCCGAACGAAAGCCAAATGATCAAACTCTGCCAACAGAAGCTGAGCCAAGCTCCAACATGACCCCCTATCCAGTCTATCAGCCTGCGAGGGTCGTATGATAGGCTAATCCTGTGCTCCGAGAGATGTCACTGAGAAGGGGACATGATAGTCCGCCCCTCCTGAAATTGCTTGTCCTCAAGCAATCTCAATGCCGGATGCTGCAGAATATCCTCGCTCTCCCATGTAGCATCCTCAACAGGCAAATCTCTCCATTTCACCAGATATTCCCTGATAGTCCTCCTACGCAACTGCCTCTCCCTATACTCCAGGATGGACTCGGGTACTAAAATCAGCTTTCCCTCATCATCTAAGGGAGGTAGAACTGCAGATGGTACCACACGGTGTCCCAACGCCTTCTTGAGGCGTGATACATGAAATACATTGTGTACCTTGCTCTCTGCTGGAAGCTCAAGCTCGTAAGCCACCTTGCCAACTCTCCTCAAGATCCTGAAAGGACCGTAATACCGTGGCTTAAGCTTCTCTGACCCACTCTTCCCAAGAGTGGACTAACGGTAGGGCTGCAGCATCAAATAAACCATGTCACCCACCTCGAAATGCCTCTCTGTTCTCTTCTGATCCGCATACTGCTTCTACTGATTTTGTGCCTTGGCGATATTTTCCTTGAGAGCCCTCATAGTATCCTGACTCTCCTGCAACCAGCCTCCTGCACTCGGCACTCTACTGTCGCTCAGCAGCAAATCCAGAAAACTCGGCGCCTCATAACCGTACAACGCCATGAAAGGTGACATCTGAATGGTCATATGGAATGTCGAGTTATAACAATACTCACACAAATGTATCCATTTGACCCCCGCCTTCTGCTGCCCTGCTATATAGTTTCTTAGGTATCCTTCCACCCACTTATTCACTATCTCCGTCTGCCCATCAGTCTGCGGGTGGTAACTAGTGCTCGGAGTGAGCTCGGTCCCACAAAGTCTGAACACCTCCTGCCAGAAATGACTCAGAAACTGACTATCTTTGTCGCTCACGATGCTCCGAGGCAACCCGTGAAGTCTGAATACCTCACGAAAGAATACCTCTGCTACCTGTGTAGCTGTGTAGGTTGTGGTGATCGGAAAGAAGTGGGCATACTTCGTAAGCTGATCCACAACTACATAAATGCAATCCCGCCCTTGGGCTTTAGGCAAGCCCGTGATAAAGTCCATCGACAGGCATTCCCACTTCCTGTCAGGAATCGGAAGTGGCTGCAATAAACCTGTCGGGTACGTGTTTTCCTGCTTGTTCTGCTGACAAACAGGGCACTCACGCACGCATTGAAGAACATTTGCCTTTAGTCCTCTCCAGGTGAATCTCTCCTGAATCTGTCTGTAGGTCTTGAAGTATCCGAGATGTCCTGCTGTAGGCACGTCATGAAAGGCCCGCATGATGATGTTCTTCACCTCTGAACCGGGGATCAAATATATCCTGTTCTTGTAAATGATCAAGTCATTCACAAGTGTATACCTGGTATCAACTGACGATCCCTCAACAATGCTGGAAGCCCAAGTATCCTTGGCATACTCTGCCACTATCATATGCCTCCAGTCCTCTGAAATGTGAACCATAGCGCTCAAATATGGTCTACGTGAAAGTGCATCAGCCACTATGTTCTGTGTACCTTTGATATACGAGATATCAAAATCATAAGCCTGCAACTTACTGACCCACTTCTGCTGTCTATCATTGAGATCTCGCTGCCCCAAGAAGTGTCTCAAACTGTTATGATCAGTTTTAATGCAAAATTTGCTGCCAACAAGATACTGCCTGAATTTTGCTAAGGCATGCATGATAGCAAGCATCTCCTTATCATATATGCTATAAAGTCTCTCTGGTCCTCTGAGTTTACGGCTTTCGTACACAATAGGGTGCTTGTCCTGCATAAGCACCGCACCAATGCCCTCACCTGATGCATCGCACTGAAGCTCAAAAGGCTTTGTAAAGTCTGGTAGTGCTAACACAGGGCATGTAGTCATCAACTCCTTAAATCTCATAAAACACTCTTGTGCCTCAGGAGTCCAAATAAATGCACCCTTCTTCAGTAAATCTGTCATAGGAGCTGCATGTCGTGAATAACCATTCACAAATCTGCGATAGAACCCACACAAACCTAGAAATCCTCGCAACTGTGTAAGGTTTGCCGGTGTAGGCCAGTCAATGATAGCGCGGATCTTTTCAGGATCCATCTGCACTCCCCCTACACTGATAATATGACCTAAATATAACAATTCGGTCATTCCCAAATCACATTTGGATTCCTTGGCGTACAAGGACTCCCTCTCCAGAATACTCAACACGGTCTCCAAGTGAGCCAAATGCTCCTGCCAAGTCCTGCTGTAAATAAGGATATCATCGAAGAAGACCAATACGAATCTCCTCAGCTGTGAATGAAAAACCCTGTTCATCGTAGACTGAAATGTAGCCGGCGCATTAGTGAGCCCAAATGGCATCACTACAAACTCGAAGTGTCCACAATGACAACGGAAGGCAGTCTTCTCGATGTCCTGCTCACGAACCCTGATCTAATGATATCCTAACCTTAAGTCAATTTTAGTAAAGTAACATGCACCATGGAGCTCATCAATCAACTCGTCTATACGAGGTATTGGATACCTGTTTTTGATAGTTCTCTTATTCAGGACTCTGTAATCAATGCATATGCATAAGGTGCCATCCTTCTTCTTTACCAATACAACTAAAGAAGCGAATGGTGATTTGCTAGGTCTAATGTGACCCATAGCAAGTAACTCCTTTATTGTCTTTTCTATCTCATCCTTCAACCTCTTAGGATGCCTGTAAGGAGTTATCATAAAAGGCTTAGCGCCCTCCTCGAACTCTATAATGTGCTCAATGCCCCTGTCTGGAGGTCTCCCTGGTGGAATATCACTGAATACCTTATCATGCTTGACTCTCAACTGTTGGATGTCCGGATGATACTCAGTCTTCTGCTGTCCCTCCTGTATAGGTGCTAATGTGCACTCGGCAGCCCACTCTACCATGTCATGGCGCATAAGCCTCTCCATCCGACGAAAAGAAATTGTTTTGATGTTGCTGTCCCTTATTGCTTTTAGGATGTGTGCCTTCCCGTCAACATCAAAGCGGATCTCCATGTCCTTGAGACGAAGAGTGACTTCTTCAAGTGAATGAAACCACTTCATACCCAAGACCAAATCAATATCTCCCATGTTAACTACATAATAATCAACCTTGAACTCATAATTGTTCAAGCGTAAGGGGAGATCCTTAATCATGCGTTCACACCTCAGCGTGTGCCCGTCGGCTACCTTAACTCTAATCCCTTCGAACTCCTCAGTGATGAGTCCGCGTTTCTCAACAAACCTAGCATCAATGAAATTATGTGTGGCTCCCGTATCAAGAAGGGAAATGACCCTTTGTCCTACCAACACTCCACGAATCCTGAATGAGCCCTCTTGCTGAATGCTAGATAGGCGTGCCTCCTGTATCTGAAGCTCTGACTCTGCCTCTGCCTTAGGCTCTGAAGCCTCTGACTCTGACTCCTCAGAATTCTCCTGCTGTTCGGAATTTTCTGATTCCGAATCCTCGTAGTAAGCCCACATCACTCGATTTGCCTTGCCCTTAGGCCTCAACGGACAATCGTGATTGGCATCATAGGGACCTTTGCAGTAGAAGCAAAGCTTCTTTCTGCGTAGATCGTTAAGAGCCTCTCGATCCAAGGGTGGTGCTGCTGATTTCCCCTTTGAATCATTTTTAAAATCTGATTTTTCTCTGTTAAAATCAGACTTCTCTCTGTTTCTGTTGAAGCCCTTATTATCCCTAAAAGAAGAATTGTTTCTGGAGTTGAATTTACTAGATGGTGCTGCCAACTCCATATTACGTGCCTTCTTCATCGCTTCCTGTAATGAAGGAGGATCAAAGGCTTTGATCCACCCTCTCAATGGCTCTGTCAGTCCCTCCAAGAAAAGCACTACCAGACGCCTCTCTGAAATATTCGGAACCATAACTGATAGCTTCTGAAAGTCACCAATATAAGACTCTAGACTGCCACTCTGTCGCAACTGAGCCAAGTCTCTGAAGTAGGATTCTGGATCCTTCCTATCAAACCGCTCTACTAACCTGTCAACAAACTCCTGATATGACGTGATCCTATCATGCTGGAGTGTCACCATCCCGTGGTGCCACCAGTCGTAAGCTACTCCCTCAAGATGCAGTGTCGCATATCGGATAGCATCTCTCTCAGCCATCGGGCGTAATGTGAGGAATGTATCTAACTTACTAATCCATGCCTGGGCTGTCACCTTGCCACTACCATCGAACATCGCTAGATTGAGTTTGTTTGTAGCATGTTTTAGGTCATTGTTCTGCTGTCTAGGTCTCCAATCCTGTCGTCCTCTGCGATATTCTCTCCTCTGTGTAACAAATCGGTCAAAGGAAATCCTCTCTTTGACATCAGGTGGTACTAACTCCCACTCCTCGTTCGCTGCCATAAGTGTATCTACGAACAACTCCTCATGCTCCTCACCTGCAATAGCCTCATCGGGCTCCTGTCTCACAAAAGTAGGCCTAGTGGGCCTGTCTGCTGTCCGTGAAACAGTCCTAGGTGCTCTCCGGGATCCTGCATCACTCCTGTTATCGTCACGCTGTGGTGACGGTCTCCTCTGTATACCTAACCTCTGGATTGCCACTGCCAACTGCTGTAGCACATCGTTAGACTGCCGTTGACCTGCTCGTAAGTCTCTGAGAGTGTCTAAAACCTCGGCATCATCCTGATCTCTAGGGTTATCAGGAACCTCTGTTCTTGGAATATCTATTCTGTCAGCCATGTTTCCCGGCTGCCAGATCGAACCCTGTTGCCTGTCAATCAAGGCTCTCCTGCGAGTATAATACCTGTGAGGCCCAAACTCCTGTGGCTGCATAAGATTGCTAAACCCTCAGGATGGCAGGATTTAGCTCTGATACCACTGTAGAAACCCTAGTTTCCCCGTTTCCTGAATCTGACTGATTTTTTTGTGTCTTGCGTTTTTTGATTGTTTTTGGGTTTTGTGCAATAAATGTAAATTGCGATTTTTTGCAAAGAATTGATAATAAATTCAATAAAAATGCTAACATGCCAATATGGATAGGAAATACCAAATCTACTGAAGGCGAATCTTTTATTGTTCGAATGGAATCAATACAATAAAGATCTGGAAGCATGCAATAAGGAAATAACAATATTTTTATGAAGAACCTGGCAATCAACAAACTGAAAATGATTGGTACGGCTGCTGTAAACTTCTTTCTCCCTCCTTCTGAAGATCCAGAATCATGCCAGTGATATAGGTGCCCTGTCTGGTGATGAAAGATTGAAGAGATAGAAGGCGTTTTTCCTCAAGGCAAAGGTACGGCTCAAAAAGATGAAGTACGGCCTGCAGCAAGGTACGGCCCTGTCAGAACCAGCAAGTACACTTGTACGGCTTCTTGAAAATAGTGTCCAAACCCTCTAGAATGATGCGCCTTGGAGAATATCTGTTCTCTGATTAAAACCCCAACAAAATCTCTGATGCTGAATGAATCTGTGAAGTTCTATAATTTCTTCTGAGTGAAGAAATTCCTCTGTTGGCAATAAATCAGGTGGTATCTCACACCCTCTGAACTGCTTTCAATGGAGATGGCTCGTTCCCCAATGAATTTGAGACTGAAACCCTAAAGCTTCTTGCTCAGACCAAATTTGATCAATTTCAATAACTCAATATGCATAATGGCTCGAAATCCAAGGCAAAATGGCTTATACCCTCAAAAGTGCGATTTCCACCAAAATAGGGAGTCATTAAAATATTCGCACTTTTTATTTAATTACTTTCAATAGTCTCCAGCCAAATATTTATTATAAATTTAATTGCCAAATTGGCCCCTCTCTGATGATGGTGACCCCCTCAATCAAAATCACTTAAGTTATAATTAAATATTATAACTTTATATTATAATCTCCACTTAATTAATATTTAATTAATTTAATTAAATATTAATATCTCTCTCATTAATCATCCGATGCCTGATCCGTCTGAAGCTGACGAACACTGAAGTGATTCTGAACACTGCCAAAACCATACTGCTAAAAATAGCAGGGGTCCCACACTAACTGCCAAGAACTGCTAAAAATAGCAACTTCTACAAGAAATGTCCGAATGAGTCCGAACGAAAGCCAAATGATCAAACTCTGCCAACAGAAGCTGAGCCAAGCTCCAACGTGACCCCCTATCCAGTCTATCAGCCTACGAGGGTCGTATGATAGGCTAATCCTGTGCTCCGAGAGATGTCACTGAGAAGGGGACATGACAGATTTCCTGTCATCAACTAAACCTGCCCAATCTGAGTCTGTGAAACCACTGAGTCTAGGATCATGACTCCGAGAATACAAAAGTCCATAATCAAAAGTGCCCTTCACATAACGCAACACACACTTCGCTGCTATCCAATGATTAGCCTTGGGGGCAGTTATGAAGCGTGAAATGTAGCTCACTGCAAAACTGAGGTCAAGTCTAGTGGCAGTGAGATAGATGAGGCTGCACACTAGTTGCCTAAACAAGGATTCATCTACTATAGGTGAGTCTGACTTAGCTGACATCTTGAGCCCTTTTTCCATGGGTGTGGAGACAGGTTTGCAATCCTACATTCAGAACCTATCTAGTAGACTTCAAGCATATTTGGATTGGGAGATGAAGATACTGCTCTTGGTCTGCCAAACCTCAACACCTAAACAGTAATGCAAAAGTCCCAAATCTGTCATGTCAAATGTGTTGCACAAATCCTGTTTGATCTCAACGATCAAATGTGACGAGCTACCAGTAATGATCAAGTCATCCACATAGACAAGAAGAATGAGAATTTCATTACCAATGTGTTTGACATACAGTACCTGTAAGCCTAATGGTTGTCACCGTACCCTGTGAACATAAGTTTTTGACTCTTGGAATCCAACTTTGAGCGCTTCGCATCTGGAATCCATGCATATGCTAAAGAGCCAAAGATTTTCAAATGACTAATCCTAGGTTTTCTACCAGTCCAAGCTTCCTCGGTGTTAGTGTTTTATAGCTGCGGGAAGTATTTCCCTAAGTAAAATTATTCAAAGGCAAGTCGGCCTTTCTTTTTGTAAAACAAATATCATACTTTCTAGGTCGGCCCTAGAAGAGAGCACTCTTAGCTTGCTATATAAAGGAGAAGATGTCTCCACATTTTTTGGCATCAATTCACTCCATTCCAATTTGAATTTCTTCAGCAGCAGGTTTTCCTTTCAAGAGCAGCAGATTCAACTCAAGGAGAAGTGGTATTATTTTGTGTATTCAAGGAAATCGCACTATCTTCAAGTGCAAATTCATTGTATGAGATTCGGCCTTTCTAGGGCCTAATTTTGAGTGCTATTTCTGCACTTATTTATTCTGATTTATTAGAGAATATCTCGCTAGGTTTTTCTCCCTCGAGTAGGAGAGTTTTCCCAAGGTAAATACTATGTTATTGTTCTCTGTGTTGTATTTTTTGCTTATTTGCATTTCTGATCCTAAAACTAACATGGTATTAGAGCGAGTTTAGAAAAGATCTGATCGGATTTGTCCAAGCAGAGGCTGCGATTTGTGGTTAGACCTATTTTTCCAGCATCTTTGATCATCATTGGGAGGTTATCAAGTATTCTGGAAGCCAACTGGAGCAATACGTGGGAGAATGAGTATCATTATCAGTGGAATATCAAAGTCTAACCACTATCCATTCTTGAAAAGCATTGAAGGAGGCAATATTATTAAGGGTCAAGATAATATTCGGAGAAGTCATGCCTGTTGACGTGTGTTTTATGACAACACCAACACAGAATAAAATGTCCAACGGTCACTCTATTCTCTCTTGATCAAAGTATTCCACATGCTAAGATTGCGTGAAAGTTCATGCGTTCAACTCCAAGGTTCCTTTTATCACGAATAGACTCAGTTGGTTGATGTGAATATGCTGGGTATTCAAGAGGACTTACGTAGTTGTTCGATTCTGTGAAGCAGTTAAGACATGAATGATTTGACAATATTGCTCTGATTCCTAAGTTAACCGAGAAAATACTGAATTTAAAGGAGAGAGGGGAAGAAATTCTACAATCTACTTCTAAAGGGCGGAATGTGAGGATCAACTTAAACAATCTTCAAACCAAACTTTGTTTCGCCTCCCCTTCGGACAACTCTGACAAAGTTGGTGCAATCTTCAAAGGATGAATAAGATATTCAAATTATGATTCAACATGCGCACCCCATCACAATGATGCAAGTGAACACATACGAATCACAATCAAAGTTAGGTACTGAAATTCCAGTTGACCACACAGGGCAGACTTGTCCTCAGCAAGCCCGCTAGTGGTATGGATAAAGGAAGACTTGTCCAAACTAAACGCCACACTCCACAATTAATGACTACTTGCATGAAATAAAAAGTCTACTTTACTCTATCTACTTTGAATTGGAAAGATGAAATGGCCTTGCTAGCTACTCATAACAAAAGAAGAAATCACCAAGCAATGAAACTCTCTGTATTATGAAAAGTGTTCACAACAACTGTTTACAAAACTTTCAAAGGAAAATTTTCTTCCCTCCTCAATCTAAGCTAACTTCTAAGCTAAATGCTATGCCTTCTACTCTCTAATTCAATCCTCTAGCTCTGATCTTGATCTAATTCTAATAGATTACAAATGAGGGGGGATGCCCCTTTTATAATAAGTCCAATTCAATGGACGGTTCAGATCTAATTACAATAAAGGGCCCAGATTGAGCCACCTATGCCCTAATTAGGGTTTCTGCCCTAAAAACCGCCACAGAGAGGAGTGGGCAATAAATGCACAGAATATTCTCCACTCCCCTGCAAGAACCATAATGAGCAATTAATGCCCATCACCATCCTCCAGAAGATCCTCATCCAGCAGAGCGTTCCCATTGTCCTTCTCCCGAACAGCAAACTCAATCAACCGAGCCAATACCGCCTCAAACTCCTGAGCAAAAATCGGTGGAATATGGTTGAGCTGAAATTCTAAGACTGCTACCGTCTGTCTGTGCCGAGTGTAAGACTTTCTCCATGCCACCAAGGCGTCCTAGGTATTCTGAATTATACTGGAGAAAGTGGAGACGTTCTCAAAGTCTTCCTAGACAAGTGACCTCGCAGCTGAGAAGAATGGAGACAGTTTGTCTTTCAAGCCATCAGCAATTATTTCCTCTGGAGCCAACCTTCTAGCAAATATGGCCTCCAACGTATTAAGGACTCCCTCCAAAATGTTACCCATTGCTTTCCTAACCTTGGCCGAATCTGCCCTTGCTGCATCGTGAAACCCACGGCCTGTGACCACCGAGGAGTACCAACTGGTGAAATCATACCTGTCACCTTCCTGAATTACACCTCCATCCACCAGGGTCTCTAGAGGTATATGCATCAAAGCCCCCAAACGAAGAACAATCTTCATCTGATAGATGCGAGTATCGCCCCAGGCTTGATCCACCATGTCTATTCGCGCCAAAATATTTGAGGCCTGCTAATAAGCATTTGCGAGGTCCTCCATGAATTTCCCTGTCTCAGCCTGAACATGGCTAACCCATTTGTCCGCTTCCGTTTCTATCTTCTTTAAATCTTCTAAGCCAATAACTGACTCCCTCGGAAGCTCTGGTGGTAGTTCTACTGTTGGGTTTTCTTGTTCACCTGGACGTGCCAGACTCTGCACATATCCTATCAAGGTCTTGTGCTCCTTCTGAAATATCCCAAACCAATTTTTTCAATTTTACAACTCAACAACAAGAATCCGTTAGGGTGAGTTCAATCAACTAGCAGTTACAAATAACTCGTTGCCAAGAATGCACACTCAATCTCAACAAGAGAGAGGCTGTCATATGGCAAGAGGATCATCAGTGCCTTAAAACAAACTGCAACTGAATGTAACTCTAACCAAGAATGTGCCCGCAAAGGACGATCATATGGTCAGAGGATCCCTATCACTATTAAGCTAAAATAACTCGACGTCAAGAATGTGCTTTCCAAACCGAAATGGAATGGGAGCTACCATATGACAGAGATGCTAAGACTTACAATGCGATTAAGGGAAATAAGCTAGAATGCTAAAAGTAACTCGACACCCAGAATGTGCTTTCTAACCCAGAGTGGGAAAGGAGCTACCATAGGGCGGAGGTAAAGGAAATACAACTGCAATTATGGAATGTAAAGATACGCATTACGAATCATGATAAGCAAGATTAGAGAACTGCTAACAGTACTACTGTTCAGCTTACAATATGAAGAGAAACCGCTTCACTCAAATACCAAACTAAAGATGCTGTTTTAGACAAATATTGACAGCCTTACAATCTACAAGAATGATGTTAGAGAGAAATGAAGAAGCTGCAAATTGTTAGGACCTCCCCAAATGAACTTAATATCTTCTATCACTTAAATCCCACACAAAACTTGACTGTAATAAATCTGATGTGACGGTCCAGTAATCAAAAATGCAAACCAGCATGCCTGTAACCCACGAAATTGCTCATATATCACTCAAAACTGACCCAAATGACTTCAAGTTTGATGCAATAGACCTTCAAAATGATGGCGCCTAGTTTAGTAATAAGAAATGGCAACTAAAAGTGGTTATTAATTACTGGCACGAATCCCCAAGCACTCCAGAAAGTACGGCTTTCAAGGAATGACGAATTTGCTTTATAAAATCATAAACTTCATATTAAAATCTGCAAATATTCATGAAGGGTCGCCTCCAACAGGGAAACACAATGAGACAATACCCAGAACGAGAATGTTTATGATTTGAGACTTGTGAACAGAAACATACATTCAGCAGTCATGACCAACAACTCTGGAATTGATAGAAAATGATATAACTCAACTACAAGGGATAGGAAACCAACTATAACTGAAAAGACAAATCAATAACACTCAAAAATCTCAACTAGTTGCTATCTTTCAAGCAAAAAGAAGAGCCAAGCTAGGAGGCTTTCATTCCTTGAAGCAATCCCAAAGCCAATCTGGCAGCATAACATTCCTGTAGACAAAAGATGCTGAAATGAGAACCAATGGCTTCCTTTTATAATTTCCAGATGACTCTTCTCGAAACCCTAATCTTCTTTGTTGAATCAAACCCTAATCCTCCAATAGATGGCGTCCCACTTTTCCAAGCAAAATTTGACTTTTAATATAAACTTTATTTCTTCCTTGAAGTTGGCGCCCAACTTTAGCTTGGATTAAATCTTTTAATAATATTAATTTCCTCAATGAGGCGCCCACCCATAAAGAACATCTTTTAAAAACAGCTTAAAGTGAAGTTGCTAGGCCAAGGGGTCAATGTTAAAATATAACATTAAAACATGACTTAATTAAAATAATTCGACTTATCTCTCCAGTTATGCCGCAAAGCCAAAAATGAGTAAGCCAACTGATCTGCCTGAAGTAGAAAGCCGACCGTGCCAAAGCCAATAGGACCACTGCCAAAAATAGAATTTACTAAAAATAGTAAATTCCTGAAAAATGCTTAGAACGCGAGGAAAAACATATCACTATGAAACTCTCTGAAAACCCAGAAAGAATCCGCCATTGAATCAACCAACCTCAAGCAAGAGCATCCTTCAAAACAAGAAACCCTAATTTTACCTTCTGACAAGCCTACGGGTCTCCGGAATAGGCCAACGGTCGACTGGAAAGATCATGCTCGAGAAGGGGACATTACAATCCGCCCTTCCCAAAATTGCTTGTCCTCGAGCAATATCGCCATAACTCCAGAAAATTTAAAACTGATCCATACCAAAATAAGTATGATCCCAGGTTCCGAAATCCATCTCAGAAAGGACCCACCATGCCACTACTGCACCACTCTGATCACATCAATGAAAACATCATGCCAATGCTGCACTAACCTCCCTTGTAACTCCAAAGTGTTATCATCCATGATAATCAAACTGAAAGATCTTAAAGGACTAAGATCAATATCATGCAACGTCTCACGTCCAAGATGCCCAGAGTCAACAATAACAACAATACCACTGTCAACCACAATTCTAGGCAAGAAGAAGGATAGGTCACTCAACTCATAACTAATCTCCTCAGCATACCTCCACATGGTAACAAACGAAACCATGACTGCAAATGTGACATCTTCAACTCTTCTTGCAAAGAGGAAGGCTATCCTTTGCAAGAACTCAACAAACTCAAACTCATGATTCCACATGAATTCCCTATGCCTCCGCTGAATTATCATGGCACAACTATGAAGTCTGATGAAGTTTCTCACAATTCCAACCCCAAGAGTCTCAGAATGTAGAATCAAGACATTGAACAGGATCTCAGCAGTAGGAGTCTCGAAATGCCAAGCCAAGTTGAGCGATGGTCTGCTGCTCCAATTATTTGTACAAGAATATGTACCAAGAAAACCATCAGAATGAGTATGGTTTCTTTCCAAATTATGATCGTGCTCAATCCACACCACCAATTCTCTCCTTTGAAGCCATAAATTGTTCCTCGAAAGAAATTGGAAGGTCTGAAATTGAATGAACTAGCAAGCCAACAAGACTGAAATGATCAACTTGAAATCTGATTTTATGAAAATCAGCATCCAAGGAGATAGATAGCTGTTGCCAAATTGAAAATCAGCACCCAAAAAATCATGTCTGCTCATATCTACAACCGAAAATAAACCCACTGAAGATCCCATCACAGCCAAGTACCAATCCTTGCTCAACTTTACTTTCCAAAACTCCCATTGATCATTAGGAGTGAACTTCAAATGACTGACAAAGAAGGTAACAACATCCAAAGGATAGTGAATTTGAGGCTCATCACTCCAACATACTTTCTTGACACATGTCAAAAGCAAGTTGATACCAGGGCCCCACATCATAAGTAAAGAAGAGCCATTCTGCAAATGGAGAATTACTTTTATTAGAACGCTTTGGGAAATACGTTCTATTTGAATCATCGCACCCTGAAACTCCAAGAAGTACTCAACAAATCTGAATTCATTGAGAAAGTCAAATTCAAAATCATGAGAGAAGAATTGCGGGAAGGATTCAATGGACCCTTCATCAAACTCCATTATGAAATTAGTTATTCTTAGAGAAGATGGTGTAAGCAGGAAGTCCGATAGGAATCTGACAAGCATCCACATCAGAAAATGAATGAACTCTTCATCGAAGTGCCAATCATCCCTTTGTTGACCATCAAGATTAGTGACCTCATTCCACCATGCTTTTTGATTTCCCACCTCCTGAATGGGGAGACTAGGAGCAGCAGGTAAGTCCTCATTATGCAACTTATGCATCCTTGTTCCATTGCTAGAAGAAGTGCTAGAACTTCCCTCTTCAACAATGGTGTCAAAAGTGATTTCCTCAAGGCTTGAAGTCCCATCATCTACCACAAAGGAATGTTTCTCATAAGCTTCCTCTTCACCCGGTTCAAAAAGAGGATTGTCATACACTAGGAATTCGTTCCTTCCATCTTGCTGCTCCAAATCACCACTAGCAATTTCTGATTTTCTTGTGAAACCTACAAGATCAAACACTCCTTCAAGACTATCGAGCTCTTTAATGACTTGCTTGATTTCTTCAGCTCTATGTGCATTCTCTTGCTCCTTAGAAGGTTTGAAATCAGCAAACTAATCTTCTACCTCCATTAATGCTACTAGAGTTTCTTATAGCATAGCCTTTGTTGATTCAAGCTCATGAGTAAGCTCATCAACCTTTCTCTCTTTCCCTTGGAAAGCACTGAAGGTCTTCTTTGCAAGTTCAACGGCATGATCCTGATCTACAATCAAGTGTATGCAATCTGATTTCAATGTCTCCCAAGAGTCTCTGATAAGTTGCAAGTTGAGAAGAGCAACTTCTTCCTTAACTCCTCTTCTTCTTTCGTCAAGTTGAGCCTTCCAGTAGAAATCTTCAATCAAACTGTGAGTGCAATCAAATTGGGATAGAACTCGCACTTCCCTCTTAAGGGACTCTTTGACTTGATCCTCCCACTCAAGAATATGCAAAGATGGCGGATTGCAAGCTGACTGATTTTCAAAATCAAAACTTTGTTTTGTGCCCTCGTTGCCATCATAGCTGTTCCAGCTTTCATGTCTTTCTCCCTCCATTAGAGGAAAATGCTCAATGTCATGGAGAGGAACACATTCCACAATTTCTTTGATCCTAAGTTTGCAACCAACTTCATGCATTGAAAAATCAGATTCGGGCTTGGTAACACCTTCAAACTCTACATCTTCAAGAGCCATATGGTCTTCTAGCTCTTCTTTTTCATCACTGCCTCCTTGATCAAACATTATGCCAGCATCCAATCTGCTCAAGGAATCATATTTGTCCGCTGTTCGGAAGGTTTTTGTAACCACATATTCCTCTTTAGTGGTTGCAACTACTTCAAAGAGATCATTATGGAGCTTGGCTAGGCAGTCTTCTTCTTCAAAGGCAGCTCCTCCTCCGAGGGCTACCTCATAGTTTGCAATGCAATCTGATTTTTGATCTTCATTCAGAGGAAAAGGGAATTCATCCCACACTAGTTCCTTATCTTCGCTAGATGACTCCACACCTGGATCCCAAATAGTAAGAGGCTGACTATTTTGATCAAAAGGAATGAGCTCTTCATGCTTCTTTTGGAGTGTCGACTCTTTGAATAGGTCACCACCCAATTCACTTAAACTGTCATCCTCACTAATATTTATTTCCAATGGTTTGGTTTGATAATCAAACCCAAAACCACCCTTGACACCATCACTGTAATGAAGTAAAGAATCTCCAGTGCTAGCTGTTTGGAAAACTTTATCATTCTTATCTTCAATGAACCCATCATCTATAGGTGCATTTCTGATCTCATCATGAACAATCATATGCATGCCAAAAGGATCTTCTTGATCGCTTGTCATAAATTCATTTTGTGAAAACTCTTGAGGAGTTTGAACAGCAACAAGAGGAGAATTATCCATCACTAAATCTTCAACAAGAGGAGGTACAAACACATTGGAATCATTACCAGTATCATCACTTTGGTAACAGACATAAGCGGATTCAAAGACACCAATAGTATGTCTTTCAACTTGCACTTCTTCATTTGCTATTGCATACAAGTCAAGGGGCGTATTATGAGGCTCTATCACACACTCTTCCTTTGTCAAGGTATCTTCATCAAGCTCACGATCATTCTGATGTGACATGTGCACCTTTCTATCCCGACTTTCAGACTTAGCATAAATCTTTCTGATTCCCCACCTTATGTCAGGATCCTTCATTAGCATAAACAGTTCCTGCATTAACTCAAGTACAGACTTTTTTGTAGTCATCTCTCTCTGTACGTAGTGTCTGGTATCTCTGTCACTCATCTGACAATTAAATCAGTGACTACTTTCACAGGATGGCAGGATCTTGGCTCTAATACACTGAAATATCCCAAACCAATTTTTTCAATTTTACAACTCAACAACAAGAATCCGTTAGGGTGAGTTCAATCAAACCCTAATCCTCCAATAGATGGCGTCCCACTTTTCCAAGCAAAATTTGACTTTTAATATAAACTTTATTTCTTCCTTGAAGTTGGCGCCCAACTTTAGCTTGGATTAAATCTTTTAATAATATTAATTTCCTCAATGAGGCGCCCACCCATAAAGAACATCTTTTAAAAACAACTTAAAGTGAAGTTGCTAGGCCAAGGGGTCAATGTTAAAATATAACATTAAAACATGACTTAATTAAAATAATTCGACTTATCTCTCCAGTTATGCCGCAAAGCCAAAAATGAGTAAGCCAACTGATCTGCCTGAAGCAGAAAGCCGACCGTGCCAAAGCCAACAGGACCACTGCCAAAAATAGAATTTACTAAAAATAGTAAATTCCTGAAAATGCTCAGAACGCCAGGAAAACATATCACTGTGAAGCTCTCTGAAAACCCAGAAAGAATCCGCCATCGAATCAACCAACCTCAAGCAAGAGCATCCTTCAAAACAAGAAACCCTAATTTTACCTTCCGACAAGCCTACGGGTCTCCGGAATAGGCCAACGGTCAACTGGAAAGATCATGCTCGAGAAGGGGACATTACACCTTCTTTAACTTCTTATACTTCCCCTTCGTGCGGAGCAACTAGTCTCTCAGCGCCTGATAGGAGTTATCGAACTCCTCGACAATTTGGGCTCCCGTAGGACGACCCAACTCTACAGTGGTGATCAGGTAATTCTCAGGCCTCTCCTCAGCTCGATCACACTCCTCCCTTGGGACAGCAACCTGAAGTGTGCGAGAGCCCGATTCATCAGTTGAGATCTTTGAAAACTTCCTGGCTCTCTTCTTCTCCAGTGGCGCACTAATCCTTCTGAGGAACTCCTCCATCTCGACAGCTGGATCTGTATCATCCTCGGGGTCTCTTCTCATTCTATCCGTAAGTCAATCCAGCACTCCCTGCTGTGGATTGCAAATGACGAGGGGCTGCTCTTTTGTTGCCTCCACCTCGTGTACTTCTTCTCTTCTTACACTGTTCTGCTCGGGCTCATCATCTTCCACGAGCTGAGTATCTCCTGACCCTTGGGTCCCTTGCTCTGTGTTTTCCTCCTCTTCCAATGCCATGTCTAGCATCTGCCAGAAACGGGTATTGGCCACTGTTTCCTCCTCCTCTTCCTGTTGGCCATCCCTAGATGCACTGACACTTATACTATCTGACTCTCGAACGTTGGGCTGATCAACCACCTCAAGTTCTTGCTCTTCATTCAATCTTGCCCTCTGCTTGGCAAATAGCAAAATTTCCCTCAAACTCGAAGACTGAGTTTGCGACCGCGCGGGTGATGCTTGCTCCATTCTCAAAGGTATTGGCTGGGTCGACACCTCATCTTGTGCTTCCGGCGCTTGGGCAACTTGCTTTCCTCTTCTCACCGATACCGGCCTTTGATCACCCATCAAGTCATAAGTGAGGGTGACTACTCTGCTTTTGAGTCTACCCACATGTCTATCGACCCAAGCCCTTGTGAAAGTCATCACCGGAATAGAGAGCATGTCCAAGTCCATGATTTCTGGCTCGGACCAATTAGGTGGTGGGACCGGAGTATCCCTGACTGACTCATAGTCAGGCTGTATAACGTTGACATCTTCCTCCACCTAGTCGGGAACTGGAATGATCTCACATTCCCTGATCAACTTGAGAGGGAGTCTGGTAAACATCCTTCTCCTTATTTCAACCTCATCCACAACATTTGCCCAAAAATCTTCTATGTGAGCCTTGTGCCTGTACTCAACATTCTGCACCACTCGAATGTTTCTATAAGGATCGAAATCCTGCCTGCCTGTGTGATACAATAGATGAAAGAATTGCAGCTCATCCTCTACCTCTCAAGCTACCTGCAAGGAGGGACAAACCTCACTGGAATTCCCCATGGCGATAGGGAAGTCAAGTCCACCCTTCTTCTTCTAAGTTTGAATCTTATCATAGGCAATCAATTCCCTAGATACTTCTAGCATTACTATATGATCGGTGGGGTACCTCGGTAATCGGTATGGATACGAGGTGAAACCCTGCAACCTAATGTATGTGAATTTCGGAAATTGGATGAGCCAATATCCATATTCTTCGATCAATGCCTATGCTTCTTTTGATATTCTTTGTTGCGTTCTCTGCTGAAGGGTCCTTGCAACATGCATTGTAAATGCATCATTTGCCCGCTTGTAGCTGGCAGGGTTAGTCAAATGTAACTGTGTGCAGGCTTCATGGATTTTGAATTGGTCAGGGGCACAACCGATTGGCTCTTTGTACATGATCCCTCGGTACTTGGTCATCCTCGCCAGCATATACATTACGTACGAGCTCATATAAAAGGTTTTCGTCCTCCTCAAGCTCCTGAATTGTTCATCAATGTTGTCGCTAATCATCCTAGCCCAATCAACATACTCCTTTCCCTCCAAGATGATCTCGATGAAGTAGAACATCCAAGGTTCGAAGATGTAGGCCTGCGCACTCCCATTTATTCGGCTAAGCATCATTATCAAGTCGCAGTATTCTTGTTTCACATCTTCGGCAATTATATGTTTTGGGAGCTTAGTGCGAGGTGGTTTTGGATTTTGCATCCAGACTCTGTTGATGACTGCAGCAACCCTTTCGAAGGAGGAGGAGTACATCTTATCTGCCCTTTCCTTTGTTTTGTACAGCATTCTTTCAGAAGTGGGAATCCCAAATGCCTCTCCAATAGCATCCGGTGTGAAGTTGGCAAACAATTTGCTATCTGGAGAGACAATGGTTTTGTGTTCCGGCTTGTAGCAATTTGCGCATTCCATGATTAGTTCCGGGCACTGTATTGCTGGTGGAAAACCAACAGCTGCATAGATTCCACTTTTCATTATGTTATGTACTGTGACTGATAGTTGATGACCCCCTATCCCGTACATCCTTGATTTGAGTGCACCCAGATTAAATGAACTGAGGTTGGTGTCATTTAATCCTGCCAACTTTGAAATAATTGCCGACTTCGAAAAGAATGGTTTGGCGAGCCTTTTGATCATTGCTTGTCGGGACGAGCTTGCCTTGCCTGCTTCAATATTTGCAGCTCTGCTTGTTCTTGCAACATCTTTTGCGCCAGCCATCTGCAAAAATAAAATAGAATAATAAGTTAGACTGCAAATTTTAATAAAATAAAAAAATTCCAGAGATGGCTGCGAGTACGGAGTTAGCTTTGAAAATAAAATTCCTCAGCATAAATTTCTAACTCCAAACCTCAAACTATATAAAATCTCTGAGCTCAGAGAAAACTCTCAGCAATTGTACTTCTGACTAATGAAGAAAAATTCGCAACAAACTAATAACTTCCAGCAATGGAATAACTTCTCCAGCATAAATAATTTGAATCTTAGACTTCAGCAATTAGAAGAATAAAGAGATCACTGCAGTATGGAATTTTGAACTTCTTCTCAACTCCAACAGCAATCAACTTTCAGCAGTTCGAATATGAAATCCTCGACAAATAAGAAAACTCTGCAACTTCGAAAATCTGCAGCAACTGCAACTCTTAGCAATCTAAAAATACCTTCTAGCAACTCCAGCATACAATTTTGAAATTTGCAGCAACACACTCTTAGCTCTTCAAGAACTAAAATCTTTAGCAACTTCGCTCTTAGAGAAATAAAAACTCAACCTCACTTTCAGCAATCTCGAAAAGATTTCAATCTCTCAAGAATTTTCTCACTTCAGCAACTCTCAGCACTTAGAAATGTGAGAAGAAATGAGAGAAATGGTTGTTTAAATAACTCTTCACAAAGAATCCTGCCAAGTAGTGTTGGAGTTATTTTTAATGCCTTCATCAATTCACCACTCTCTCCACTTAGAATCTTCTATTTCAGGCGCAATAGTGGGCTAGCCGTCGGTCAGTCATCATGGCAGTTGCCATTAATGAGGATTCCTTTCTTGCAAAAGTTCGAATTTTTCCTCTAGTCTGCCAGTTAACTCTCAGTAATTTAAACAACTCGCGAGAAAATCATTCCGACTTACTTGAAAATTCCATTTTAAATCTCTTGCCAAGTTTAATTAAATTCAGCTCGAAAAATTCATGGGAGTTGTAAATTCATTTCCAACTTGTTAAAATGTCTGTCATTTACATCTTCAATTTCATGAAATTTGCCTTAGACATTTTAAATCTTCTCTTTAAAATATTCAGCTCCGTTGATCTGAAACCACTTGCTTGCTCGAAATAATCCATCCTCTGAGATTTAACTTTCGTTAGGAAAATAATCTAGGCAAAACAAATCCTCTCTGAAAAATATTAAAATTTTCCCCTTAGGAAAATAAATCTTAACTCTGTCAACTCATGGGTGCATTTTAAAGAGGTTCATTTGATTCCTTTATTTTACCCATGGAAAATACTCATCAGTTGTTAATTCTCCCTTTGAAAAATATTTCATCACTTAGCCCACTTCACTTAAATGTCTCTGGAAAATTCCCATATTCATTCATATCAAGGCGTATTTTCTCTAGTGAAATATTAGTTTCACTTAGGAAAATTTCCAACATCTCCTTATAGGCGCATTTCACCCTCTTCACCTTCACTTTAGAAATAAATTTAAGTCCTTTCACTCCTTGGGCGTATTTACCTCTTAGTGCTTTTATCTCCCACGACTTAGGAAACTAGCCTTCAATTCCTCTTTATCACAGGCGCATTTGCTAGGCCAAGCTTTCGTTTTCAAAGACGTAGAAACTTTTATCCCCTTCAGCAACCTTGAGCGCATTTAGCATGGTGGACTTTTTTTTTGCCTTAGAAAATTTTTAAACGCCTTCAATACTCCCTCCAAGGTGAGGGCGCATATACATGTGCAAACTTTCATTTGAACACTTAGGAAATATCTATCATCTTATGCCAAGGGCGTATTTGACATATGCTACCTTCATTTCTATACTTAGGCGTTTTCCTCTTTTCAACAACTTTGGACGCATTTACATGTGGGAGCTTTCACTCAAGGGCGCATTTTGATGGGTATACTTCCATTTGGGGCGCATTTCATACCCCTCAATTTCATTTTACACACCTTAGGATATTTCTTAAAACCCCTTTTAACTTGTCTTGGGCTCATTTTGCATATGGAGCTTCGATTTACTTGCCTTGAAATATTTCGGCCTTCCACTTACCTTTGGGCGCATTCTACATGGGCCTCTTCCATCCAAGGGCGCATTTCATAGAGTGAACTTTCATTTTCCACGCCTTAGAACTTTTTTCAAGGCATCATCAAGGTGGGCACGTTTAGCATGATGGGCTCCAAGTTGAGGGTGCAAATAGGGGTGGCTACTTTTGTTTTATGCCTTAGAAATATTTCACTCAACCACTCCTTCCCTTGGCGCGTTTTAGAGGGCTTGCTTTTATTTTCACCATGGGCGCATTTCAAGTGTCATGCTTTGATTTTCAATGCCTTAGAATAATTTTGAAGGCACTTCCATGCTGGCCGCAAATAGGGGTGGCTACTTTCAATTCTCTTATCTTAGACAATTTTGAAGTCACTTCCTCAAGGTGGGTGCATTTACATGGGTCTTCTTCTATTTTCATGCCTCAAACGTTTTGAGAGACTCATCAAGGTGGGCGCATTTCACATAGTGAGGTTTCATGTGAGGGCCCATTTCATATGCCATGCTTTTATTTTAAATGCCTTAGACAATTTTGGGTGGCCTTCACAATGTTGGGCGCATTTGAGAGGGTATGCTCTCATTTTCTCACACTTAGTAAAATTTTCATGCCCTTGTCTGCCCTTCACCTTCACATTCTATTTTTAGCAAGCCCTTGCTTTTTTGATCTTCACAGCTCCGTTTTGCCCAAAAATTTCACCCTATGATCCTTGCAGTCTGATGAACCTGTTTTCGCCAGTCCCTTGCCTTGACCTACCATTTATAGCCACTTGCTATTTATAGTAAGTTCCAAAGTTGCTTGACTTTTGTAGCTCTGTTTGACTTGAAACTTGCTATGCCTGATCTTGATAACTCAAGTGCCCCCTGTTCACACTTACCTCTGACACAGACCTGCTATTTATAGCCCTGAGATGACTTACTAAAAATAGTAAGCTCCGATTTCGCTCAAATTTTGCCAGTAGGTTGCTTGAAGTATGCTGATATTGGTGGGGTACTTCATTCTGACAATTTTTGGATTTTACCCCCTAAAAGTGGAAACCCTAATTTGGCTTGCATGTATCCCGAACGATCTCCATTTGACTTTGTTTCTGCTGCATGTCGTTCTACTTGCTGAACTGGAGTGTCGGGCGGCTATCTGAGTGTACCTCCTAAAATTAGAAATTGCCTGGAAAGTGACCAATCCACTGCCGAATGATTTTGCATGTCATATTGCCCGTGGAATCTCAAAAAACCCAAAAAACTGGTCTGCATGCACGCACTGGCTAAAAATAGTAAGTCCTTGAAAATTGATCCCCTCCACTTGCATGTCATATCGTTGCGAAGCTCTCGAAAAACTCACGAGGAATATCTGGACATGCGTTGAAAACTCTACATGCAAACCCTAAAAATAGCCTCTGAAGGCTGAACTCTGAAAGTCAACATCTCGGTTTGCATGTTATATCACTGCGAAGGTTTCGAAAAACCCAAAAACATTCCCAAGACATGCATTTGAAAAGCACACGTGAGGAACCTAAAAATGGCTCCTGAAGCCTGAATTGCTAAAAATAGCAAGTCGTCTGATTCTGCCCAAAATTGACGTGCAAGTAGCTGAAAGTACCCGGAATGTGATGGAATAGTCAGAATTCCAAAATCCTGAAGAAACAGTCCCAGATTGAGTACTTACTATAAATAGTAAGTTGTCGGAATTGAGTAAAAATTCAGTGGGACTTTTCCGGAAGCCTTGTGATTGCAGTACTAAACTCAGATTCCAATTTGATAACTCAGTTTGACCTTTAAAAAGCCTGGATGATAGGAAACCCTAATTTCATAGACTTAACCAATATTTCAACCCGAGTCAAACGATGGGACATCCCCGAAAGGACGGAAAGACCAGAGAGAGAGAGACGCAAAGCCAAAAGACCAGAATGGAGCAAAAATTAGGGGTCCCCATTTGAATGAGGTGATGTGTGAAAAAGGTCACAACAATGCCTCTCTCAGCCGTGGAGTATAAAGCAGATTGGAGGAAGCAAAATCGGATGATGATCCTAGGCCGGAAGTTTGTCAAATTGTGTGATGATTATGATGATGATGGATTGCTGTTTGAATCTGGTGATAGCCATGGAAATGTTGGGATACCGATTTATGAAATCTCAATGGATGAATCAGAAGATAATATGGAGGTTAAGGAATCTATAGAATTGTTTGCATGGTATGATGATGCTGAGATTGATAAATAGGAGATTGATATTGAGGCAATTGACCATGACATAGCAAGCAACTCCTATGATTATGATCAGCTTGCAGAAAGCTTGGTGGATGCCTATGATGTTAAGGTGAGGGTTGATGAATCTATGGAAGTATCTGCCGAGGACAATGATGGTAAAGATGATGATTGGTATCTTGATGTTGGGCATTTGTTTATGTTCAAATTGCAGAAAGCTTAGTAGATAGCAATGATGTTAATGTGGGAGCTAAGGAATCTCTGGACCTATTTGAAGAGGATTCAGATGTAAAAGATGATAATCATGGTGTTGATATTGTGGCATCTTGCAATGATATGGCAACCAATTGTCATGATTGTGGTCAAACTGAAGAAAGACCACATTTTATTCAGGTAAATGAACTTGAATCTGAATTTTGCAGTCCTACAGAACCTGATTGCACACAAGGTGTATCATTATCTCTGGAAAATAAAAATCTCGAAGATGTTGCGAAAGAAGAATATGACTACAAATCAGGAAGCTTGGAGGGTGCATTTGTTTCTGGCATTTGTGTGAATGATCAGATAGAACTGCCAGTTGGTTGCAATGATGATTATGATAAAATTGAGGACCCTGAACAACAGTGTTCTATTCAATTAAATGTTTTTGGATCTGAATGCAACAGTTCACAAAACCTGATGGTCTGTGTCTAAAGTAAATTCATCCCTTGAAGGCAGAAGTCAAAAGAGATAAAACAAAATATAAACAGCAACGATGGATATCATAAAGAGCAGCGAATTACATACTGAGTGTAGTGATTATCATTTTCAAGAGCAGAAATTGAGTGAAGATGAAAGAAAGTTATATCAGAATCATCAAAGATAAGTTATATTATTCCTTTAATTGTTTTATCTAATGACTATATGCTTCATTTATATCAGGGGTAGTTTGATTTATGAACTATTATTAATCTCTTTAAAATGCAGGATGGATCAAGGAGCAAAAGGATTATTTGAGGATATATTGAAAACCTCATTATTTGAGGGAACGATTCTTGGGGATTAGTCAGTGAGGAGCAAGAGGCTCCAATGGATATAGATTCATCCCTCGATTACACTCCTTCCATTCAGAGGGAGTTAAATTCCAGGCATGAGTTAAGATCATGTCCAGGAAAAGGATTTAAGGAGGGAAGTTAACTTCCAAAGGATTTTTTTGCAATCTCTGTATTGAGGCAGGGATCAAGAGGGAGTTTTGTGTTCAGCAAAATGGAGTCCTATATCTCGAGGAACTAGAGTGACTCGATGAGAAGAAGTGAAGGTGTCGGCTAAATGAGTTACATTGTTGCAAGGCCAAGTGCTAAGTCTTTGGAAGGCCTCTTCAACTGTAGAGAACGAAATTGCACAAGGCAGTCAACTTTGTTTTGACATTGGTAGCACTGCAAACCTATTCAAAATAGGGTGATCTGGGATGAGGTTGAGAAGGACAATCTTGGACTCTCGCAAGTTAGAAGTGTCAGAGGTGTGCATTGGAAACCGTTCCTCTAAGGCAAGCATTGCAGGCAATCTTGGACAAGGAGGTCAGGAGGTTGATGCAGGTACTTGGAGCTCCAGAGGGAGTCACAGCATCATTAAGGTTGGTGTAATGTATATTTCTCTGAGACGAAGAAATATGAGGTGAAAGCCCTTGTAGCGTATATTTCTCTGAGACAGAGAAATATGAGGCGAAAGCTCTTTTAGTGTATATTTCTTTGAGATAGAGAAATATGAGGTGAAAGCCCTTGTAGCCTATATATTTCAATGAGATGGAGAAATATGAAGTGGAAGCCCTTGTAGCATATATTTCTCTGAGATGGAGAAATATGAGGTGAAAGCCCTTGTAGCGTATATTTCTCTGAGATGAAAGCCCTTGTAGTGTATATTTCTCTGAGACGGAGAAATATTAGGTGAAAGCCCTTGTAGTGTATATTTCTTTGAGACTGAGTTGTGCTTTCCACAATTGGGTGTAGCCATTGTGGACGTCATGTTGAGAGACTCCATGAATAGGATAGTTGAGAATACCTCCCTAGCTAAGAGGGAGTGTTAGTGTTTTATAGCTGCGGGAGGTATTTCCCTAAGCAAAATTATTCAAAGGCAAGTTGGCCTTTCTTTTTGTAAAACAAATATCATACTTTCTAGGTCAGCCCTAGAAGAGAGCTCTCTTAGCTTGCTATATAAAGGAGAAGGTGTCTCCATATTTTTTGGCATCAATTCACTCCATTCCAATTCGAATTTCTTCAGCAGTAGGTTTGCCCTTCAAGAGCAGCAGATTCGACTCAAAGAGAAGTGGATATTATTTTTTGTATTCAAGAAAATCGCACTATCTTCAAGTGCAAATTCATTGTATGAGATTTGGCCTTTCTAGGGCCTGACAAACAAGCTATGGATGCTTGGAAAAATCTATCAGAGCATAATAGTAAGCAATAGCATAGACAAGGCAGTGAATTGTTTGAAGAAATGCCTCAAAAAAATGTGGTCTCATGGTGATGGAATTCCATGACAAGCAAAACTTTTAGCCATAGCAGCAAGGCAGTGAACTGTTTGATAAAATGCTTTGGTAGACATGTATGAAAAATGTGGTAGCATAGACAAGGCAATGAACTGTTTGAAAAAATGCCTCGAAGAAATATGGTCTCATGGAATAGCATGACAAGCAAATGCAATTGGAAGCTGCCCCTAGTTATTAGTTATGCAATGTGAAGTAATTGCATAATTGCTTAGGTTGACTTTGTAAAAACTATATAGTAATTGAAATTTTGTCATCTATCAGCATCTAGTTATTAGTTATGCAATGTGAAGTAATGCTTTGAGTTTGAAAGATGTGCAATACAATGTAATCAGTGATATGAATATAAACTACAAAAATCTAAATTTTACAATTCATTAGTTCCACTCTTTATTTTATTTGCTCTTTATATCTCTATGCTATAGAAATGCCTTTCAATTTCAAAAAAAAATAGTTTTTATCTCTTGTTCTACAATTTTTTACGTTTTTTTGAAATCCAATTTTTTCCCAATTTTTTCTTGATTTTTTCAAAAAATCTTATACTTTTGGTTTGCCGATTTTTTGCCCAAAAGATTTTTGCTGCTATAGAACATAGACTCAAAATTGAGTGTTGTTTCATTTATTTCCCCTATCCTGAAGGGAAATACAAAGGTGTCAAAAATTTCTACGTTTTTTGGTCCTAAGTTAGTGACACCATGTTGAAGTTGGCCTTGTGGTCTCACAACAACTATAATTTGGAAAGACATAACAATGTCACAAGCACTTAGAATTGAGTGTCATTTTCACATTTTGCATAATTTTTTTTAAAGCAATGAAATAAGGCTATTAGAGTAACTTGGTTTGTGGTCCCACAATGGCAACACCATGGTGTGCATGTTATGGCCAAAGAGAAACATTGTCAAAATATCACCATAGAGCTACCACTAGGTTGTGTAGGTCATATTCCAGCCAAGGAGACTGTAACGTTCCCTTCTCAGTAACCACCCCAGAGTTCATTTAGCCTTTATTATTCCCAAAGGCTAAAGGAGAAATAAGGGAATAATGATTAAATTAATTATTTATAAAGTTATCTCAATAATTCAAAATCATAAAGATAGCTTTATATTTAATTAATTTAATAAAAGTGACTAAAATAAAATAATATATCATAAAGTTACTTTGGAAATAAAATAATAATATTTTCTAGAAGCTTCTTGGAGGTGATTGAGAAATCTTTATAAGGAGCTATGGGCTTGGCATTTGAGCATGTCTTGAGTTATTCTATTTTCATACCTGTGTGGTGAGAGCTTGAATGCTTGCATTGTCCGAGGGTTTGAATACTCTAGGATACCAGTTTCGGTTGTGACAGATCAACCCTAGCTAGAAGATTGTGGAGGGAGATCATTCAGTCTTCCTACTTGATTGATCATTGCAAAATTTAATGGTCTTTGGCCAAATTTTGAAGGAGTGTAAGAAGTTCAAAGCAATTGCATTTTGGAGATTCATTTTCAGTCATCTTGGCATATTAAATTTGTCATTAGAGGGACGACTTCATTGCTGGAAAAGTCGTGGTCTTCTAAGTATCATTGGAGCTGCATTTTGGAGGTCGAAGTCATTTATTCTTGTTCGATTTTGGCTGGGAAAGGGATCGCAGTTCATCAAGCAATTAGACGCAGCCTTTTAGCAAGCAGGAAATTCAATTTGTGGAGGAATCCAATCAGTTTGGTGGAGACACTTCATAGCTGGGAAAAATCGACTGTGTGACAGTTTGTGGTCTTAAGATCAATCGCTGCCATTACATCTTGCAAGGCGTCTACCAGGTTCTTTATTCGCATTGTGTAAATTGCATTAGAGTTGCATTTAGATATCTCTACATCACTGTCATTACAGCAGTCTATGTATCGCTGTCTTTGAGTAATTGCATTTCATTCTAAACATCATTGTATCGTTGCCATTAGTTGCTTGTCATAGGCATATAAATATACATTGTAAATTGTCCATGAATAAGGCGATTAGAACTGAAATTGTCCAAGCTTTGTAATCAGTTGGCATTTCAATTAATACTGTAGTTTGGATTGCATGATAAGTGTTTGTAAAAATGTCTCTTTGCTGTAGCAGTTCATTTGCATAGTTGCATATCATTTTCAAGTCTTGAAAAATCAGAAAATTACTTGCACTGCATATCTCTTTTCATTTTCAGTCATTGGCATAATCTAGTTTGAGTCAATTCATGCATACTTTATCATTTTATGAGAAAAAGACAAGAAACATCATTTACCAGCTAGAAGAAGGTTGCAAGACAACTGTTCGACGAAATTCCAAACCTCTCAAAACTGAAAATTAAGATCAGAATTTGCAAGGGTCTTTACAGAGACCTTGGATTAAAGTGTGGCAAAGAAGATACCATGAGACACCAAGATGAAGGTAAAAAAATACAGATGCAATGAGACACAAAGATAAGGAATATCAGTATAAGTACCATGAGACACAATGTACTGGTATTGCAACCAGCATATCATGATTAACTTAAATGCATCATGGTTAAACATGGAACACAGTAAAATTCAAAACAACGGCAGTTGGGAATTCAACAAAGGACAAAAAACATTGTAACATTGAAATGATAATCATTTGCTTTCATGTAGGATGGCTTCTAATTGTATGCATCATATAGATTAAATAAATGAAAAAAAGAAAAGAAAATTGTTGGTGAGATTAAGGATTAAGGTAGCTGAAGAACTTTGAAGACCAAGTAGGCAAAGTAGACCATGTTGTGTGATATATTAGATTTTGAATAGATAAGTACCTTCTATTAAGCTTGTTGTTGCTTATAAATACATTTCTGCAGTATTATAACTTTTCTACATAAATTTCAGCTTCCAACTGTGTCTATGCAGTCTGATCTGGCTGTGTGGTTGATGGTTGTTCAAATAATCCTCAACCATGCCATCAATTAATGTTGTGCAATGTTTGTATTTTAAATTCTTGTCTTCAGGTTTTGGCTTTTGAAACCCGCCTACTAATAAGGGCTATCTGAAATTTCATGAGTAAATCAGTCCAAAACATAGTATTATTTTAATGAGTTCAACAATTAATTTTGTAGATGAGGACCAATTTATCAATACTCGGCCTTTATAGGATTTGTGAAAAAATATATCTATTAAGACATTTTTCAATTTTCATTGAGAAATGTTTTATTCCTAAACCCTTGCAACTTCACACATTAATTGACATTTATAAGGTTTATTGATGGACATGATACAAATATGTTAAAAAAATGGCCAAAAATCTATTAGAGCCAAAAGATTTCACCCATACCTAGAAAAGCAGCCCAATGCCATCAGCTTAAAAAATACACCATACAATCTCAAGAGTTTTTCAACAGCTGTAGAAAACATCAACAAAAGGAAATTGCATTAAGTAGTATAACTTTTTAGCTTTATGTTGTCAATCATAAATATCTAAAAACCAAAAAAATGCATTCACCAAAAAACTACAGCTCAGGCCACGTCCAAAGATAGAAATAGCAAACTTTATTCCCTTTAAGTACGGCAAGTTTTTGCTTATATGGTAAAAGATAGTTCAAACACAATTTGAAAGCAACCGTCCACTTTTATAGAAGCTACGAAGGATTCATCACATAAGTCTAAAGTATGTTACTTTACAAAAGAAACATAAATGAGCTCAAAACAAATTTTTTAACATTGCGTATTATTTTTATCTAACAAGAAATCACTTTGATATTGTTTTTCCTATAAAGACTAGTCATCTTTTATAACTCTTAAATTGTGTTAAATTCTAGAAAATGATTATAATATTCCCTCTTCACTAAATCAACATCTAAGATTCACGAGTCCATTTCTATCATTCACAATGGACAAGGTATGATTGCTAGAGACGTATATACTGGTGAGGGTTGGTTTCATTCATTTGTCACTAATACTTTTATGAGTTTTGGACCATTTCCTATATGTTTTAGGGGTATTTCCTAAAATTTAAGAGGTAGGTTGGAAGAGAGAACCTTGCCATTTGTCTCCTAATGGGAGATTTACCCTAAGGGGACTTTTTTTACTATTAAGATTGTTCATGCCCTTGGTAATTTTAAGTGTACATTTTCGTTATATGTGCCTTGGAGAAAACGTATTCCTACTTCTAAGGAACCTTTGGAGAGCTAATGAGGACAAGACCATGTCATGCAACCTAATTCGGGTGTGAGTCAATTGTTCATCATGCTTTATCTCAAGTTTTTCTGACAAGTGGTTCTCAAGCTATGATTGATTTATCGATGAGAGATCAAGGTTTATTAGCTACTTGGGTAATTTAAAGTTATTACACTAGCTACATGTTATGTGGTACTTTATTATTAAGTGATATCAGTGTTATATCAAATAAAAATAATCTTTGTTATTACTTATTGACACTTGGGCTAGGCCCCTAGGGCTTGGAGCATGTCAACGAATAAATAGAGGTTCCCCAACCTTGATACATCTATTCTATGCATAGATAATGCAAAGCCACTAGTAGATTACAATGGAATCCGATCAAGCCAAAATGGTTCATTGCATACAGATCTGATCAATGGCAAAACGGGCTTGAAATGCAGAGAGGTCTAATGGTCAGAGGGGTCTAAGGGTAAATCAACCAAGACCTTCAATGATAAAATGCATTAACCAGCAGTATACCATATGATTTATCAATATCATGAAATGCACTACTCTCTAGCGGTACTACCATCCAGAGTTACAAAATCATGAGATATGAACTACAAATGTCTATATTGAAAGGAACAATTCACCCAACATGCTAAGAACATTATGCTAATAGTCAAATACACTGCTGCAACACAACATTAGGTTCACAAAACCAGAGAATAGGCAGTGATCAGCTCACATTGACTGAACAACTACACCACTGAAAGTGACCCCTGAATGTTGATGAATTACACACGTGTCAACTGAAAATATCAACTCTATTGATACCCCTTTAAGTCTGAAATGAACTACCTCTTGCAAACTTCTCTTCTGAGTCATCATGATATTCCCAAACAATAGATATAGACTATGCATTCACCCAAGTCTGAATTTAACTTATACAGACTTGGAGGGCTCAGTAAACAGCAGATATAGAGGATGATACAGCTGCATAGCTAGCCAAACTCCCAACTTTCAGTCAAATCTCACCTTTCTCAGTCTTACCCAGCATAGAAAATGCTGTGAACAGAGTGAAACAAGGACAATATTGAGGGAAAACGATAGTGGTTCTGACCAACATCCACATGCCTACCTCCAGTCAGCAGTACGGCCCAAAAAAAAATCACTCCAATCTGTAGTTAAGAATGGTAAGGCCTCCTCTGGAAACTTGTGCAGCCTCAATACCAACACAAAAAACATCAAAAGGTATTTAAATCACACTAGACTGAAACTCAATCACTAGAAACAATTAAGCATTATATTGGGAAATCAAAACACATCAAAAAAATTCCTTTTCAGTGGCAAACTGGAAGAAAAACTCGATATTCAGCACAATGGTGATTCCAAAGTGAAACCACACAGCCAGCTAAGAGAGTGTGTCCCTAAAACTGGATTTACCAAAGGGTTTTCGTCCTTAAGTAAATAGAAGAACAAAGTTCATTCTCAGATCAAACAATGAAAATTCAACAGCAACCCTTCTTCTAAAGACCCAACCTTCTTTTATAACCTTTTCAAAGCTATTTTTGAAAAAAACTTTTTGTTTTTTCATTGTTTTTTCAAAAAAGTGTTTTTTACTTTTATGTTGCATTTTTCCTTTAATAAAATAATATAAAGTGTCTTTATGACTACTTTTCAGCACCTTGAACCTAGCGACACTTTATCTACACACTTAAAATGCCATTTTTAATAACTAAATATAACCTTCTAATTAAAATATTAATCAAAGGTGCCCTTTTTGACAACTTAAGTTAATTATTTAACTTATTTTCCCTTTACCAACACCCAATAGCCTACAAGAAACTTAAGGAAATAGACTAAAGATCACCAACAACTTATGCTCAAGAAGGGGACATACAAGTTAGCCTAAGGAACATCACAATGTTGTTACCAAAAACATGAAAGGTGAATTTAAGTAAAAGCGACACATTTGAGTTGTTCTCAAGAAGATGTAAAAAAACTGTAATGAGATGCAAACCGCTCTTCATCAATAGAGACAAGGAATTCTTCTTCAAAACTTTAGGCCTGGGTTGTCAAACTCTAATCTACATGGACTGCTTCAGTTCCCCAAAGAAACAGTCAATGCTTTAAGCAATCAGTTGACTTACAAGGTTGTGGACTCCCCCTATGTGAAGTCTGCAAGTGCTATGTTTGGGTTTATGAAGCATGTACTGGCTAAGACATATGAAATGCATGCATCTATCCAACAATACACTAAGAAGGTGCCAGAGAAAATCCAAACTCAAGGAACATATTTCTAAGAAGTTTGATTCAAGGTAGCTAGGCTCCAAACTTTGACACTTGCAATACCCAAGAGAAATGTTGCTAAGCCAGTGGCAAAATCTCATCAGGCGTTCATGAGGTGGCAGAAAATCTCAAGGTAAGTCTCTATTGTGCAACTAACGAAATTGTTGTTACTTACTCTACAAGTCTATGTTACCTACTAATCTTACTCATAACAATTGAAGTGCTCCACCATCTTTAATAATACTTATATTGGCTCGATCTCTCCAATGGAAGCAACTGGTTGAGTGTCATGGAGTCTCTTACTGCCTCGCAAAACTTTTAAGTTCCTCGTGGTTCATATGGATAATTAAGTGTTTCAGATTAACCACCTTTTTGCTTATAGTTTACAATCAAAAACTTTCTTTTAAGTATAGGCATATATAACTGTAGAGAAGGGGGATTTGCTACTCACGAGTTCTCTTCACTCAGAGAGCCTCACAGGGCGAACTACCCTAAACTACCTCAAGGAACAACGGCGAAAGTTTTAGAATCTGAAAGAGCAAGTCATAGAGATTTTCTGGACAAACTGACAAGCTCTCAGCCAAAGGACGACAGCACAAAATACGAACGATAGCGCAACGCGCTAGCGTCCCGGTTGCACATTGGCGTCTCGTATGGACTAGAGGGTGATTTTATCACAGAAGGACCAAGGCAGTTAAGTAACTACTAGCAATCCGATTACTGAGAACTGACAAAATGTAGGAAAATGACAATGTAATATAACTAAGATGAAGTAAAGTAGAAGTGATAAAAAGAGTAAGAAGTAGAAAGGAAATACTTACGACCACGCAAGTGATGAAGCCTCCAGCACGTGAATGTCTTCAATACCTGCATGCATGATATCTGGAGAAAGGGTTGGGGCTGTATAGGGGTTTGCCTCAGTCAAACCCTCGTTTTGGTGTTCCCACCTCCACGAACAGCCAAGTTTGGAAAGGAGTGTAAAAAAATTAAACAGACCGCGTGGTGAAAGCCAAACCCGCTTCGGAGTAGAACTCGCACCACAAAGTAAGAGTGATAAAAGCAAACCCCACTCGAGGAGGAGAGCCCGTATCACAAAAGAGGTGATAAAAGCAATCCCCGCTCAAGGAGGAGAATCCGTATCACAAAGTAAATATGTAATGGATAAAGGGTATGGAATCCCAAGATGCTTGCAAGCATAAGGCAAGGGATAGAGATGCGAGAGCCAAGAGAGCTACAAAGAGTGTTGCTAAGGGAGCTTGAAAGAGCTAGAAGTTGTTGTAACAAGCTGTATGGAGTTGTGTAAGCAAGAGTTGGAGTGAAGCTAGAAGAACTTAGAAGAAGCAATGGAATTGAGAAGATGGCATTAAAAGAGAGAATACGAGGGAATAGAAGCTTCCTGGGCGGTTACAAGGCGTCCCGAGCCGTTACCACTGACAAAAGGTGAGGACAAGTGGCAAACATACTCGAAAACGATCATTTGAACATTAAAACATCGCAGGATGCTACCGCACTGCACGGACATTTGCGCGTCACGTTAGTGTCCTAACTCGTCATGCTACAAAACAACGAAAATGGGAAAGGCACAAGGTTCAATGAAGAGTTGACGCATGAGGGTAGCTATTTAAAGGGGGTGTTGGAGCATCTTGAGAGGGGAAAAGGTTGATACAGGGGGTGGACACTAAAGCGAACGCAAGAATGTATGTGAAATTGCAAGGAGTGCAATTTTACGACTATACATTTTGCCCCCAATATAGCGGGCATATGAATCTATGCTAATATGCACACTAAAGGAATTCTACTAAACATAAATAACATCATATGCCAAAAGGATACTGTAGAGGAAGCAGATAACCCTTTGAACCATGGAAGCATGCCCCCAGGTTGAAGACCTGCAAAACAAATGCATTAGACAAGAGAATCTTGCATCAAACAACAATGTTAGAACATAAGAAGCTAAAGGATTCAAGTCAACAAAGTGAAAGAGACCTCGATGAAAAAAGTTGTCTCAGTACTATGCGTCGTCCGCAAATTAAGACATAACACATAGAAGAATTCTAAGATGAAGAGAGAGAGCATATACTCAGGATGAAGAAGATGCAGATCTTCAATCTAGTATATACAATTTGAGATGAGAAAGAGATAAAAATGAAATGAATGCAAGAGTGATAAAAGCAATCCCCGCTCGAGGAGGAAAACCTGTATCACAAAATATAGGTGATAAAAGCAATCCCCGCTCGAGAAGGAAAACCCGTATCACAAAATGTAGGTGATAAAAGCAATCCCCGTTCGAGGAGGAAAACCCGTATCACTGAGTAAATGTGATAAAAGCAATCCCTGCTCGAGGAGAAGAACCCGTATCACCGAGTAAAAGTGATAAAAGCAATCCCCGCTCGAGGAGGAAAACCCGTATCATCGAGTAAAAGTGATTAAAGCAATCCCCGCTCAAGGAGGAAAACCCGTATCACAAAATAAGGATGTAAAGGAGCTCTACAGGTTCTCGGTCCTGCAAAGCAAGACAAATCAGAGAAGCCCTGTGGCTGTTGCAAGTTGCATTGCAAGACAACCACAAAAAAGATAGGTCTAGTCAGGCTGCCCCCAAGCTAGATGCGAAGAATTCATTCAATAGAAAATCTTTCAAAGGGGATCCCTCGAGAACCATTCAAAAGAAAAGGGGTCCACTCGAGGGACGCTCAAATTGAAAGATAGATAGAAAAGAGGGGGTACTTAAGAAGGACACACATCTCCAGAACGAGTTATCACTACCCTCAACATACAGGGGAGGAGAACCATGCAAGATACTTAGAAGAGGATAGACGCGAACCTCAATATCACTTGTCATTTGAAGAGAAGGAGCAGGTCCATCAGACAAACAAACAAGTGATCGCACCTGAATCACGAAGTTGTTGTATTTTATCCTTCAAGGCCTTACATTCATTAGTGGAATGGCCAAGCACTCGATGGTATGCACAAAAAGATTGTTTTGCTTTATCATGTTTGTAAGATCTCTTAGGAGGAGGAAGAGTAATTAAGCAGGCTTTTAGAAGCCGCAACAAAATATGCTCTTGTTCAGACAAAGAGTGAGGCGCGGGAAGCAACCCTTTCTCTCGTGGAGAAAGACTTGACTTCTCACAAGAAGATACAAAGATCGAAGACAAAGGAGGATAGACCAATCTGCAAGAATGAGGTTGAGCAGACATCGCATCAACTTTCAACTGTGGTCTCTACTCAAATTGTTCATTCGAGCAACCAAGCCCCAAATTACGCTTGCGAGGCACAAATTCTACAGTGACCTAAATGCCTTGTTATTTACACCCACAACCTTTATGCCTGTAGCCACATTTAGAGACAAGCTTAAAGCTAGGGCCATAACGTGTTTGCAAATCTTGAGAAGGAGGATCTTCATAAAGAGCATTGTTCTAGCAAGGGCAAACATGCTCTTCTATAGGATCGCCATCATCTTCTTCAACAAAACTACCAACATTATCCTCTTTAGCAGAAGCGTAATCATCTTCCTCAGAAGGAGGATCAACACTAAGAGCATTACAATTTGCACTCACATCATCCCGCGATAGAGAAGAATAACCATCTTTGACAGCGGGTGTGGGTGATGTTGTCAGAAGGCTTGAGTGGATTGGGTCGACTTTATATTCCCCAACGAAGGAATCTGTAAATTCTAGAGAACCCCAATCATCACCAAGACATGCATTTTCTTGAGAAGAGGTAGACTTAGAATTTCTTGCTTCAGAAGGATCTTCTCCAGGGAGATTTATCTCAAAAGTATCCTTTGTAGTAGGTACTGTTAGAGTAAACATCGACGCATTGGAAGATACTGAAGGAATAAGAATAGGCACAACTGAAACTCGGCCAACAGCCGCCATCTCACATAAGTGCATAGCATCAGGGTCAGCCTTGACTGTGACTACTCGATTATTGCAAAGGAACTTAATAGATTTATGCAAGGTAGACGGGACTGCACCCATAGCATGGATCCACGGTCTACCAAGAAGGAGGTTATAAGGTAACTTTTCTGACATAACATATACAAGAGTGGGTATAGTAACGGGTCCAAGTTGCAGAGGTAATGCTATTGTACCTAGAGCTTGCCTCCCAACATTATCAAACCCACGAATGTCAACAGAAGAAGCATTAATAGAAGATAAATCAATATTAGTTTTAGGAAATAGGTCAATGCTACATACATTAAGCGTCGAATCGGCATCAATGAGAGTACATCTAATACCAATTTTATTAATGTTAACCATAATCATTAGAGGATTTGCTTGCTTATGTACTTCCGGAGGTGGGAGTCCCTGTGGATAGAACGTAATATTCGGTGAATCCGCACAAATATGAGCTATCAACGCATTAGCATCTTCCGGCCTAGCGGAAGAAGGCAAGAGGATCTTTTGCAAGGCTTCCTGAAGCATACCTTGATAAACCAAAGCAAACTGAAGCAAGTTCCATAGTGAGATCTTAGCCGAAGTAACTTGGAGTTGCTCAACAAGATCGTAATCACTGGGTGTTTTAGTTGTAGGTTTAGGAGCTTGAAGAAGACTTGGTTGTTTATTTATTCTATTTTCATAAGTATGGGCTACCGCTCTATAAGAGGGTGTCTTAGAAAGATCAAGAGAATCATCATCAAATGAAAGACCATTAATAGAACAAACCCATTTAGGAGAAGGACTAGCTAGAGTTAGGTAAATGACCAATCTCTTAGGCCTTTGAGGGGCAGCAGAGACATAGATTACATTTACAAAATCATCACAACTAGTAGAATAATTATTTGAAGACATGTTCTCAACATCGATCCAAACAGGATCAAATGTGGAAGGAGACTCATCATTCGCTAATGCACCATCTCCTATGCTCCACGGGGACGCGTCCCCTATGGTTTTTACCCATTTCCCGTACCGAGTATGAAACAGGGATGCGGGTACGACTAGGAAACGTACCCTAGCCATCCCTCTTTGCCCTCCAAGTACCCGATACTTCTAGGGGACGTTTTGCCAAAAAATAGGGGATTTGGGTACTGCTAGCAATATCCAGTACTACCTAGCCGTACCCGACCGTACCGGGTATGACTAGCAGTACCCTATGGCCCAGCAAAGAAAAAAACGCTTTTTTTTTAAAAGTCAAAAAAAAATTATAAAAATAAAGCTATGGGCGGGCCCACAAGGGATGCCCCATCACACTTGACCTAATGTAAGTGTCATATAAGCTCCAAAATGAGAAAAAATAACTCATTTTTACTTTTCCATTGTGAAGTGAAGGAAAGCAAAAGAGGAGCAACTAAGTGAAGGAGAAAACAGTAGGTTGAAGAAGAGCTTAGGGCATCATTTCAGCATATTAGAGGTATGTTTTTCATCTTTTTTTTGTATTTGCTATTTGTTTTTAATTTTTTAAGTTTTTCAACACATAGAAAGGGCATTGTGGGTTTATTTTTATTTTATTTTCAAATTGCAGCTCTTTGAATTTAAAAAACAATCATGAGTAGCTGCAGTGATAGTGAAAGTGATGATCATGATATTGAAATTCAAATGCGAGAAAGAACTCAAACTCAAAGAACAAGAAATAGACCTAGAAATAGTGCAACTGCAAACATTGGGGGGTGTTCAAAGAGTGGGAGTGGAGTAGGGTCAGCAAGTTCAAACCCATTTGAATGTCCATCTGAAACCCTCAAAAACTGGGCAAAAGGCCCATTTAACCCCAAAATGCCTCTACTACAATTTGCAACAAGAGTTGATAAAGAAAAAGAAAAAAAAAAATTGAGGGGTAGTAGATTATGAAAGTGTCATTTGTGCCACAAACAATACTATGGCAGCTATATGAGAGTTTATTGCCATCTTTTGTGGATTGGTGGTCAAGGGGTGAAAGGGTGTAGAAAAATAACCCAACAAGAAAAAATTGAGGCAACTAGATTGCATATGGAGGGGGAGGCATTAAAGAAAGAGGTTTCAATTGAGAGTTTGCAGCTTAGTATGGGAATGCCTACACCATCAGTGGATGTTGCTTCAGCTTCTCAATCTCATGTGGGGGAGGATTCTACTAGAGGAAAGAAAAGAAGTATGCATGTTGCTGATATGTTTAATGTTACAGTAAAAGATGGGGCTGATTCCTCTATTGCCAAGTTTTTTTATGCTAATGCCATACCATTTCATGTCTCACGTTCACCATATTTTAAAAAAATGTGCAAAGATATAATAGTTGTTGGTCCCTCATATGTTCCACCTGGAGAAACTAAGTTACGCACCACTCTACTTGATAAAGAGTACTCCAAAGTGAGTATTTTGATGGAGGATATGAGATAAACATGGTTGACAGATGGCTGCTCCATAGTCATGGATGGGTGGACCGATATCAAACATCGGCCACTCATCAATCTTATTGTCACTAGTACAATAGGCTCTTATTTTCTTAGAGCTATAGATTGTTCGGGCAAAAGGAAGGATACAACCTTCCAATTTCAGATTTTGAGAGATGCTATAGAGGAGTTTGGAGCCTCTAATGTTGTGCAGGTATTGATCACAGATTCACATTTTGATTTTCTTTCTTTCTTATTTTTTATTTGGAATGTGAGACATCATCTATAAATTAAAAAATTTATTAAATTATTAAATTGATATCTATACTAATCTCATATCAACTTGATGATATGCCATTGCCAGGTAGTGACCGATTCAGCCCGTGTGTGTAAATTAGCTGGATTGATGGTGGAGAGTGCTTATAAGCACATTTTTTGGACCCCTTGTTGTGTGCATGCGTTGAACAATACCTTGAAGGACATTGGGAAGATAGATTGGGTGAAGGCAGTGGTTGCAGAGGCTAGAGAGGTGCAAATAATCATTTGCAACCATCAGACTTCACTTGCTTTGTTCAGAACATTTTCGAGGAAGGAATTCTTCAAGCCCGTGGAGACTAGATATGCCAACTACTTCATTTTATTGGAGAGGATGGTTGAGGTCCAAGAGGCTCTACAAATAATGGCGGTCAATGTAGAGTGGGGTAGATGGCATGAGTCAAGCACACCAGAGGGAAAAAAGGTGAACCAAAAAATCCTTGATGATGACTACTGGTCCACAATGAGGTAAGAAAATTGGCATTGCTGATTTTATTATTTATTTGAATTATTTCTTAATTTTATTATTGTTGATTTTCATTTTATTATTTAATATTTATAGGCTAGCTGATTTTAATTTTTGTAACTTGTTTGCACTTGCAGATATGTATGCTCCTTCATCCAGCCTATTGTGCAAGTGATTAGATATGTTGATACCGACTCTCCTAGCCTTGGAGAGATTTATGAGACCTTTGATAGTATGCTTGGACAGGTCAAGCAAGCAATTTATGGCAAGGACCCTACTTTGGCATTTTATGAGGAGCATCTTAGGCCCATTGTGACGCGACGATGGGACATTATGAACACCCCGCTACATATGGCAGCCTATGCTCTCAATCCAAAATGGTATGCACCGAGACCTAGGAGAGTGGCTCCATCTCATGATAAAGAGGTGAAAGAAGGCTTCATGAAAGCCCTTACAAAAATGTATACTTCAGAGGAATCCACTATACTTCGCACACAGTGGCTTGCATTTGCCAATCTTCGTGGTCCAACCTTCGGCAAACCAGAGGCGGGGATGGATAGAGCTACATTGGCTCAAACCGACCCTATTGGATGGTGGATGTGGCATGGGAAGGATGCACCAGAGTTGAGATTACTTGTCGTTCGTTTTCTTTCACAGGTTGCCAGTTCCTCTGTTGCTAAGAGGAATTGGTCCACATATAGCTTCATCCAATCAATCAAGAGGAACTGCCTTACCTCTAGACGATCGGAGAAGTTGGTGGCAGTACACAGTGCTTTGCGGCTACAAGATCGCCAATCTAGTGAGTATAGTCAGACTCCAGCCTTACGATGGGATGTTAATCCCGAAGATGCTATGCAGATTGAGGATGAGGATGCACAGGAGGAATTGGTTGGGGTTCCATTGGTTGAGGCAGATCCTTCTATTGACATGGACACTGACACTGACTTAAACTCGAGCTCCGATGACAAGGGCGATGCTGATTTAGACCTACCTTTTGCTGATTAGGGACACTGGACAGCAATATATTTTCTTAGTTTTATGTTTATCATGTCATTTCATAGTTGAGACTTGGAGCCTTTGGGCATTTTGGTTATAATTATCAAACTCTTATATGATATGTATGCACATTGATAATGAAAAGCATTTGAATTATGTTAATTTGCTTGTCAATTCTCATGTGAAATCTCAATTCAAGTCTAATGATATATAATAAGCTTATAAAATGTCTAGAATGAATGCTTTATCAATGTTATGCTATGAACATTTGAAATTTCTCTATATTTTTAAAAGTTTCCCTATTTTTTTATCAGTCGTCCTCTAAAAATGACCCAAAAGAACCCCCGTACCAGAAACTCGTCCCAACATACCGAGTACTCGCCATCCCCGAAACCCCATGGAGCATAGACCATCTCTAAAAGAGAGTGCATTGGAAGGAATAGAAAGTTCGTCATTCACAAATGCATCATTTCTAGAAGAGAGTGCATTGGAAGAAATAGAAGTTTCGTCATTCACAAATGCATCATCTCTAGAGGAGAGTACATTGGAATGAAGAGAAGATAGGGTAACATTAAGAAAGGTATCAATGATTTCATCTTCTTGCAACAAAATATCCTCCGAAGCAAGAGGACTTTTGTGAGAAGGATCAAAGATATCAAGTGACATAGGCAAAGCCAAGTCACCATCACATGCATGAAATGGAATTTCATTAACATTTTGAACAAAATTAGATACAGAATTAATAAAACAAGATATTAAATTCATTACGACTTTTCGATATTTTCTATGTTCTAGTAATTTGCATTTTCGAAGGTCTTTGGAGTAGAATTTGAGGTCGGAACTTGTGTAGTCCCTAAAATTTGATAGCTGAAGGCATAGTATTTTAGGGATTGAATTAGTTCTCTAGGAGACCTTTCCAACAGTGCAAATGGTTCTGAATTTCAAGCATCGAATCAAAAGTTATGACCCCACCAAGTAGGGGTAAATAAATTCCTAGTTTTTTGGAAGATTTTCTCTTCACGTCGGGTTCACCAAAATGTAGAGAAGGGGGATTCGCTACTTTGTTAAATATATCTTCACTGAAGGCTAATTTTAGAATGGATTCCTCAAGTTCTCTTCGATTGTATTGTCTCAATAACTCGTGTAATCGGTTACAGTTGCAAATATCTGAGCAATTGTCATCATCCTCTTTAAAAACAGTGAAGCACGAAGACTGACCACACTGTTTTTTTGTATTGAAAACTGCAAATGGATCTCGAATAACTGAGCAATTGTACCTCATATCCTTGTATTATCTTATTATTTGAAGAAAAAAAAGTTATGTATAAGACTGCCAAACACTGTGATTTTTTCCTCGGTCAATGTACAGGATTGGCCTCTGATTTACGGGCCAATATGACCGATTGATAAGGAAGAGCAGTTACCACAAAGAAGAACTGAGTTCCCGCCTAAGCTCCCTAAAATAATGTGGCTAATAAAAGTGAACCAAAAATTGTGTGTGCGAACATTCAAGTTGTGACCTAAACCCCAAAGTTAGGAGCTAATTCTACCAAGGGTTTTTATTTTCTACTGAATAACTATAAAGAAGGCATACATACTTTGACGGCTACGGATTCCATCAACGACATCCAAGAAGGCCTTAGCAAGTGGCTTCTTAAGAATATCTTGATACACCAACAGCGATGAAGCTTCCTTCATCAGTTGGTTTGCTGCTTTCTCGATCCTGTTTGCATTTCATTTGTCTTTCTTCAGTCCATAACTCAAATAAAAAATAGCAATGCATATAAATTATTCTCAACTCAATTGCAGTGTAAAAAACATTACGGAAAACGTGTTTTTCGCTCAAACCCAAAGCTTGCCAATATAACACCGTTTCTTCGTGTCCTCTGTTTAATGTTGTATTGCCTTGTAATCTTAGAGCTCGTTGTGTTTACAGTGCTGCCATAGCCATTCCAATTTGCTATAGAATTACCCAATAGAGCAGAAGAAGATTGCAAAGGTAAGGTAACAGGAGTATTGCTAACTTGCAAGACGTGCATATTTATCAAGTTTAACAAGAAGCTCTCTGAGTTAAACCTGAACAAACGTATTTGTTGGATTACATCTAGGCTCTAAATTACATTAAGGCGCTGGAAATAAGTCGGTATGTGGAGTCTTATCTGGTCTTTACCTCGCTTTCAAAATTCTGGCTATAACAAAATATCTTTTTCGGACAAATAGGGTTTAAAGAAATTTAATAACAGATTAAAAGAGTTGATAATATGTTTTTTAATTATGTATTTATTAAGGATTAAATTTGAGAGGTGTAATTGAATGAAATAAATACTTTGACAATTTAGACTCATACTTTTATAAGAACAAGTTGTAAAAAATTGATCTAAGAATGGTTCACCTTCAAACAACAAAACATAAAAAAACGGAATTTATAGGATTCACAAAGTCAATATTAAAAAAAAAGCACTATCAAAAAATATGTAGCACTTCTTACTTGAAACTTTGTTACCTTTTTAACTTTTTAGGTCTCATTTTTATACAATGAATTCTTATCAATTGTTATCTTGAATGTCATTATTAGAGAGCATATAAGTGATAAAAGACAAATGTGGAAAGATTTTTTCCTCCAAAAAATGTAATTTAATAGTAAAAAAAATCCCAAATTATAATTCATACAAGTTATAAAAGCTTTCCAAAGAGAAAACCCCAAAAAAGAATAAAATCAATAATAGCTAAAAGATGTCCAATAATAGCACCAAGAAATCATGTGAGAAAAACCAAATAATAAAAAAAGAGACTGGAACATTGTGGAAAGATGAATTTGATATCAATAACATTCACAATTTTATATAATTTAAAATTTTATAATAGGCAGTTTAATTAAAGATAAACTCTCCCCGCGTTAAAGGGTTTGGTGATGCTAAGATCATTCTCGAAAGTTAAAAAGCCAAATGACAAGCGCCACAATTTGGATGGTATAAATGAAATTCAATGGATGGTATAAATTGAACTTCAATGGAGCAACATGAGGGAACTCCAGTACTTCTGAAGTTGGGTGCATAATCAAAAATTGGAATGGATAAATCATTGGCCTCCATACAATTGGCAAAAGAGACCAATAATGAGGCGGAAATACAGGTTCTAAATCTAGGCCTTCAATTGGGTTTGAAGTTCTCAGGGGACTCAGCCTTGGTGATAAATGCAATAAGAACTAATTCACTACATAGCTAGAAACTTGAAGCTCTTTTCATGGAGGCAAGGAAACTAATGGCATTTTTGGAGGAATATACCGTGAACCATGTGGATCGCAAGACCATCGAAGAGGTTGATTTACTTGTCAATCTGGAAATCGAAGGTGTCGAGGAGACTCTCATAAACGCCACATCACCACCTTTCAAACAGGTACATTGTGATGAAGCGAGAACGTTTACATTTATTAGTAAACATGTGAAGGTGACTTTGCACAAGCCGGTGAGTTCGATCAGAAGGCAAACCATCATTACTACACACCCGCAACCTCTCAATCGCATGTGAAATGGAGGAAGAAAGGATCTTCTCATTAAAATCGGATTCGAGAAGGGCCTTTTGCATTCTATATGTTTGCAGTTCGCTAAGTCTCTAGCTATGGATACCCTGATACATCTAGGTTTCTCTCGCTACCAAATGGCCTTTTTGGGGGAGATAACAGGCAAAAGGATTAAAGCGGTTTTCATAACCCACCATGGGCTCATCATAATGGTAGTGAAATGGGTTTTGGGGGACAAATTCACGACTATGGACAATCAATACAGAGTGAATATCAGTATCTCTTCTGGGTTTGTGGCATTGTTACTGGACCTTGGTGAAGGAAATAGTGAAGGCTCTTACATAAGCACTCATTGAGAAGAATTTCCTCGGGTGCTTGGATGACATTCAGCAATTGGCGCATCTAGGAGCTGGGTTACCTATGCTAATGGATTTTCAGAAGGCTCTGACAGATGGTGACTTGATGGCGTGGCTTTCTTTTCTGAAAAGTTTTCAATCAACCACCCTAAACCAACATCAATCAAAGGCGACAAAAGGGTGTTCATTCCTCAAATAATGAATTTGGAGCCCACACAAGGGATTGAATGGTTGTTCCAGTTTATAACGGGAAGGTTAATAAGTGTCGAATGCGTCTATCAATATATAATAAAAAGTGATAAATATAGCTTATGTCCAAAAAAATGTATGTTAAATGCCAGGTTCTGTATCCCCCTGACTCACGGGACTGGCTGGCCGAGAGTATATATCTATGTCTTAGGTGTTGGGGTCAAGTAACCAGGATTTTGTATGTCCCTGGTTTTTTTGGAACATGGACAGAGATCCAAAACAGTAATAATATATTTTTTCTCTATATATTACTATTACAGAGGGAGCAACCTCCAAGACTCTAGTTTATTCATAATAAACAAACAAACAAAAAAAACTAAAACTAGTTTATATATCTTTATATAAAATCTATATAAATAACACCGAAAGATATCTGTCAATATTCTTTTGTCTTTATATGATTTTTATGTCTTGTAATGGACACTGTGGACCTAAAGCTGCTTTATTCCTCTGCCTTCCATTATTGTTTCTCATATGGGATTGAAAGAGATTTTGATGTTTGATATTCCCTATAAATTCATCACTGCAAAACTTGTAATGGGTGCAATAACCTATCTTATTATCCAAATCTCAAACAACTCTCATTTGCTTGCACTATCGCATCTATAGCAAATTGCAAATGACCAAAAGTGTCTTCAAGGTCCAAGACTCAAGGTGAGCAAAAGTTTGCCTAGTGTTGCAAGTATCTTTTAGGAGCTTGGAGTCCTCCCTTATCATTCTTTGTTCCATTATTTATTAGTGTGGCTTGCCTCATTCTCCTGCATCTTGGTCTACTACTTGGTTTGCATTCCTTTGTCCCTTTCTATGTTTTCAGTTTCTTCCCATCTTCCCTTCATAGGTGTCTCTTGTCACAAGTTCTTATTGTTCCTCTTGTTTGGGTTTTTTGCTTATCTTTTCATTCCTATGTGCCTTGTTTTTATTTTTAATTGTGTTGTTTGTCTTTATATATTTGTGTGTGTAGGTATGTATGTATGTTTAGGTCTTTGTGTAGGTTATTTTGTTGGAATATATGCTCCAACATAAACAAGTGTATCAATGAACTATTAGTGAGTGTAGAATGAGGTGTCCAATTTGTTGTCAACAATTCAATTTGTTGTTGATCAGCTACAACTAGTTATCAATTTATTTAGCATGATTATAGGAAGTCGTTGAAGTTAGTTGCATCTATAAATGTGTACTTTATTGATGAATCAAATAGTATCGTGAGTCCTTTAGTTATCTTTCTTTTGTTGTTCTTTTATCTCTATTTTGGTATTAGAGGTAGGTAATAGGAAAATCCTTCATCCTTGGTTTAGTGTGTACAATTATGTTATGTCTCTTGTTGTCAACTATTAGAGAAATTAGCTACGTATTCCTCTTTTGTCATAAAATAATTGAGTTCTCTTCATATAAACCGGTGTCATTGTGAGGTGCATGCAGCCAAAAAGGAGTGTTGTCTAAGGAAGCCTCCACATTAAGAGTGTAAATCCAACTATTTTTGAGGCATTAGGAGGAGAGAATCAAAAGAGGAAGCTAAAAAGGATCTATTTGATATATATTAAGTGTGAAATTTCCCTCAAGAGATACCATCTAAAACAAAAAGTTTATAGTTTGTTTTATTTTTTATTGCAAACAAAATAAGGGCACTACAAAACCAACTAAAATTCATGTTGCTTGTAGGAGTTGCAATTGGAGATAGGAGCTAAACATTGATTATGCTTTATTGGAATAAATCATATGCTTAGCCTATAAAGGATACGAATTCAAAGAATCCTACGCTTGTTACATAGAAATATACTATTATAAAGCCCACTACAGCCGTGAAGAACCCTTCACCATAAAAAAAAAGTGAATTTCAGTCATTCTTGAAGAACCACCAAATATTGATAGTGATGATGACTTCATTGATGATGAGGCACTTGTCCTATTTTGAAGAGACCAACACTTTGAAGATAGGGAGGGATACAATCAAGGATAGATTTATGCTCAATAGTCTGAGGTGCTTGTGGATTGGGGAAACTATACCTCATTGGGGTTATGAGACATACATGTGAGGATTGATGTCCAATAGTTCAAGGGAGATTCAAAATCTAGAATTTAGCATCATACCTTTACAATGGTGATGAAACACTTCATGTGTAAATGGTGTCTAATGATGTTGGGAACTTGGATTATAGCTACCTGTGACTATACCTCTAATAGGGAGCAGCTTGAAGAAGTCTTGTTGGTCTGAGAATTGTTTTGAAGAACAATTTTTGCATAATGTATTTTATATTGTTTTGTTTTATGTTGTTAGTCAGTTTAGTATTGCAGTGTTAAGAGCGAGTGGTTGAATATACGCTTCAACATAAAAAAGTGTATCAATGAACTATTAGTGAGTGTAGAATGAAGTGTCTAGTTTGTTGTCAACAATTCAATTTGTTGTCGATCAACTACAACTAGCTATCAATGTAGTTAGCATGATTATAGGAAGTTGTTAAAGTCATTTGCATCTATAAATTTATAAATTTTGTCGATGAATCAAATATATTGTGAGTACTTCAGTTGTATTTCCATTGTTCTTCTTTTATCTCTTTTATTTATGGTTGTATGTTTGTGCGTGTGTGTATATTCTTGCATTTATTTACATATAGGCATTTAGTTTAAATTACAAGAAAATTTCATATATAGGTTTATTATATGTATTTATAAGAAATTGGTTTAATTTTATAGTTTATAGTTATAGGTTGATTATTTGTTTTTACTTAGGTTTAGTAGGTATCTATGTATAACTTAGATATGTAGGTTTATTTTGTGTTTATTTTATATTATTTTTTAGTTTCCTATAAGAATTATTTGTTTTGTTACTTCTTTCCTTTTTATATATAGAGGTTTATTATGTATCTATTTATGGGTTTATTATGTGTTAAATTATAGGTTTATAGATTTATGTTTATATAATAATTCCTTGTTTTGTTTCTTGATTTATATATAGGTTTATTAGATGGGTTTGCATTTTTTATTCATATAAAAATCTAGTTTGTATTGTTTGTTTTGTTTTTATTTTATATTTTTGTATATTAACATTCTTTTATAATTTTTGGGTCTACTTTCAATGTGTCCAACCCCCTTGAATTGGTTTTTTTTGTGGGTTGTGAATTTTTGACTTGGTTTGGTCTCCTTGTTCCTATCCTCTCTAGCATCTTAGAGTTGGCATGATCTCTCTTGTCTTATTTAGAGTACTTAGTTTGCTACTATCTCTTAATTTCTATCTTCTCTAGCTATCTAATCTTAATGACGGATCATAGAATTTGATCTAAAATGTTGATGTTGCAAAATTTCTCATGTATTTAAATCCATAAATGAGTGATACCAAAAAAGTATATGTTTATTCCACTCATAATTGCTAGTGAAAGGGGGTGGGAACTATTGATTTTAAAATTTGAATATTTAAAATGTTAAGATCATTTATGTAGGAGCAAGATCAATTTCATGCCAAGAGATTGACTTAAGACAAGGAAGTGCTAATATCAATGTGGGTTCATGAAATGTATGGGAGTGGATGCATAGGTAAGAGTTATCAATGACTAATGTATAGAGATACAAGTGGATAAAAATAAGGTGAAATATGTGGAGAATATATAAATGGGAATGGGAAAGGATTGGGGAATGAGCCCAAGTTTGCACAATATTGTGGCATTTGTCATATGTAATTATATTAAGTAATTTCATCAAAATAGGCTCATAACTAAATGAAAATAAACATGGATAGAAAAAATTAACCATTATATTTTCTCCCACTTTGAGGTGCATTTGAATCTCGGATTGATCATGTATATAAAATTATGTAAGTAGTAACAAGAATGCATGTAAAGTAAATATTTAGACTTAAAATGATGTTGAGGTCCATATAGAGCAATAGACCTTGCTAGATATCTCCATTTAATCCATCATTTGGCACGTGTTCTCTACGAGAGCTTGCAAGACACAAACAAAATATCTTATGAGTAGCTTCTATCACAAAAATAAAATAAATACTACAAGTTAAATTTTACCATCGACAATCATAAGCAACAAGAGAGAGAGAGAGAGAGAGAAGGAAATAAGGTTAGAGACATTTTGTCAACATGGAAAGTGGTATTGCCTTGCTATTAATTTATATATTATTTTATGCATTTTATGTGCATAGTTATACACATGGTGTTAAGCATAGTTAGGTGTCAAAGTTAGAGAGATTCAACTCACCACCTCTTGCAAATTTTAAGGAAGTTAACTCACCACCACTCTTTGTTAGTGGGAGTCAGTTGCTTAGTCTTCTCCACTAATCGTGCTAGTAGTTTCTTCCCTCTTTTTTATATGTATATCATATTCATGGCTTAATCAACATGCTAAATTATCCAATTTTGTGCTCTCTTTTGTATTGTATTGTTTGTTTTCAATCTCACAAGTAGAACGTGTGCTTGCTTGTCTCGCATGGCTCGTCGATATAAGAATTTATTCTAGATACTTTGGTGAATTCTACATGTGGTATCAAAGCAATTTAGTTTCATTTGTTGGTTCAATATTTTCTAGTGATATTTCCTTGAACAATGATGCATGCAAATTTTGGTTGGTGTGTTCGTTGTTTTTTGTGTGATAGGTGATGCATTGGAAAATATCATTAATCTTCATTTTCTTAAAAGATTGCAAAACTGAAAGGTTTAGCCCTTCATCACATGATAGGGTCACATGAGGGATAAAACCCTAATATTCCTAATAGTGAGTGATTAAAGTCAACCCCTTTCTATTTCTCCCTAAATTGATTTTGAAGACATTTTTTGTAAAATTGTGAAATGCACTTTAGGCAAACATAGAAATAAAATAAAATCGTAATTATTTTTTTACTAGCAACTTGAAATAGAGTAATGTTTTTTTCAAGTGATATTTTTGTATGTGTGGTCCATTGGAAACATTATTGCACTCAAATTATAAGATATCTTTTTCATTCCATTGGGTTTGTCCAAAGCACTAAGCATATAAAGTGTCAAAATCTAGGGAGGATCCAACACTAAATCAAGGGGAGTGTTGTGTGTTATGTCTTATACACTTCCTAATTGCCTTTTGATTCTTCTTTTATGCATTTTCATATTTGCAATAATTCATTTTCTAGTGCATGGATTCTAATAAAATTGTCACCCCATTAACACCCTTTAACTTTCACAACGAGAAACTAAAAGTGTAACTTGTGCTAAAAAATAAAGGCTCATATAGGGTAATAATGGGCATTGACAAAAAAACTCGCTACTAAGGAAGCAAAATAAAAATGATTTAAAAATTGTGACCAAGCCTTTTGATTTATGTGTCTGAATATATTTCTTGAACTTCTATTTCATATATAATCCTTAAACGCATTGAATGAATTTTGGCTTGCATTAGAAAAAATATTTAAGAAGGTAGATGAAATGAAAGCTCATGAGTTAGAGAATGAGCTCATAAGTTTAAATCAGTTAGGTTGTATCTAAAACAATGTGGAATAAATAAAAAATAAGCTCAATTAGTTATTTCTATACTCTACAAACAAGGTCCTGACTATTTCATGTTTGTATCTACCTTCTATTCCACTAAAATAACCCTTGGGATAATGTTGAAGATGCCTTATCTAAATTAATTTATTGTAGACTTGACTAGGGAGTAGGATAAATTAATACAAATAGGCACATTGAATTCTTCAAAACCATAAGCACTTATTTCTAGAAATGGGAAACAATGGGAAGAAAAAAATAAGGGGAAGAAAAAAACACTCGGAAGGATAAGGAGACCAAGAAAGAATAGAAAAAAAAATCCTACAAAACCATCACTAAAACTTCTTCAAATCAAGGGAAACCTAAGAAATAAAATTTTGCGTGTTCCTATTGCAAGAAACTTGGGAATGACATGAGCACAAATATATGAAGAATAAATTTAACACCTCTCACTTATTCTTGAGAAGAACAAAATAGGGGTTCATGAATCTATAAAATAGTTTTCATCAACTCGATAATATAGTAAATCAAAGTAAAAAGGTAAAGGGAAATTTAAGGGCAAGGCTCTCGTTACTATTGCATCATCATCTTTAGCTTCATCTTGGATTATTGACTCAAGTGCTTCGCACCACATGGGTTCTTCACATGTTTAGTTTACTTTCTCAGAGCCTTAGAATATGTCTTCTATCACTTTGGGTGATAACACTCCAACAACAAATGCAAGGAGAGGGTATGTTAAAGTTGAAGGTGGAACATTCACAATTTGTTTCAGTGTGCTTTCTCTCACAACTAATCTCTTATTAGTGTATTATATTACCTATATGGGGAAGGGGATGGAAATTTATTTTTCTCCAAACTCAGTTGAGAATAGAGAGTTGCACAATTAATAATTTGTTAGCATTGGTTTCAGCGAAAATCACCAAGCTAGGTTATACAACTTCTCACACTTTGCACCTGATGTTTCTCCTACAAAATTTATTACTCATTCAAATGGAGTTAGAAAATTATAACATGAGTGGTTTAGCCACCTTAACTACCACTACCTTGAGTAACTTCGACAAAAAGATATGGTCACAAGGTTTCCTAGAGTTAGATTCTTTGAAGGTCATCATGAGGGTTATAGACTTGGGAAGCATCTCAAAGATAAATTTGAGAAAATCAAACCATAAAGGGATACAGGGGTTTTTGAGCTTGTTCATAGTGATGTATTAGGGGAATTTCCCCATCTATATTTTACTAAGGCTAGGCTTGTTCTCACCTTCATAGATTAATTCTCCAAATACACATAGGTATATTTCCTCAATATAAATCTAAAGTCTTAAAAAAAATGAGACTTTAAGGCTCTTGTTGAAAAAAATTAGGGCAAGTCATAAATATTCTTTAGAAAGATAATGGGGGTGAGTATGTCAACAATAGGTTTGATCAATTTTATACATTAAAGGGGATAGACTTGTAATGCATAGTTCCTTATTCCCCAAAAAAACAATGTTGTAAAACATAACAAATCCCTAAAAGAGGTGGCTAACTATATGATACATGTTGGTGTTTCAAATCACACCTTTGGAATGCTTTTTGGAAACAGACAGCTATGTGAAGTAAACTACTCTTCGAATTAGGAGGGGAAGCTCCCTCTTTTGCTGAGTTGCATAAAGAAAGTAAACTAAACTTAATTTTGCCTATCTTTTTGGTTCAGCTGCGAGAACACAAGGTTATAGAACACTAGATGTTGCAGCTGAGGTTTTCCCTTTAATGAAACTTGATAACTACAACTTAACCTACGCTTAAAATGTTTATATCCTCTCAAGTAAACGCGGAGCAAGATATTTTAGAAATGGACGAGTTGATTTTCTGACAAAGATACTTAAACAAACTTTTCTTCAACATACATTTAAGGCAAGTTGAAAAAGAGATCATAAAAGTATTACGGAAATATGAGACTTTTATTTCAAGAGCAGCAAAGAAAGCTTCAAGATTTTATTTCCTCACACTTCTAACACAAAATAATAGATGAAAATTTGAAATATTTATATCGAGGCAGACAAAGCAAGCTTCAAGATTTTATTTACTCAAACTTCTGGAACAAAGATTACAATTTCGTGACAACAAGTTGTAGCAAAATACTTGCAACATGTGATCAACCTGATTATAATTGACATATAACACATGTACTAAACAAGGATTTGCAGCTAAGGAGGCATGCAAACTTTCTCTTTACACAAAGTGAACTGACACTAAACGATAACAAAAATGAAGTCATAAGCTCAGAGATTCTGTTATCACAAGCACGGTTCTGAACAACACTGAATAACAAAGAGAAGGCACTAAAGGCACTTGTGTCTTGTTATCACTAGCATGGCTCAACTAAAATGAGCAAACACTGCTCTTATTTATAACTAAGCAGAGGAGTAGGGAACCCTAAAATCTCCTTGCTTTTACAACTAAGACATGCCAACATGCAAGCTTTATTTCTAAACCTAAAACAAGATAACATCTAACACCTAAGAAAGCATGTAAAATAGGAAATGCCAACTCATTACATTTGTTTTCCTTCTTCTTCAAAGAATGGATAAGATGAGACAAGAATAGAAAGAAAGCGTGAGAAAGCTTGGAGAAAGCTTCTAGAAGATTGTTGCTTTAAATCTCGATCACATCCACCAAAAAGCGAGAAACTGCCTCTTTATCAGGAGCCTTGATACTATCTTTAGTTGTATTCTGCTTTTCTAAGATCTTCTCCTCTGTTGCAATCAAACTTAGACAATCTTTGACATCTTCATCTCCTTTATGAGTTATGTTCTTGAAAAACATTGTTGCCTCAAAATATGACTTACTGATTGATGACTTGGCGGCTCTGCAACTTTATGCATTTTGACACTTCTCTTGATTCTCCTACAGAAGAGTTTTGCACAAATTTGTTTGAAACTTGTCCTTTCGCTCATACCACTCTCTTTGCACATTCTTCAACTGAGATGATGATGTTTTATGTCCATGATGGTTCTGAAAAGTACTTCCCAACATTATCTGTTCAGATAATTATGATACAACACTTGTTTGGATTTGAATTCGATGGGAGAGTACTTCATGCTGAAAAACTTGAAGATTAACTATAAACTTGACTATGCTCGAACAAGCTCAGCACAAACCCTAAAAATAACTTGCTGATTTTCTTCGTCAAACGAATGAATATTTTGGAATTTTTTCTGAGATATGGGTTTTGTGTAGAATTTCATTACAAGAAAACCTAGATCGTTCGTTTTTGAAAATTTTGAATGTAGATTGAAAAAGCAGCAAACCCTAATTTTCTCTGAAAAAGCAAAAAAAAGCTGGCATCTGGGTTTTGTTCAGAGGCACATTTTGGATGAACCCATTTGGTTAGATTTTGAAAACCTCGAAGTTTCACTAAAAAAAAAGCCACTTGAAGTTTCATCGAGAAAAGTTGTGATATGGGTTTTGTCCAGAAGAAGATTTGAGATAGACCCAAAAGATTGGAAGTTGTAAAATTTGAAGTTTTCTCTGACATGCAAAATAAAAAGCAATTGCTGCAACCTTGAGAAAATCCTTCAAAAATTATCCAGAAGATAGAACTAGTATAAACCAACTTGCTAAAAATTGAAAACAATGGCCTCCTTCTTCAAAGATTTGATGTTTTGGATGAAAAAGCAAGCCTTCTTGAGTGTTGATCTGAAAATTTATTGAAAAACCAACAAGTTAAACTCTTGAACTTGAAAATAAGGGTTTGAAGTTGCTACTCTATTTCTCCTTGAAGACCACCTGCAAGAAAATAATGAAAAATAAAACACAAAAGTGCTTTAAATAAGCTCTGTCTTGAGAAAACAACTTTCTTTTGCCCTAATTCTTCAAAACCCCAATTCAAGTTTGTGCAATGAACTTAGACTTTTGTTTTCATCTTCAATTTTTGAAATTTTCAAAAATTTGACTAAGGCATTAGAAGTTGGGCGCTCTTCTTGGCTGGAGGCGACTATTTCACTCAGACTTAACCAATTTTTGATCATTTTCAACTTTTCCTCAATTTTCAAACCTAATTTGATTCTGATTTTCGGCCTCTAGATTGATCTAACGAACGAACTGAACGTTTCGTCACGGAGCCTGATCGAATCTGACGACATTGTTCTGGAGACATCTTCTATCAAAAACTTCGTTTAACCCTTCAAATTGTGGGGTGCCTCTCTCATCCAGGGGCGCCCACTTTCTCCAGTGTTAGCCATTTTCATGATCTTCGAATTTATGCTTATCTTCTGACCTTCAGATGAATTCATGATATTGAGTGTTGTACTTGTCAGATTGACTGGCTAACGGATTCACTGGATAGCTAAGAAGATTCTAGGAGGGGTCTCTTGGACACTTCGTCTTTGAAAAATGACATTTGATGGCTCTAAACCCTAAGTGCCCTTCTCCTTCAAGGGTGCCCATCTCTTCCAAAGATAGTTTTTATTTCAAGTTTTTCACTGTTGCTTTTGACGTTTGTCATTTCATTCACTTTTTCTCCTTTGTTCAGCCTGCGACATCCGATGACTACTTGCTCCGACGAACGTGCTGATGATTGCATTGGATAGCCTGATCAAGTCTGACGAAGTCACTTTGGAGGTGCCTTCTGCAAATTTTATCATTTGACTTCTCAAAAACTTGGGCGCCCTTCTCCTCCAAGGGCGCCTAGAGTCACCAGACTTAGCCAATTTAACTATTTTTTTTACCTTCAGAGTTGCATTTTGTCTCCAGCTTGAAACTCCTCTGTTCAATCACGGAATCCAGATGATTGCATGATCGGATGATTGTATTGTCAGACTCTCTACAGAGCTAGAATGAATCTGAACAACATTTCTTGGGAGCTCCGACTCTGATTCCTTGAAAAAATGGGCGCCTATTCTCTTTAAGGGCGCCCATGGCTGGAAAACTTAGAAATTTTTTTGAGATATTCAAATTTCTTTCCTCGTTTGACGTGTTTGCCTTGGCCTCGACTGTCGGATGCAAAAAAATTCTAAGGCATGGGAGTATGGGCACCCTTCTTGACTGAAGGCGCCTGGATTCACCAGAGTTAGCCAAAAATTTATATTTTTCATCTTTGACAGCTTCTCTTCTTCATTCCTCATTTTTTGTGCACGTTCGTCATTGAAAGCTTTTGTTTGATGCTTGAACATTTGATTCTGACACCTTGCCAATGTCTGACCTCCATTGATGACCTTGGATCTCCGAAAAAGCTTTTGAAAAAGCAGAATAGACCCAGTAGGGTAAAACTAATCCTTTTATGATTCTGACTGCACCAGCCTGATGAGGAAGTATTTTACGCCAATCAAAATCAGTCTCGACCCTAGAAGCCAAAATTTCTATTTTTAGGAAATTTTACAAGTATCCGTTTCTTAAGAGACCCAGAAAAAGTTTCGATTTTTAGAAAACTGCTAAAAATAGAAATTTTCCTAAAATTTAGGGATGAAAACCTAAAATCTGGGTATTGTAGGTTTGATCGTTTTGAACCGACCCAGATAGCTTGATTTTGAAATTTCTAAGTTTTTGACCCTCATGCAAGACATGCGAACCCCAATTTTGACCTTTTTGACAAATTTAACAGTATTTTGACTCATTTCTTCAAAATGCCTAAGTCTAGCAATTTTTTTTAATTTGGGGTACAACAATACACTCCAAGGGCGTTTGGTCATAATATTATGCAAAAACAATCAATTGCACTTGTTACATTTATAATAGGATTCCCCACAAATCCTTGAAGGGAATCACTCCCTTTAAAGCCTGGACATGTATGAAACTATTAATTGAGCACTTCAGGGTCTTTGGATCTCCAACCATGGCACATATATACTTGTTATCAACCTGAATGTGCACCCTTATTGAACCTAGTCCAACCATTTAGTGAAACATTGGGATGGCCTCAAGGTGTAGGACCTTGCTATCTAAGGCCAAACCTCCAAGTATAGAGCTAGTTCTCTATTTGACATAAATTTGGGGAGTTGAAAATAATCTATCCTATTGTTGTTTACCGGGAAAAGGGACAAAAAGTAACATAAAAAGAAGGTATGTCACAATTATGTGTATGTGCATAGACGAAGTCTATGTGCATACACATATATGTGCCTACTTAAGTTTTAGATTTGTGCATATATTCTAAAATAAATCATTAAACCATATTGCAATCAATAAATAATATTCTATTTGACGTTTCTTTTGTCAAAATAAAGAATCTGGTTCAAGTCTTTATTAATAGCTTCACACATATTGTTATTTCATTTTCTTTTCACAAACTATGACAATCTAACATTGTTGTTTATCTATGAATGTTCATCGTTTAAACAAAACAAGTATTGTTTCCTACTAAATAGTTATAGGACAAGTTGTTTCAAATGGACGTTCACTGTTTACAAACATTCAATGCTATTCCATTTAACAATTTAATAAACAAAACTATTTCCCAACTACTAGATAACAAAACAGTGTCATTTGCAACAAAATATTCACTGTTTACATCAACAAAATACTGTTCTAGACTAAATAGTTACATTTTATGATAGACAATGTCATTTTCCAACAGAACATACACTGTTTTCAATTACTCAAAGTTGTTTTCAAGTAGTTTTGATGTTGAATGATAGCATTTCTAATTAATATTCACTATTTAAAACATAATGGGGTTTTGTCTCAATGAACATACAATGAACAATGTTGTTTGTGAGTAAAATAATGTCTACAACTATCTCATTTATCATTTTCAAGCAAAGCCATTTAATTTTCTCTAATAAATTAGGCTAATAGAATGTCCATTGTTCAACATTTTGAAAACATAAATGATACTAAATTTCATGAGCAATTATGTAAGAATTATAAAGAAACTGATTCGACATACTCATCGAATTGAAATTGGGCAACCATACTTAACTCTAAGATTATCATGGTTCCTATCTTAAACTCGTTCCTTTCAAGCCCATTAACAAAGCCTTCACTAGTTGCTCTGGGAGCGAACACCCCCTTACATAGCCGGTTCATTCTTCTCTTAACCGATCAAAGGTCATGTTCAAGCTTACTCATAAAGACTTGCTTGGTCTATACCATATACACATTTCAACATGTAGACTCATATCTATATCTTTTTCAAAGAGAAAATCCTATCGATCGAACCTTACATGGTTTTAAATGAAACCCAAACTTTATCATTCCATCGTTTCTTCTGATAGATGGCGACCTCATTATGCAAACAATAATCACATTATCATAAATGAACTTAACCCTCTTACCATTATCGACCTAGCCAATAATGGAAGGGTGATACATATAAATGAAAATATAGATGATACATTTGAATGTAAACACAAGGGCTTATACCCCTTACATATGTTTGGCATTTGAACCACTACAAAAATAGATACAATAAAAGACATAAATATTTGATCATAATAAAATTCTAATAGCCATGATATGGCTAGCATTACCATGCAAGCTTATATAATAGTCACACCCTTAAAGGTTTCAAGCCTCGGTCTAGCTCTAAAGGCTAGCTGATAAGGCTCAATATTAGACACTTCTTATGAAAAGTATGTCGTAGGCCATGCAACCCCAAAAAAGGTGGTCGATAAAACACTACATTCGGCTCAAGGCAGTACACACAATCACAGAGAATACATATTCATTGTGCTTATCGAATTTTCAACAAAATGCAGTGTCTACCACAAGTATGATATGAAAAGTGATAATGGAATTGAACTTGTTTCTAAGGAAACCGATTTACCTCAAAATCCAAGATTTTTGGGTGAAACTTGCCTCTAATTCTTCCACCTCTATGAGCTCTTCTCTACTTTTTTCCTTGTTGCTAGTCAATTTTCCCCCCAATTCCCTATTCTTTTTCCCCATTGTCTATTCTAAAATGGAAACAATGTTTTCTCATTTTGCATGTGGTTGGGGCGATGTCGTTATGGCTTTTCTATCATAGTTGTTGGCCTCTATTTTTTAAAATAGCCATAATGTTTCGGTAGACCACGTCCTTCGTGGGTCACCTTCAAGATTTTGCTTGATTTTCACACAATCCAATATGACATTATTAATTAAATTCAAATAGTATAAACATGTATATGTATATATACATATTATATGTGTATTTATATTTTTATATATATACTCTTATATGTGTTTTCAACATTCATTCACATTTTCTTTATAGGTGTTTTCAAATTTACATTACTTATATATATGCATTAGGATGCATACATGTATATATATATATATATATATATATATAAATTGTTTGTTTGAAGGAGTTTATGAGTTTCATGTGCTATCACTGAATTAAATAAGAAATTTTATTCCACTTTGAACATTCATTTGTATAATTTCACATGATGAAACTCTTATCCATTTATCATTTCTTGCAATACGTACCTTTATTTTTTTAGAAACACAAGGTTTAGATAGACAATTTAATCTACAAGCCATTCATTTTCAATCACTGAGACATTTCAAGTCATGAAATTACATTCTTTTATATATGCAGAATAGTTCCAATGCAAGTTATCATGCCATTTGTGGTGTGTGCATCCATATTCCAACTGGCTTACCGTTTGATCCTACTTCAACCGTGTTCTCATCCTTCAACCTGTCACCCTGCAACTGCACACACTTGCACTTGCAACTTTATGAGTAACGTTCAATTCTTGATAATGTATAAGATAATATCCAAAAGTTCACAAATTCAACATCAATCAATCTTCTTTCATTCAATTTTTTTGAAAATTCTAAATTTTTCATTTAATATATATTGACTTTCTTCAATAATTCAATTTTCCATATTATAATAAATATGCAATAAAATTGGGTTATTACAAAGAAGCTTGGGAAGTCTTCGTATTAGAGCATTTCAAGGGGTTGCCATTAAAGGTTTTTTGATATGATGTATCATCAAGGAGGATTAAGGATGGATGCATGGAGGTATATTTATGTAATGTTGTAAGAAGTGGATAGATTGTAGGGAGATGAGGATGATGGAGACTTATGATCAACAAGTTCATATCTTAATGTATTGATTTTAAAACTTTTGTAGATATCCCCAATTATTTTTGAAAGTGGAGCATGATTGGCCATCAAATTATTATTATTTTTCTTGATTGGAATTTTGATTTTGATTTTTTCGTATTCCAAGAACGTTTGTTTAAGATTTTGACTAGAGGACTTAGCTTTATTTTTCTTTCTTCGACTTGATTTTTGATCTACAAAAGACTTTTAGATTGTTGTAGATTCAATGATAGCCTTATTATATTAAGTTGTATCAATAATAGGAAACACTTGTTGATCCAAGTCTAGGAGGTGATTGGAAGTGGATGATTTGGATGAAATGGCGAGGATATACGAATCTTGAAATAGGTTGGTGATATATTCGATAAAATCTTCTTGGGTATCCCTATCAGTATTATTAATATCAAAGGATGCTTACATGACTTTAGTGGGATTGCAATTAGACTTATTAATCATAGTATTAGGTGGCTAATATCCTAACCTTTGATGCTTATCAATGTGTATTGGCTCTAATAGTTTTGATATTCCATGCTCTTCTTTTCCAAGACCTTTTCCTTTGTATCCCATGTCTTTGTATATGTGGAACCTTTAGGATAAACATTTGTAAGTTTAGAATTTTGTTCTTAGCATTATTCACATTTATATAACCAGGATGAGATATCTGCTTCAATTATTTTCTTGTTTATTGTACCCCAATGTTGGAAGGGAGTAAGTGCACTTTATGTTATAGCTTGAGATTGTTAGAAAAAAGGGTGTCTCAACCTTGCAATTATAAGAGGTTAATATATTTGAGCATGAGGGTGTAGGGGGGTACCCCCTTGCGGGGTTTGGGGGCCCATCTCCCTAGTGGAGGTTCTAAGGGCCATACGCCCTAGTAAGGGTTCGAGGGAAATACCCCTGAAAGCCACATTTATGTATATTTTATTATTGTAAATCTAGACCATTCATCATTAGGTCTCAAATATGACAATAGATATTTTGTTGGCTTGTCTTTCCCTAGAAGGAAACCCTATTTTATGAGGGTGTTGTATTATAGTTGTGCAATGTGATGTATTCTAAGAGTGTGATAGTTTTTATGTTACCTTCAGATCTTTAGTTGGTGATACTCTTGTGAGTGAGAAGCTTTATCTACAAGTATATTGTAGTCTTTGTGATTTATAAATAATATATTGGGAAACTTTTGGAGTGTGGGTTTTTATCTAGAAGGGTTTTCCCCACATAAATCACTGTGTTGTGGTATGCGTGATATTTATGTTAAAGTTAATGTAATTTTTGTAAAAATATGAAAATTTTGCATTAGCCTCCTCTCAATATTAGTGTAGGAAGTTGTTCCACTACCTTAGCTTCCTTACAGAGATGATGGTATTGATGGATTAGGTTGACCATAAGTTTTAGGAGATAGTGGGAGTTGTCCAATGTGGAAAGAATGTAACTCATACTCTCTACATTTAATATATTTGATTTTAGTCTTGATATCAGGGATAGTGTGAGAAGTGGATGAGGTCAACAATGTGAAAGAATCAATATGTGAGGAATAAGATGTTACATTATTGGTTGGGAAATACTATGAAGGGCCATGACTGCTTTCCAAGAATTTACAATATTGAAAAGGCTTTTGATAAGAGATTACAATCACTTTAGTTCCCTTTTGAGAGAACTTGCATTGGTGATACATGGATTGGACAACTTGCATGACATGGATCCATGGATGGCCAAGAAGGATGTTGTATGAGAGATCAAGATCTAAAATCTGGCATGTAGTTTTAATTATAGCAGGTCCAATCTTGATGGATAACTTTATGGAACCTTTAGATTGTTTCTCAATGTCATTATAATATTTAATGGTAATATTATTTTGAGGATCAATAGCATCATCAAAATATCCAAATTGTTTTATTAGATTCAAGGTGCAAAGATTAAGTCTTGATCCACCATCTATTAGGACACATTTGGTTGTTGTTTTAAGGATAAGGGCTTCAAGATAGAGTGGTTTGTTGTGAGATGGATCGATGGAAGGAAAATATTTGGTGATAAATGTGAGATTGTGGAGAAGATAAGTGCCTTATCATGGCTTGAAATTGGTCAATATTAATATCATTGGTGACACATGATTCTTGGAGGGATTTCTCAAGGAGTTTTATGTGCATGGGGGATGTTCTAAGTAGCTAAATAATGGATATTTATGTTGGTGTTTTGCCTAAGTGGTAAAGTATGTTATATTTGTTTGTACATGAGGAGGAGGAGGCTCCTTGGATGGTGACTTGATCATGTTGGGTAGTGATGACATAATTAGATGCTTTGATGGTTACAGTGGCTACTTAGGTAGGACTTTGTTTAATGTGCCCAATAATATAATCATATGAGATATTATTGTTATAGGTATAGAAATTTGTGTTATAATATGTAGAAGATTTACCATCATTACTGTTGGGAAAATGTGTCTCAACCTTGTAATTACATAAGGTATTGTTGATATGTAAGATAAATTTTATGTATATTTTATTATTCTAAATCAAGATTGTTCATCATTAAGTCTCGGATCTGACAGTCGATATTTTGTTGGATTGAATTACCCTAGAAGGCGACCCTATTTTATGAGGGTGTTGTATTATGACTATGTATTTTGATGTATTATGAGAGTCTAATAGTGGTCGTGTTTCTTTTGGATCTCTAGTTGGTAATACTCCTATGAGAAGCTTTCTCTACAAGTATATTATAATATTTATGATTTTTGAATAATATATTAGGAAGCTTTTGGAGTGTGGGGTTTTTCTCTCGAAAGGTTTTTCCCCACGTAAATAATTGTGCTGTGGTATGCATGATATTCATATTTATTTCTATTTAAATTTTTGTAACTATTGAAAAGATCTATAAAGTTTTGCATTATCCTCCTCTCAAGATTAGTATAGGAAGTTGTTTTGCTACCTTAGCTTCCTTACAATTATGTTGAGGGAAAGGTTGCTTTAATTTACCCAGTTATTCATTAGTTGACTTTTGGCCTTCAATAGCGATTTCTCCTTGATCGATGAGATCTTGGATTGAGTTTTGAATTCTCGTACAATAAGATGTTTTATGTCCATGTACCTAATGATATTCACAAAATTCATGTTGTTTAAACGAAGGGGGCTTGGTCACATCCTCACCAAGCAGTTTTAGAGTTGGAATTTGGATCAAGTTTTCTTGGATTAGTTTTTGGAAAATGATTTCGAAAGGCTCACCCAGGGGAGTGTATTCATGTCGAGTATATCATTTAGGTTGTCCTTTGGGGATGACCATATTGTGTTGGGTAGCCTGATTAATTTGAGATGATTGTAGTAGATGAATATGAATGTTTTTGATATGTTTGGAATTAGCCACACCATCATTGATTACATTCTTATTCTTGTTCCAAAAATGATATTTGTCACTAGATTGATTGTTGTCTTTGCTCTCTTTATAGATCTTAATGAGTCCTTTGGTGATAAGTGATTTTTTATGGAAACTCCTCTTTTTTAATGATTTCATAAAAGGAGTGGGAACATTGAATTTATAAATGGAAACCCATTTCTAAGTTCAAAAATATGAATATGAGTTATGTTGGAGTTTCAATTTGCACCTCTGAAATATGGATTGGAAACCGACAACTATGTACTGTTAGACTGCTCTTCAAATTAGGAGGGGGATCTCCCTCTTTGTTGATTATATGTAAAAAATAAATACTAAACTACTTTCCAATATTTTTATTCTCAGCTTGAGAGCACAAGATTATAAAACTCTTTGCATCATAGTTGAGATTTTCTCTTTTTTGGGGAAATTCAACTACAACTAAGCCTATACTAAAGATGCATCTAAATTCTCAAGTAAATTCAAAGCAAGAGAGCTAGAAATGAATAGGGAATGATTGATAAACACATAAACTTAAATAAACTCACTTTAAAAATACCCTCAAAGACTCATTGTACTTTTGAGATGTATGTTGAAATAAATATTATGCAATTTAAACACAAGACAATAACACTAAAATATTTTGAGATCGTGGATCAAAGAAAGGTAGGAATAAGATTTGTTTCCTCAAATTCCAACAATAATAACACATCTAGGATAGTCTATTATAGCAAAATTAGGCATACAATATATGATCAAACCAATTACACTTGACAAAGTGAACAGATATTGAAGAGCAAACTTGTAGGCAAAATAAGCACAACAATTTTGTTATCACAAACGTTAAGAAAATAATGAGCAAGGCTACTCTTATTTATACACAAACAAAGGAGTATGGAACCCTAAAATCTCCTTGTTTTTTAAAATTAGTCTTGCCAACATGCAAGCTTTATTTTTAAGTCTAAACAAAAGATAACTTAACAGTTAACTAGAATGCTAACATCAGTTAACTGATCTAACACTAAATAAAGCTCCAATTATACAATAGATATCTCCAAAGAATAGATATGCATGAAAAGATAATAGTAAGTTAAATTTGGAAAAGACCTCAAGTTAACTACTATTTTATATTCTATCCTTGGAAAACGTTGCATGTCATCAATTGGTAGTTCCCTCATTGCCAACTTGGGATATCATCTCTTCTAGAAAATTGTCAACTATCTCTTCATCAGGAACACTAATACTTATCAAAACAATGTACTATATTTGCAACATCTCTTGGCCATCTATGATCATATTTAGAAATTATTTGATATTTTCAGTTTCTTCATCAAAATTTTCTAACATGGCAAGCACATGATTCAAGTTCAAGGCAACAGGATCACCATTAAAACTGCCACGAACAAGGTTTTGAAACTCTGTATTTACTTCAACGAGATCAAAGTAAGTGCCATCTTCATGTCAATATTGACAAGGAATTTGTGACACAAACATGCTTACAAAATTGAGAGCACTAGCAACCTTTTGTCTATATCTAGCCAATTTTGCAAATATTCCTTCATAGGTTTTTACTTTGAAGAAGTGTTGTTCTCTCCAAGCAAAAATATTCTTCTTGTGTTCTTCTATAGTGATTGAATCATATGTTGTTATCAAGTAGGAAATGATGATCTTTTCTCCTAGCTTCCTTTCCACTATGTTCTGCTCTGACTCCTAAATTCTTGAGTGAAGATCATGGGCGTTGTATCTCAATTGGTACATCTCTGCAAGTATAAATTTTCCTCTTGTGACGAATTCTTCTACCCAATCTCTCATATGTTTCCCATATATAACTAATTGACTCAGTTGATGTTGATATGTAGGTGACTCAAAAATCTATTAAAGAAAAGTGATGTTGTGTGAAGTACCATGAAGTAAATTTGAAATGTACTACCATAGCTATCAATTCTTAGCCTTGAGGGTTGTCTTTTCTTCTCCATTTTTGAGCACTCTCTCCTTTATCTTAACTTTTGCAACCTTAAAGAGATTCACATCAATATGTCGGGTGCTTTTACCAAGATTGGATTTAACCAATGTGAACTCATCAACCTCAACCTCATCGACGTTCTTATCTTTTGGTGGTGTAGCAATCTCAATAACAACCTCATTATCAACATTCTTCTCCATGTGAACCTACTTCTTGATTTTCTTCTCTAAAGTGTCTTGGTAGATGTTATCAAATTCTGCAAAGTCTAACTGATAATAAGGCGTTCTCCTCTTTCTGCCCAGGAGGATCTCAAGTGAAGATGAAGGGTCTCTACTAACTTCTCTAGGAGAATTGGTTCTAGCTCTAGCCAAGACATTGTGAACTAGTGAATCCACTTCTAAGTATATGTGAATAGTAAAAGGATATAGTGATGGTGAAAGAATAGGAGATGAAGGATCTACCTCAACTTTTGATACTTCCTCAACTGGAACTTGTGATGCATCTGCTGATTGTTCCTACTGATTCTCATTTTTCTTCAAGCTCTTTGTATTTCTGCTAATCTTGGTACCTTCAAGAGGATTGCTCATTGCTTTTCTTTTATCTAGAAGAGGTAGGTAGTGATGAAGGAACCACTAGCAACTATGATACTGGAATGACTACCTTTTGTGCCCTCTTGCTACTCAAGAATAATCTATTGTTCTTGATAATCCACCTCGTTCTTTACTTGATTGAGGTGCTCTCTTTAGTGTACCAATCAATTGGTCAAAGTGGTTGTTGATTGACTTGATCTCTAGCATATGTGAGAAGTAAGACTTCTCCATCATCATCGAACAAACCCTCTACATATTTTAATAATAAATCAACAATATAATGAAGACTAAGTCTACTATAATTGCGCTACCACACTTTGAACTCATCTTCACAATTAACCCAAAAATCTAAAATTGTAGGTTTATGTGAATGATTTTGACCAAGACGAGCTGCCAAGAGACCCCAAGGGTCATATGAATGCCATTCTTTGAGAAACTTGAGATAAAGCTTTGACAGATCATTGTTCATCAACTTAGCATTAGCTGCTTACTTGCATATATATATATATATATATTCATCTCAAATGGGAAACTGAAAGCAGGCTTGTGTCTATTACGCAAAAAAGTGTGCACTTCATGTACTTGCCTTAGGAACTCCATAAACACTACCTTATTTGTTGGATATCTAGGTAGCATGGTTGGATAATATGAGAAGCCATATACTCTAATGTAGGAGAAAGTGAGGAATTGGATAAACCAATCAACCAAATCCGCTATTGCCAATTTGGCATCTATTGAAAATTGTATATGTAACTCATTATCAAGATCTCGCACTGTATGCATTAGGAAAAGATCATTCACCTACTTGAAATGTCACTTTGACTGCGAAAAATCTAAATGAGAGTAATGCTCATACAAATGTTGAATGCCCAAAGTGCCAACAACATTCAAACCTCTAAACATGCCTTGAAAGGCCATTAGATATACAATGTATGAAATCATATGGAATTCATGGCCCTTGAAGAACCCTATCATCTAGCGGTGAAGAGTATCACAGATCAATGTTGGTCAGTTGTAGTGTTCTCTTTTGTTGACAACCTAAGACATGATGTAAAAAATCCAAGGCTTCAATTTATGTGCTCTTGCTTGACCTATGACTCGATTGAGCAGAGTAATCATGACTGAGAAGTCATCCTTGAACTCACCACATCCAACAATCCTTGGAAAAGTGTTTCACTTTTCCTTCAACCAAGTTTGTGCAATCCTTTTCTGACACTGATCCTTTTGTGCATTCCACACCTTTTCACATTCTTCAGTTGATACAATAAAGTTATTCACACATGGTGGAATGACAAAACACCTCTCAATGTCTCTCGGCTTGAGGCTACAAACAGTATGCCCATCTACTGATTGGATTTATCGTGAAGTGGGATTATAATGCTTGACATAAGAAACCACAAACTCAATGTTTTGCACTGAGATGGGAAAAGAGGCTGCTACAAGCCAACCAGAATACTCAAGATTCTTGATTGTAACGTTGTTTACACCTTTCAAAGTATTCAATCAGTCACTGGATGTACTTAATGCAAGTTGGTGTCAAATATCTTCAAAAAATCATGAAGCAAGACTGATTTGGTCTTGATTTCAATTGGAGAGAACTACATCTCTGAAAACTTAAAGATTGACTGTGAACATGACTATGTTTTAACAAATTCTACACAAAAGCTAAAAATAACTTTGCTGATTTTTCTCGAAAAAAATATGAGATATGGGTTTTGTAGAGAATGTCGTTTCGAATAGACCTAGATTGTTAGATTTCAAAAAAGCTGATTTTTTCACAAACATGCAAGATCCTCTAAAAAGTAGAAGCAATGAAGCAATTGTTTCGAAAAAGAATTGAGATATGGGTTTTCTAGATATTCATGTGTTGAATAGACCCAAATCGTTTATTTTATGAAAAAACTAAGTTTTTTCTAAAAAAGATAGATCTTCTAAAAAGTGGAAGCCATAGAGGTAAAAAAATTCAAGAAAATCTATGGATTGGATTTTGTAGATAATCTTATTTTGAAGAAACCCAAATTGTCAAATTTTCAAAAATCTAAGGATTTCTTAGACATCCATGATTTCCTAAAAATTGGGAGCTGAAGAAGCAGCCAAATTTTTTTCCAATCTTGAAGAAGAATGAAAAAGAAGTAGACCCAAATTGATGAAATTTGAAAATCTTGACCTCCTATTTTTTAAAAGTGATTCCCTAGAAAAATGGATTATGGAAAAGTGTTCTTTTGTGCAACCTGAACTCAAATCTATGAAGAACACTAAAAATATCTTTGTTTGAGACTTCAAATTCTGTTGAGAAGAAAACTATGTTTTTCTTCCTCTTGAAGCTAACGTGAAATTTGTGAATAATGGATGCCCAAAGCTTCTTTAAATAAATTTTGGAAGCAAAACAAGCACTTCACTTCAAAAACCCTAATTTTAGATCATGCATGCAAAAATATTTGTCTTTGTTTGCATCAACACAAAGAAACCCTAAAAAATTGGGTGGCCAAAGCATGCATTTCATGAAGATGTTTTGAAAATTTTCAGAATAAAGTTGACTTGGGCACCTTCCTTGAAATAAGGCATCCAAATTTAGTAGTGTTAGAATATTTTTGAAAATTTCAATTTTTTCCTTGATAAAATGCCTCTGTTTGATCTTCGATTTTGGACGTCTAATAGATCCTATGAACTAGTTGACGAACTCGTTGGAGAGCATGATCATATCTAAGAAGGATCTCCTGGAGTTTGCAAACCCTAAAAATTGGTTTTCAAGGCTTGAAAACTTAGGCACCCCTAGCTAACAGGGCATTTTTGTTTGCCAAACTTAACCATTTTTTAATGATTTTCAATTTTTTAAATTTGTCTCCCGTGCTTTGTTCTCCATTCGATCTGCAATTGCTGGTGATTGATGAATCTTATAGTCAGACTAAGATATTCATTGGAAAGTAGGAAGAAATCTAAAAATATTGACCATTTTTGCAAACTCTAAAAGCTGCTTCTGAGGGCTGAAAACCCTATGTGACCATGGATGACTGGGGCGCCCATGTGTGCTAGACTTAACTATTTTGATAATTTTCACTTTGTCTTATTGATGAAACACTCCAAGATTCTAGCCATTTAACAACTTCGGTGAACCTGTTGATGGACTCGTTGCTGTAGAGAAGTGGGATTCACTACTCACGAGTTCTCTTCATTCAGAGAACCTTAGGGGGCGAACTGGCCTAAACTACCTCAAAAGATAGCGATGAGAGTTCTAGAATCTGAAAGAGCAGGTCACGAAGATTCTTTGGACAAACTGACAATTTCTCGGCCAAAGGACGTCAACACAGAATATAGACGACAGTGTGGCACGTTGTCATCCTCGAGGCACGTTGGTGTCTCGTACAGACCAAAAAGTAGATTTATCTCAAAAAATAGTTGAGTAAGTACTAGCAATCTGATTACTGACAACTTTGAGAGTATTGGGAACTAACATAATGTGGTAATGTTGAAATAGGTTGAAATAGAAATGATAAAGATAAGGAGAAGAAAGGAAAGGAAATGCTTACAACCATACGAGTGATGAAGCCTCCAGCTCGTGAATGTCTTCAATATCAGCACACAAGAGAGAGAGAGAGAGAGAGAGAGAGAGAGAGAGAGAGAGAGAGAGAGAGAGAGAGAGAATGTTGGGGTTGTATAAGGGTTTGCCTCAGTCGAAGCCCCATTTTGGTGTTCCCACCTCCACGAACAACCACATAGATAGAGAGAAATGTAGGAAATGAAGTAAAGTACTCAAGGACACTACAAAATAGTGTTACGCTACTCAACCAAATAATATAGGAGAGGAGTGAAAGCTTATCACCTCAACCCAAAGCGCTCAAGGCTAGTGGGGGAGAAAATGAGAGGAACTCAAGACTCTGTTGTCGTGGTGTTTTGTTCTACACTTGCTCTATTAAAGTGATGGAGTGTTGATGTTGCTATTATGGAGTCTAAAGTGTTGCTTGAGAGTGATTGGAAGAGCTTGAAGTTGTTGTAACAAGTTGTATGAAGTTGTGCAAGCAAGGCTAGAGTAAAGCTAGAAGCTGGAATGAAGCTAGAGGAAGAAGATGCCTTCAAATGGATAAAGAAGAGATGAATTTGAAGGGAAGAGGAAAGAAAACGACCATATTTGGGTTGGTCGGCCGAAGAGGGCATTACAATTTGACTCACAATGGGAATTGTAATACCATTGTAGGCTCCAGACATGAGAATCTATTAGGGACATAAGCGCACCGCATAGACATTTGTGTGTCGCACAGACATCGTGTCATGTGAGTGTCCTCGATAGTTATTCCTTTATCGATGCTCAAAATAGGTACCAAGTGGATGAAGAACAACGGGCTTATGTTGAATTAAGCCTCTAAATTTGGTTTTCTAAGGTGAGGATGTGTAAAAGGGGAATTTTCCTAAGGGGAGCAAATTCATTCCTATAGAGTTGTGAAGCTCGATCAAATCTAGGATGGACCTCTTGAAAGTCATGAAACCTAAAAACTTCATTTGATGGCTCAAAATGTTGGGTGCTCTTAGCTAGCAGGGGTGCTTTTGTTCACTAGACTTAGTCAAATTTTGAGTTTCTTGATTTTCCTTTGACTTTCTTTATTTTTTCTTTGATCTTTGTTTCCAGGCGTTTTACAGATTCGTGAACTGGATGTTGGACTCATTAGAAAGCCTGCTCAAATCTAGAAAGAACTCATTTGAAGCTGCAAACCCTAAAAGCACTTTTGACTGCCTAAAATCTTAGGTGCCCCTAGCTAGCAAGGGCGCTTTTTTGCTCTAGATAGCCATTTTCTGATGATTTTCAACCTCCTTGTGCTTCACGTTCACCACCTCATCGACTGTGTTGAGTGTGTTCATTGTTGTGCATGCGTGATAGATGGAAGCTGGAAAAAATGGCTAAGGCATTGACTCTCAGGCATCTCCCTTGAAACAAGGTGCCTGGGTTTACCAAACTTTGAATAATTTTCACAAATTTGGCTATTTCTAGATTTCCCTTCCTTGTTCACTATTTTTCAAGCATCTTTGATTGTTGATCGATCTATGCAATGTTTGAGACTTAGATTCTAACACTTGGCAGTTGGCCATCCTCCATTAAAGACCTTGAAGGTCTTGATTTTTCTTCTAAAAAGGTGAAATAGACCCACCAAAGAAAAATTGCCTTTTTGACAATTTTGATTGGACCAACATGATCATGATGTAAAATAAACCAATCAAAATCAATTTGAGCCCTTTCTACAAGGATTCTATTTTTAGCCATTTTCCCTAAAAGATAGGGCCTAAAACCCTAATTTCAAAAAAAATAAAAAATTTTGCGAGCATCCTTTTGACAATAAATTGAGGAAAACCCTATGATTCATTTATTTTTTAGAAATTTTGACCTTTTTTTTTACTTTTGACGATAATTTTACAAGATTTTGACCATTTAACCAAAATGCCTTAATGAAGCAAATTTTTTAATTTCGAGTACAATAAGTTATTTTTCAGGTATGGTCCATGCAAAGCAACTAGTAAGATGTCTCCATATTTATAAGAAAGAGGTAAATTTTCCAGCACTCTTTTATTTTGTGTTATATAGGTCCATCATGGTGATGTCATGTTTGATGCTAGGAGAAATGTGTGACGAATCTTGTGGCTAGCTTGAAAAAGGTAGTGATTGTCCCATGAGGGATACACATAAACAATCAAGGGATTTTCCACCTAAGCTTCTAGGGAATAGTCTCAAGAGGTATGCATCAAGATAAGAGACATCTTGGCATGCTATGTAAAATTCAATAAAATGCTTCCTAGGATCTCATTTTCATTTATATTTATTGAATTTAGGCATTTCAAAGTTTTGAGGAAAGGGGATCATGGTGATGGACTTATCAAAAGGGTAAGGACATAGTTCTTAGAAGGTGTAGCTTTTATTTTGATTCCCTAATTAAAGTCCCTTAAGGGTGTCCTTCATTTATTTAATGTATTGTGCCAAAGAACTTATAATATTGAGAGGTGGTGGTTGATAATTGGATGTGGGTGGTTGTGTGTATGATATTGGAGGTTTTCATGGATGGATGAAATTGGGTTTGAAGTTTGAAGGATGTATGTTGTACTTAATGGGATGGATTTTGAAATGTGGGGAGAAGGGATGTGTTGATGACCTATTTGACACACATACAACACAAGTAGGGTATTGATGACCTCACCTATCCTAAAAAAAGGAAAATAATTTTGAGATCAACAATCTTCCAAAATCTCAGTCCCGTGTTTCTTTGTTGTCAGTTTTCAACACCCTAAACAGATTTTGGACTTTTTTCAAAAAGGTCCAAATCTGTTTTAAGATCTCGGTTCCAAATTGTTTTGTTTCTTATCAAATATCAAAACTCAAAACAAATTTTAGACTTTTCCTTAAAAGGTCCAAATCTATTTTTGATTCTTGACCCTGGTTTGTTTCTCTTTGTGTCTTTTCTTTTCTTCCCTAGAACCGATTAGAGTTCAGAACCCCAATCGAACATAGGATCTTTTTACTTAGATCCAAAAGTCTATTTCAGTCATGTAATAATGCTCATCAACCACATTAATGGTATATTCATCCATATGTGCACAAAGGCATTAAGTGGGTTTTTGAGTCATCAATATAATTTATTATTGCATTTTAATCTTCAAGTTGAGCATGAGTGCATCAAGACTAAGGATGATAAGGGTTTAATGGCGTGACTCCATAATCGATCAACTCCATCTATACCTTTGATTCTAGGCTAGTTTTTGTGTGTTTTCTTTCCTTTGTTGCTTGCTAGCTTGTTTTTCTAGTTGGTCTTATTGTGTTGTTGTCATTGGTTTATTCTTTCTTTTTTTTCTTGTTTATTTTCATATTCTAGTCCATGCCCTAGGTTCTAGGGGTTTCATCCTCTGATCCCCTTGGTCTCGTTTAGTGCTTGAATTCCTACTTCCCAGTTTGCCTTAATCCATGAATGAAGTGAATTTGAAAGTTATGGCCTATATTTGACCCTCTATTTTGATTTTCCAAGATTTTAGATCTCGATGTGCCCTAAATTAACAAATCCTTGAATGTTTGAGATCCTTCACAAATCCTGATTCTCGATAGGTTCCCTTGTTGATATTTGTAAATCTAGACCTTCAACTTCCTTTAGGTATCCTTTTGGGTTCCAAACCCCTGAAAGAATGCAATCACAAAAGGTTCTTGATCCGATATCCATTCTTGGACCCAATCCCCACACAAAAGAATCTATTTGGGATTTTCATCCCCGATCAAACTATTATTCAAATAGCTGTCAAGATTCTAAATCTCAATTGAAAATTTTGAATTAGGGTCTTGCTAGTGTTTTTTTTGTAATTTCAACTGATTCTTGAAACTATCTAAAGTAGTAGCCAACTCTTATGCCCAAATGTTTCAGGGGGTTGGCCAATGAATAGAAGAAAGGTTTAACAATTTTCTTCTCTACACTTCAGGCTCTACAAAACCTAGGAGGGTGGTCCAATGCAATATCTAATAGGATTTAATACAATTAATGTAGTATATTACTTTAGATAGATATGCTCTCTTTATATGACCAAGAATTATATATGAAACATACTTAATGGGCTAGATCCTTGGAGTTCTATACATTTTGGACCTCAAAACACATGAATAACATTATGCAAGAACTTATAATAGTAAGGGAATATTTTTTTCAAATTTTATGACCATGGAAACATAATCAAAACATACATTTAGATTGGTGCCTTAAATTTAGTTGATTGATTCATAGAAAATACAACTAAAACTTTGAATAACAAACTTTAACCTAAATATGTGAAAGCTCGATATCAATGCCTTACACTGATATTCTTAGAATTTAAAAAAAATTCTTCCTAATAATCCCTGTATACATTCAAAACCCTCAATATTCCTTATACAACAATTTAATCCATTACTTGAATAAAAGCTATAAAATAAACATTCAATTGCAAAAAAAATGCAAAGAGGAAATAGAAGTGGCCCTTGATCAATTTGTAATGATAAGTGATAAAGAAGTGTACAATTAAGGAAATAATTGATTGTGAAATTGTCACAATATATTTATGTATAGAGCTAGTACTATTATATAAAATTAACAATTACGCTGACATTTCTTCCTATGAAAACCTAGACTAGACTAATACATATTAGAATATAGACACCTTGCTTACAAAATTCCAAGATCCTTTGCAAATGGAATTGAATTCCTTTTTATAAAAACAAGGGAGAAATAAGCTTTAGGATATGGAAAGCTACCATATTTTAATTTGACAATCATGTCCTAGGATCAGACAAAAACAAGACAACTTCTTTGCAAAAGGAAAAAATAACATTCACTAGAAGACAAAACAATTGTTTAGGCCACTGAAGGAGATATTTTCTAGTGTTACAATGATGAGATAGTGAATGATTTTCCATTAAGGCTTCCTCATTTGAGTTGAGAGAACAGTACCTTTAGGAACCATTGGAACTAATGTTGAGTAGGTCATAAAAGGAAAAAAGGTGCCAAGACTACAGGGATGCCTGCACACAACTGGACCTTTGAGTGGCATGCCATCATATGGATTTGATATTCTGATTTAACTTTGATGACAAGATGGAAATAAGTACTTGTCAACTTGCTATATTTTTCTTCCCATTCCACATATTCTCTCTGATGATAATTGAAATTCAAGAATTTGATCAACATGGTACACATAACAAAAAAATTCCATCCAAAAATGTACTAACTTCTTTACACAAAGCCTCTAAACCATGCTTTGTAGCAATCAACTTATCCATATAATTATTGAGTAGAATATTGTCAGCCCTACTGCCATCACAGATGAAAAGTGAGAGAATGGGAGTCATTGCTCTGAAACCTACTTTTCATTCATCATAAGTCTTAAGTTCTCCATTCTCATTCAAAATATTAGGCATAATTTTTATATCAATATTCTCAAAACATTTGAACTTAGTCCTAATACGTAATGAAACCTTATACATGAATGCTTTCACTTCTCCCACTAATTTTTACATATTCCATGTGGGAAAAATGTTTTTAGGTGCATCATTCTCAAACATTGATCCTTTATATATGCCTTCCTATGAGATGAGCATCGTCAAGGTGGATCGATTATGCTTGATTCATGATGAATCAAAGCATAATTTATCTACTAAACCCCAACCTTACAAACAAGATCATTCAAATTGAAAGTTTAAACTAAGAATTTATTGAAATTGAAAACTACAAACTATGAAAGCAACTAAATGCCTACTCTAACCCATTTGAAACTTATCCCATTTTAGAATTGATGTCGTGTTGATGTGGAACAATGATCATTTTCCCAATCCTGTGATCAGTAAGCCTATTTCAATTGATTCTATGGAAGAGAATCGATGAAAAAATTGTGATAAATGGATTAAAAACCTAATTTGTGCTACAATTAACATGATGAAAGTTACATTAACATAATTTTATGCTAAAATTGGTTTAACTATGCAATTGATAAGTTAATCTAAGCTAATCCTAAGCTAACAGATGGAAACCCTAATTTATAAACAAGCTAAGATGGATGCATGGAAGCCATTAATGGAAGCTTAAAGCTAATATGCAAATAAAAATGAACTAAAATATGATAAATGTGAGTAAATTATGAGTGTGAGTGTAAGTGAATTCAATAGCATAAATTTGCAATTGAAAGATGGATCCATTTGTCTCCAAATAGTGTTTTATTTATAGGAGAGCAAATGAGAAATGGAGGGTTGAGATCGAAAAGATTAATCAACGGTCAAGAATGAAGGAAATAGGAGGAATGGATAATGGATTCTCATCAACATATGAGAATTAATCAAGGGATCACATTTGCTCCAAACAAACACACTTTTGACATGCACACAAGTCACAAGGTGACTTGCTCAAGAGGTTAAAATATAACTTGCATTTGAAGCCAAGTGAGATGATTGGAGGAGAGAATATTCTCATGGATGAGGATAAAGATATTTTGCAAATTAAAAGAAAGTTTTAATTGTGAAAAAAAGGGGGATAAGGAATATTCCCCTTTTAGAGGAAAATTAGTTTAATTGCTAATTAAACAAGGTTTAATCACAAAATTAAGAATTTAGAAGAATTAAAGTGATATCCATTAAATTAAATGATTTAATGAATGAGGGTGAGATTAAATGACATTTAATTAAATAACAAGGTTATTTAATTAAATTAGCAGACTTAGGGAATTAAATTAAATATTTTGATTTATTTAATTTAATAGGATGAAATGTAAGCATGAAAGGGGAGAAATTAACCCGGTCTGATGCATTGGGTTAATAGACAAAAATTATGCAATTAATTAGCTAGGCCAATTCAATTAATTAAGTGAAAAGGGGATGGGTTCCAAGACGAAATGATGTTAGTATTTGTTTTGAGTGCATGATATCATTCAGGACATTTTTCAGTGTCTAATTTTTTCCCCTCTTTGAAGTGAGGTACCTGCTACTTCGGTTCAAAGATTGGTGCTCTTTGGATTAAAAATTGTTGCTTAAATAAAAAAAATCTGATTTTTTTAGATGCCCTAGTGGAAGGATTAAGGTGATTTTCCCCTCTTTGAAGTGAGGTACCTGCTGCTTTGGTTCAAATATTGATGCTCTTTGGATTAAAAATTGTTGCTTAACTCAAAATATTAAAAAAAAAAAACTAATATTTTTTAGATGCCCCAACAGAAGGATTAAGGTGATTCCCTACCCCCTCGAGAAATTGGGCAATTTTTTTGAATTTTGGGTTGATTTCTTGATAAATATGAAAGTTTCCCCAAGGGAAGATAGATTGTCGAGGTGCAATTAGGACAAGAGGTTGGGCGGCATCAATAGTTCAAGATGATGATAGTTGCATCTCAATGGCGGACAGTCTCTGTGAGATTATATAGAGAGGTTATGACTAAGGCAACCTACTACAGGATGCACTATCATAGAGATGTCCCTGTAACACTTAGATAACCTGATTATTCCTAGAGGAATAGAGCACATGCCAAAGCAGAGGATCAACCTGAGAGATAGGCTGGGGAGGGGAGCATCCATCAGGGCTAGCTTGAGTGTATAGACACTTTTTGATTTGTTGCCCAATTCTTTTATACAAATATACATTCATGAGATCATTTTTGATAGCCTCTTGGATATTGTATTTATGTTCGAGATACATACACTAACTTAGATATTGTATCATTACAATCATGATGATTTTTTGATATATATATGATACAGATATGAATTTGATATGATGTATTCATCTTATATCATGTTTATGGTTGTATGGATGCACTTTGATGTGATGATATGATGCATTATGATTATGTATGGATGCAATGCAATAAATGGATGCATTTATTTTTCATTATCTTTTTTACGACATGTTATGGGATGGATGATCCAAATGTTTATGCTTATGATATCATAATGTGATGAATGTTTATGATATATGATGCAATGATTTAAGATGTTTAGAATAGAAAATCTATATTATTCATAACTTAAATGATAATGAGTATGTAGGATGTATGTTTCATGATATGATATGATATGATATGTATGTATTGTTGGATGTTGTGGTTGTGCTGCTGATATATTGTTGTCATTGATGTCAACACTATTAGCATTTTAATCTGCTTAAGGCTATATATGTTGAGGAAATTGAGAAAATTGAGTACAGGCAGCCAATGGAGCTGAGAAGGTCAGAATGTTGGAAAGCTCTGTGTTGAAGATTTTAAGGTGCACTTCAAAGGGTTTGGTGTTGAAAATTTCTAGCATGTTGTCCAAAATTTTCAGTGGTGCGCATGATGATCTGTGTGCCTACAGTTATTTAGTCTTTGTAGATGGTGTTCTTGGTCAAAGCAGATGAAAGTATGGTAATCTCATGTATTGCTCATGTGCCTATGATTTTCATGGATGAGTTTAGATCGTTCTCTATCCTTGGTGTTCGTCCGCAGTGATTGGAGTGTTCATGATTAGAGATTTTTTTGATATATGCCCGAGTGTTAATGTTCTTGGCTGACATTGTGGTGTTAGCATGTTACGGATCCATGAGGATTAATATTTTATTGTTTGGCACATTTGGAGATGTTTTTTTGGGTCCTCACTATGTTATGGCCGACTTGTGTTAGTATGCATTGAAATTTATTCATGTATCAAGGCTGAAAGTTGTAATTTATTCTTTATTTGTGGCCGATTGAATAGTGGATGCAAATCCATGTAGCGAATATATATACAAGATTGTTTTCCTCATTTAGTGGGAGTGCTCAAGAGTACAAGTGATGTACAAGTGCGAATAAAGGTCAAATCATTCATACTAGAGTGTGGAAGAGTTTGAAGAATTTTTGTGTGCCCAATTGGAACTGTAATTGGGCTTTTACAAAAGCTATTTTCTCAGTTCAAATTTATCAGATGGATTTAATCTGATTACTATATGTAAGGCAGTGAGCCTTCCCTTTGAGTAGCGTGCTCTAAGCAATGTGCTTGAATGCAAGTGCATTCTCTTTTTATTCTTCATTATACTTCTAACATGTATAATATTGTGGACTAATATCCACTGTGGTTTTTCCCCTAATAGGGTTTCCACATATAAAAAATTGGTGTTCACGTGACTTTGATGTGTTGTTCTTATGCTTGCATTGTAAATTATCAGATCTATGATATAAGGATTGGTTAATGTTATATAAGTTTGATTTTGGTAACAACTGATTCACCCCCCCTCTCAGTTGTTTATCCTTGTTTTTCCAAAAATTAGTATCAGAGCTAGTTCCTTTGAAGAAAGCCTAACAGCTTGAGGTGATCCGAGATGGAATCATTTAAGAAGTATAGTCCTAGATTCAATGGTACAAACTACTCTCTATGGAAAGTCGGGATGGAATTTCATTTGAGGTGCATTGGTGAACCTTTCTAGCAGATGACACAAATTGCATACAATATTCCTCAGAATGGTCCCTCCTCTGAAGATGAGATCAAGCAAGCAAAAATTAATACCAAGTCAGTAGAAACACTGGTGAGTGCTTTGATAGATTCAAAAATGACAAATGTGATGGGATTGAAGACTGCATACCAGATTTGAAAAAAGCTAGAAACATTGTATGAAGGAGATGCACTAGCGAAAAGTGCTAAGCTACAAAGTCTAAAAGGAAAATGGGAGAGCTTGAAGATGAGTGAAGATGAGAACATATTTTCCTTCTCGCATAAGATAAATGAATTGGTGATGGACATTAGATGTGCTGGTGGAACTATGAATGATGATGAAATTGTGGCTAAGATACTTAGATCTATGCCCCCTTCCTACAAGACAAAAGCTCATGCTATTGATGAACTCGGAACAGTGACAAATATTACAAAAGACATGTTGATTGGAAAACTTGCTACATTTGAATTAAGTGAGTTTGGTGAGTCTTCTCTTACGACTGAATCTGGTTTCAAGGCAACTGTATCTGGGAAAAAGAGATATGACTCAGGAGAGAGTTCCTAGAGAACATCCAGATATGAAGATGAGATGAAGTGGATTGAAGATGAAGAAAGGGAATTGGAAGAACTGGAAGCATTGATTGTGAAAAGAGAATCAAGAGGTCATGGTAAGTACAAAGGAAAGCTACCTATTAAATGTTTTTCTTGTAGTAAGATAGGTCATTTTGCTGCTAGATGTCCTGAAAGAGTATCAAAATATAAGCTTGAGAATACTAGATTTCAAAGTAAGTGCTATTATGCTGAAGAAGGTATAACTAATGAAGAATCTGATAATGAAACTGGAAATGAAGATGAATAGGTATTTATTGCTATCAAAGAAAATGGCCAAGTGTCCACTGAATTTTCTAGTAATGTAAATGTTGAGAAAGCTCTTGCAGCCAAAGTTGAAGAGAAATATGAGTGGTTAATTGACAACGGATGCTCACATCATATGACTGGTGACAAAAGAAAATTTGTAAGCTTGGAAATCTATGATGGTGGTGTAGTGAGCTTCAGTGACAACACTTCTGGTATAATTCATGGCAGAGGAACTATTTCTCTTCATGGTAAGCACAATACAAATGATGTTATTTATGTAGAAGGCCTAAAGCATAACTTGTTGAGTGTTGGACAAATGGTAGACAAAGGCTACAATTTGCAGTTCAAGAATGGTAAGTGCAAAATAACAGGAAGTTCAGGAAACATAATCGCTTCAAGAACAAAGACAAAAGGTAATATCTTTCATTTAAGTACTACTAGTCAAAGTTGTTTGATTGCTCAAATTGATGTAAGTTGGTTATGGCATAGGAGGTTATGTCATGTGAACTTTGATAACATTGTCAAGATAAGTTCTACTCAAGCAGTCAAAGATTTACCTAAGTTAGTGAAGCCTACTAACACTATGTTCAAGGAATATCAGATGGGAAAGGAAACAAGAAATTCCTTCCGGAGCAAACAATACAGCTCTAATGGAGTACTGGATTTGATACATAGTGATCTATGTCGTCCTTCTAGAATCAAAAGCCTACAAGATGAAAGGTACTTTATGTTACTCATTGATTATTTTTCTAGAATGATATGGGTCGCTTTCTTAAGAGAAAAACATCAAGCATTAGAAAAGTTCAAAAGATTTAAAGCTATGCTAGAGAATGAGATAGGTCAAAAGATCAAATGTCTAAGGTCAGACAAAGGTGGTGAATTTACTTCATGGGAATTCAATTCTTTCTGTGAAGAGCATGGAAATCAAAGACAACTATCTGCTCCCCGTACCCCTCAACACAATGGAGTTGTTGAAAGAAAGAATAGAACTGTTAAAGACACTACTAGAACCATGATGCTGGAAGCAAATGTTCCTCATTTCTACTGAAGAGAATCTATAAGTATTGTTGTGTATACTATTAATAGGGTGAATGTCAATAGTAATTATGGTAATACACCTTTTGAGCTATGGTTTGGTTATAATCCTATTGTCAAATACTTCAAAAAATTTGGAAGCAAATGCTACATCAAGAGAGATGATGATATAGGTAATTTTGATGCTAGAAGTGATGAAGGAATCTTCCTAGGATACTCTACTAAAAGAAAATCTTCCTGGTGCTTTAATAAAAGGTTGAAGAAAATGATTGAAAGTACAAATGTTAAGGTTGATGAAGATATTGGTAAATCATCCTGAGTCAGTGATTATGATTCAGATGATCAACATGATGATACTGACAATGATGCTCAGACACATAATCGACTTCAGATTGTTTTGATGAATCAAGAAAATCAAGAAGTAGAAACAAGCAAAAGTGCAGAAGAAAGATCGCAAGAATAAGAGGTAAGAGAAAACTTCAAAACTCCTAAGTATGTGAGAAGAAATCATTCTGATAGTCAGATCATAGGAGACAAAACCAAAGGTGTTTAAACTAGAAGAAGAATTCTAGAAGAATATTGTCTAATTTCTAAAGTTGAACCTAGAAATATAAGTGAAGCATGCAAGGATGAACATTGGATGAAAGCCATGAAAGAAGAACTGTTGCAGATACAGAAGAATAATACATGGGATTTTGTTCCTAGACCTCAGAACAAAAATGTGATTGGAACCAAGTGGGTGTTCCAGAATAAGCTGAATGAACAAGGTGATGTGGTTAGAAACAAAGCAAGATTGGTTTGCAAAGGTTACTCACAGATGGAAGGTATTGATTTTGAAGAAACTTTTGCTCTTGTTGCTAGAATTGAGGCTGTTAGACTACTTCTTGCTTATACTACTTTCAAGAACCACAAATTTTATCAGATGGATGTGAAGTCAACATTTCTGAATGGTGAACTAGAAGAAGAAGTTTATGTTGAACAACTAGATGGATTTTAGTTGACTAATGAAAAGGGCATGGTATGTCGATTGAAGAAAGCTTTGTATGGACTAAAGCAAGCTCCTAGAGCTTGGTATGCTAGATTGGACAAATATTTATTGAAGATTGGATTCAGTAAAAGTACTGCTGACAACAATTTGTATTTCAAGTTGGATGAGAACAAAGAATTGATCATTGAAGTCTTTGTTGATGATATTATCTTTGAAGGAGATGATAATTTTTGTATGAAGTATGCTGATGAAATGAAAAGTGAATTTGAGATGTCAATGATAGGAGAGCTAAAATTATTTTTGGGATTGCAAATCACTCAGTTAGAAGATGGGATCTTTATATCTTAGTCCAAATATGTAAAAGAGTTACTGAAAAAGTTTGGCATGGAAGAAGAAAATCTTGTTGGTACACCTATGGTGACCAAATGTAAAATCACACAGAATGGTGAATCCCCTAAAGAAAATCAAACAAGGTATAGATTGATGATTGGTGGATTGCTCTACTTGACTCAAACAAGGCTAGATATAATGAATGTTGTGTGCATGGTTGCTAGATTTCAAGTTGATCCTAAAGAGTCCCATGTGACTGTTGTGAAAAGAATATTCAGATATTTGAAAGGGACAACTGATCTTGGTCTTTGGTATCTGAAGAATGATGATCTTACTCTAAGTGCTTTTACTGATGTTGATTGGGCAAGAGATATAGATGATAGGAAGAGTACCAGTGGTGGTGCATTTTTCTTAGGTAAGAAGTTGGTATCTTGGTTAAGAAAAAAACAAAACTCAGTTTCATTATCTACTGTTGAGGCAGAGTACATTGTTGTTGCAAATAGTTGTACCTAAGTATTATCGATGAAGCAAATGTTGAGATATGTCAGAATTGAGTATGAAGAACCCATTGCTATGTTCTATGACAATTCAAGCACCATTAACATTTCTAAGAATCTAGTATTGCATTCAAAGACAAAGCATATATCCATCAAGTATCACTTCTTGAGAGACAAAGTAAGTGACAAAGAAGTTAGACTGGAGTACATACCCACCAAAGAGAAAATTGCAGATATCTTTACAAAGCCATTACCTAAGGATACTTTTGAGTACCTTAGAGGCAAGTTAGGGGTAATTTCCCCTCCTAATCAGAACTAAGATGCAGGTATTTGCATCAGTTTGTGAATTCATTGCTATATTATATTTTGGATTGATGTTGTGGTGACTGCTACTCAGGGGAAGTAGTTAGATGTTTTCAAGATTGTAATAAGAGCATATGCACCTTTTCCATTGATGTCAAAATGGGAGAGAAGCAATGAGAAAAAATGGGAAAGAAGAAAGTAACAAAAAGTGCACAATATCAGGGGGAGATTATTGAAGAAGAGTTAGTTGGGTTGATGGTATTATTTTCACATCATGTGTTGCCATCAATGCCAAAGGGGAATATTTTTGGATGTTGTGGTTGTGTTGCTGATATATTGTTGGCATTGATGTCAACACTATTAGAATTTTAATCTGCTTAAGGTTGTATATGTCAAGGAGATTGAGAAAATTGAGTACAAGCAACTAGTCGAGCTAAGAAGGTCAGAATATTGGAAAGCTTTGTGTATTAAAGATCTGAAGGTGCAATTCAAAGGGTTTGGTGTTGAACCTTTCTAGTATGTTGTCTGAAAGTTTCAGTGGTGAGCATGAAGTTTTGTGGAAGTTATGATGATTTGTGTGCCTACAGTTATTCAGTCTCTATAGATGGGGTTCTTGGTCAAAGCGGATGAAAGTATCATAATATCATGTGTTTCTCATGTTCCTATGACATTCATGGATGAGTCTAGATCGTGCTCTATCCTTGGTGTACGTCCATAGTGATTGGAGTGTTCGTGATAAGAGATTTTTTTGATATATGCCCGAGTGTTCATGTTCTTGGCCGACATTGTGGTGTTAGCGTGTTGCAGATCCATGAGGATTAATATTTTATTGTTTGGCATTTTTGGAGATTTTTGTTTGGGTCCTCACTATGTTATGGACGAATTGTGTTGGTACACATTGAAATTTAATGTATCAAGGCCGATAGTTGTAATTTATTCTTTATTTGTGGCCGATTGAATAGCAGATGCAAATCCGTGTAGCGGATATATATGTACAGGATTTGGATGTTCTTGGATTTTTTGATGAACTTTTAATGGATGTTTTGAGATTTTTGATGAGATTTTATATTTTTTTTGGGATTTTGATGAGATTTCCAAATAACCTCAAGATATACAAGAACCCAGTATGATCCATAACGAATTGCCCCCAATGTGACATGTTTGACTACTTTGATATAGGAAGGACAAACTGACCTTAGGAATATGCCAAGTAGTAATACAGGGATACGATACTTCACATCATTAAGCTATGATAAGGACGCATATGGGTGATGGATGAATGGTGGTGCAAAGAATGATATGACACAAGAGCCAAATAATAGATAGAGGTGCTTTGTTTACATAAGGCACATGTTTGCCAGGTTTTCACCAAGTTAATTTCCCATAGCACCATCGAAGTGGTTTTCACTAGAGGATGATTTTTTTCTTTACTTTTTTCAATCCTTTTTCTCTTTTTTTTTGGATTTTGATCTTTTTTTGATTTTTTTATATTTTTTCAGATTTTACACCCTTCAAGACTAGGCATAGATATTTTTGAGATGCAAGTTGTTAGTTGGCTCATGCAAGGGTTCACATTTAGGAATTGATAGTTGATATGCTCCTGATCCATAGCTTATTGTGACGTCAAAGGGACCCAACTAGTTAGTCTCAAACTTTCCTTTACTATCTTGATTTGGCAGGTTCTTCTGATTTTGCTTTAGGACAAGATCCCTTACTTGGAAATGCTGAAATTTAATCTTCTTGTTATAGCTCCATTTCAGTCAATTTTGATATACTTGCAAGTGATTGAGGGCATCAAGACGATGCTCATCTAAGGATTCTAGCTTATTCAACCAAGATACTTTGTATTCTTCATCAGTGACCAGGTTTTGTAGTGACATTCACAATTATGGGAGCTCAACCTCAATAGGAAAGATAGCTTTTGATCCGTAGACCAAGGAGAAAGGGGTTGCACTTGTTGACATGCAGATATTGGTTCAATAGGCCCAAAGAGTGGCATTTAACTACAAATACCAGTCATGACCACCTTCATTGACTATCTTCTTCAAGATTTTTAGGATATTTTTACTTATAGCCTCATCTTGGTCATTGCCTTGAGGATAATACGGGGTAGAGAATCGATGTTGGATGTTAAATGTTTGACATAGCTCTTTCACATATTGATTCTTAAAGGGTGTTCCATTGTTTGAGATTAGGTTTTGTGGGATACCATAATGGAAGATGAGGTAGTTTAGGATAAACTTGGAAATTTACTTCCTTGTTATGTAGGTCATAAGAATAGCTTCTACCCACTTAGTGAAGTACTCAGTGGTGGTTATGCTAAACTTGTGGCCATTAGATGAGGTTGGGGTGATTTTTCCTATGAGGTCAAGTCCCCATTATGAAAAAGGCTAAGGTGTGATCATTGGTTGCAATTCCTAAGTTAGGGCATGAATCAGATCTCCATGTTGTTGACATTGGACACACTTCTGCACATATTGATGAGCTTCCTTTTCGATGGTTGGCCAATAGTACCTCGTCCTCAACAGTATATTAGCTAACATCATACCGCTAGAATGGGAATCACATGTCCCATTATGAACTTATGTTAAAGCACTTAAGGTTTCCTCTTGGTTAATACATCACAGTAATACTCCTTCGATGCTTCGATGGTAAAGGGTATCACCTAGGATCACAAATCAGGATGCCTTTTTGACAAAGGTCTTTTTAAAGTTTGAGGTGATATCAGATGGGAGGGTTCCTTTGCTAGGCTAGATAAAGATGTCATGATACCATGGGGATCCAAGACCAACAATGACACATGCGAATTCAAATTCAAGGGTTTTGAAAGTCGGTACAAGAAGTTGTTCTACCAAGAATTGGTATTGGAGGACATTGTTCGGCATGTCTAATAGTGATCTGATTATTTCCATGGCATTTTTTGCTTTGTTGTTCATGCGAGGAATCTACTCAAAAGTTATGTCTATAAAGAAATCTTTGATATTATCTACCATCTTCTTGTAAGGAGTGAGCCTGTCATCCTTAGTTTTATAGTCGTCATTGACTTGGTTAATAACCAACTATGAGTCTCCATAGACTTTCATCTCTTGTATCTACCACTGAACTGTTATCCTTAAACTTGTGATTAGGGCTTCATACTCAGCAATGTTTTTGGTGCAAGGAAATGATAGCATGTATGAATTTGGGATACAATCACTTGAGGCCCATGATGAAAATAATTTTTTCTCTGGATCCATGCTAGGTGAACAATCCATCAAAGTACATCTTCCATTGAGTTATGAGGTTAATAAGAAACACTAATTCAACAGGAAATTCTGATACCAAGGGGTTCTCTACATAAATGGGTGCTTCTTCTATTTGGTCTACAATCACCTGTCCTTTGATTTCCTTATGCTCCACAAATTCTATGTCAAATTCAATTAAGATCATCACCCATTTGGCCATTCACCTTGTGAGATTTGCTTTGGATAACGAGTATTTCAATGGGTCTATCTTTGCAACGAGCTTAATTTGATGTGACAACATGTAGTTCCTAAAATTTTGTGAAGTAAAAACTGCTGCTAGGTATGCTTTTTCAATGGGTGAACAGTTCATTTCATAACCCACCAATGTTATACTAATATAGTAGATAGACATTTCCTTTCCATTTTCATCATGTTGTGCCAGAAGAGATCCTAGTGTTGTTGATGTTGTTGAGATATATAAGATCAGTGGTTTGTTTGGTATTGGTGGTATGAGCATTGGAGGTGTTAGTAGATAGTCTTTGATATGCTAGAAAGCTTTATCACACTTTTCATCCTATTTGTAGGTTATCCCTTTTTGGAGAAGATGTGAAAAGGGGTGGATTTTACATGATAGCTATGCTATAAACCTTCTGATGGACTACAATCTTCCTTGTAATCCTCTCATTTGCTTCAGTGTTTATGGTGGTTCCATGTCAAGGATGGCTTTTACCTTTGTTGGATCAATTTCTATCCCTCTTTGTGAGACAATAAAACCAAGAAGTTTCTTTGATGTAACCCCAAAGACACACTTTTTTGGGTCAAGTCTATCAAAGATGGGTCTTACAACTTGTATGTGTACACTCCTTTTCCTTGATTTTTCCAAAATATCATCCAAATAATCTTCAACTATTTTTTGGATCATGTCATGGAAGATGAGGTTCATTTCTCTTTGATAGGTCGCTCCTGCATTCTTTAACCCAAATGGCATCATGTTCCAGCAATATGTTCCCCATGGACAAGTGAATGTCATTTTATGTTGATCCTCCTTGGTGATTATGATTTGATTGTAGCCAGAAAACCATCCATGAGTGATAGAATTTCATGCCCAGCTGTTAAGTCCACGATGAGGTCGATGTTAGGAAGAGGGAAATCATCTTTAGGGCATGCTTTATTTAATTCTCTGAAATTAGTGCAAATCCTGATGCCCCCAATGGGTTTTGAGACTAGTACCAAGTTTGAAACCCACTCAGCATAATCTATCATTCAGATGAATCCAATGTCAAGAATCTTTTGTAACTCTAGTTTTACCAAGAGTGCTATCTAAGGGTGCATCTTCCTTAAATTTTGCTTGAATGGTTTGGATTCAGGATAAATTGCTAAGTGATGCACAACCACTTCTAGATCAATCCCTGGCATATCTGTGTATGACCATGCAAAGTTATCTCTTCTCTCTTTCAAGAATGTTTCTAAGTTTTTATGTTCTTCATCCAACAAGGATTCGACATAGAAAGTGATCTTGGGTGATCCTTTTGTTCCCACATTGATTGGAGTAGCCTTTTTTGTTAACACTGGTGAATTTTCAGGATGCATTGCACTAAGGGGGGATTGAATCCCTCATCCTTGGGCACATTACAGAGGTTTTCACCCTTGAATACATCCTTTATTTTTACTATTTTAAGATTAGAGAGTGCCATAGTGTGGTTTTCACTCAAGGATATGCATGTTAGTTGCATTTCATCAATTTTGTGACTGAAAGATTCAATCATCTCCCCATAGTATGCCCCCATGTCTAGCTCTATGTCAAAACCTACTTTGTGATCTTCCCACGATAGGTTATCGTGGAGCCCCATGAATTCTGAGATTTCTTCATCGTTTTCAAATAAATCAAGAATTGTTGGTCCTTGTTGGTCCATGTCAATAAGTTGTGGATATACTAGGCGTAGTTTAGTTGGTTGATTGTTTGGAGCAAAGGATGTAATGGATATCATGAAGAGAGAGTTATTTTCAAATAGGTCATCAACATCATCTAAGGTCATATCACATGGTGTAGATAACCAAGAGGAAGCCTAGACCTATTTAGCAAAAGTACCTTTTCCAATAAGGGTGACCTTGCTAGTAGTGCAACCTAGGTTAAGATTCTTTAGTCGTTTCTCAAATACGATAGGTCCTAGCAAGCCATTATCATTTTGTCTAAGTTTCTCATTCTTGTTATAAACTATTCCCTTCATGAGCTGCAAGCCTTTATTGTCATCTTCCATGGGAAGAACAGGGACAGGTCGTTCATCTTGATAGAGTAGTTTAGAGACATACTCCTCATTGACATCTTCTTGATTTATATCCCCCCACTTGGTGAAGGTAGTAGCTTCCATCTTGATTGTTTCAAGATCTTTGGTGTTGGATGTGGGTTTCCCATGAGATTGAGGAGAAAGAGGTAGTTCTCCTAAGACAAAGGTATCCTTTAGTAGTTTATAATTTCCACAACCATCATCCTAGATCACTACTTTGATGTTAGGAATGTTCTGCACAATGGGTGTATTTGTTGCTTAGGTAGAGGAAAGGGATGGAAAATCAATAAATGAGGTAGGTGTGGGTGTAGGACTTTCATCATTTTTAGGTACTTGGGGTATCTTATAGAACTTGGCCTCAAGATTCTTGTAGTAGTAAAAAGTCTCAGGATCTCCCTGGATGGTAGCTTCTCTGCCCTCAAAAGGAAACTTAAAACATTGATGATAGGTTGAGGAAAAACCTTTTAAGGCATGGATCCCTGGTCAACCAAGCAGGATTTTATACGGAAGATCAAGATCTAATACTTGACAAGTAGTTTATGCAATGATAGGTCCTACTTGGATGGGTAGTGCAATGATGCCTTGTGATACCTACTCTTGGTCATCATATGCTCTGATGGTGGTACTCTTTGCTTTCTCAATAGTATCTTTTGATTAGCCCAAGTCTTTGATTATCTTAAGGGTACAAATATCAGACTAGCACCTCCATCTAGTATGACTCTTTTAACCTTGTTCTTATGAATGTAGACCTCGAGGTGTAAAGCATAATTATGAGATGGTTGTAATGACAAGTCTTGCTTGGAGAAGGTGAGAAGGTAATATGTCCTACCATAATTTGAAATTGATCTATATCAATATCCTCGAGGATAGATGACTCCAAAAAATCCTTTTCTAAGATTTCCCTACGTGCGGGGGATAGCCTCTATAGTTCTAAGATTGATATCTATGTTGGGGTCTTCTTAAGCTAGTCTAAGAGATTATACTTTCCAAGATTTGATGTTGGAAAAGTAGGTTGTGCCCTAGACTAATATGGGACTCCTTGGATAGTGACCCTTCTGTGTCATATGGTGACTCCACATTTTGCACTAGATCCTTTGATGGCGACAACAGTAATGACGCTATCACAAGAAGCGACCACGTTTGAATAGTTGTGTTGCATATTTTTGTAATCCTTAGCTTTCCCAATTTTGTTACCTTTGTTATAATCTAGCATTAGGTTCTTGCATATCTTAAGATCCTGATTCCCAGCTGATACTTCAATAGAGATGGTGTCGTTCTCTATGAGGTCTTGGATGATATTCTTGAGTCTCATGCAATTTTTCGTTGTGTCCTTTTATTTTGTGAAAGTCACAGAGATCGTTCTTGTTGTACCAAGATGGTTTCTCTAGTGGCTCTTGGTAGTTTTCAAAGTTGGGTAATGTTATCAAATTTGACTCTACCAAATTTTTCATGATGGTTTCAATAGGCTCAGATAACTGTGTGTACTTGCGCTTGGGATAGTTGTTCCTATTGGTAGTTCACCTTTGTTGCATCTTGGTGTTATTGATTTGATTGTTCCGAGGAAGTGTTGTTTGCTGCACAATTGGTTTTATGTTAGCAACTTGATTGTTGTTGGGTCTAGGAGCACCTAGGACCACCTTAGCATCTGCCACACCATCATTTATCACATTTTTGTTTTTAGCCCAGACACAGGGCTTGTCATTTGAACTAGTTGATGGTCAGTTGTAAGATTGATTATTTCCCTATTATATCAGAGCTCATTTGATGTTAAGGGCTCGAGGGAAAAACTTGTCATAAGATGTGATGCACTATATTTTCAAGTGGAAAGAGAGATTGGGATCTAGATTTTCTATGATGATTCCCACTTGTTGTTCATCAAGAAGGGTCCACTTGCTCTTGCTAGCTTTTTTTCTCCATCGTTGCAAGAAATTGGTGAATGATTCTCGTTTTTTTTGTTTGAGAGTGTACAACTCTTCTAGACTAACATCCATGTCAAGGTTGAAGAAGAAGTGATCGATGATTTCTTAAAAAATTTTGATGCCAAGAGACAAATGAGAAAACTAATCCATAGCAGTACCTGTTAAGCTTCGAGGGAAGAGACACCTTAAATAGGAATCATTGTAGGCCACCTCCATACACATGACATTGAATTATTTGACATGGTCCATGGGACTCCCTCTCCCTTTGTATTTATCAAATTTGGGGATTTCAAATCTAGGAGGGAATGGAACCATTGTGATGTTTTGGTCAAATAGATAAGGACATAAATTCTATGTATGGGGCTTCTTTGTCTTGCCAATTTGAAGGTCCTACATTTATTGAGATAGTGCCTTGAATTGCAAGGCTAGATCATCTTGTGGGTTTGGTGGAGGAACATATGATGGGATGATGGATGAGTTATATATTGGATTCTGATATGATGGTGTGTTGTATGGGGTGTATGGTGGTGTGAGGTGTTTATGTATATGTTTCTAACGTGTTTGTATTGACGATGTTTTGTTGAGGATTATAGTAGGAAATTTGTTGTTGTTGTTGATGATGTTGGGCATACTGCTGAGTTAATAAGGCTTGTTGTTGTTGCACCACAAGGGCTTACTGTTGGGCTTATTGTTGTTGTACTGTGAGGGCTTATTGTTGGGCTTGATGTTGTTGTTGTGCCACTAGGGATTGTTATTGGGCTTGATGTTTTTGTTGCACCATGAAGGCTTGTTGCTGCACCCGATGTTGTGGTTGCGCTACTAAGGATGCTTGGCAGGCTTGTTGTTATTGTTCTGCTGCTAAGGATGCTTGATAAGATTGTTGTTGTTGTTGTGCTACTAAGGATGCTTGATAAGCTTGATGTTGTTTTTGTTATGTGGCTAAGGTTTGTTGTTGTTGTTGTTGCACGGCTAAGGCTGCTTGTTGTTGTTGTTGTTGGATGGCTTGTTGATAAGCTTCTTGTAAGGCTAAGGTATTAGTTTGCAATATAGGACCAATTGGTTGTTGGGACATGAGTGATGGATTGTGAGCATTGATGTTTTGTGTAGGTTGCAGATTGGTGATGAGAGGTTGGGAGTTTCCTTGGTTTAACATTCCTTGTAAGATGGTGGATTGAGATGGAGGAATGTAGGTTTGAGGCCCCATTTTATTTTGCATAGTGAAGGGGACCGTGGGGAAAAATAAGGATGTTGTCATTAGATTTTATAATGGTACTAATATACTAGGACCTTGAGTCCATTGATTAAAAGGATTCCCTTGACCGATGCTTGGGGGATTTCCTTGTGCTTTGGATGTGGTCAAGGTATTTCCGTGATTGAGGAGTTCATAACCAAGGTGTTTTTTTTATATTTAGGTCGATGATAAATGGGTTGGATGTGTCTTGTGGAACCAATGGTATAGATGGGCCCATGGGAGGATTGGGTAAAGATGTCCCCATTTTCATTTAGGGTTGACTCTATGGTATAGTATTGGCATGCCCTTGGGTACTATCTTGAGATACTTGGTCCATACTACTTTGTGTGATAGTGAGCATACTTGTGGTACTCATGCATGTGGATGAAGATGGCTGTCCTCGATAGGTGGAGGTTGTGGTTGAGTAATGAAGATCATGATGTTTATGTAGCTGATTTGGATTTTTGGGGATGGGAGGAACACCAAAGGTAGGTTTCCAAGTGGTTGTTGGAGGTGGAGGATTGGTATCAAGGGTACCCACAAGTGTACTACTTTCAAATGGAAGAGTTATACCGAATTCCTTAGCGAGGCCGGCTGCGAGACTAGGAGTATATATTTGATTTATCCCTAATGGTGGAGTTTGTGAAGCATTGTGCTGAATTTTGTGCAACAAATGATGGGGAAATAGGAGATAAGTTTTCAAAGGCTTGATGTTCCACGATTTCATCCCTAGTAAGTTCATAGGGATTATTTGTGATGTCTTCAATCTCATATGGTCCTGTAGGAGATGATGCTTGTTGTGATGGGGTTACTTAACTTCTTGGATAAAATTCTAGAGGATTTGGATCACTTGAGGTAAATGTGACTTTGGTTTTCTCCATGATTCTCTTGTATTGTGATCTTGTCTTTACCATAAATTTTGGGTCATTGATGGGAGAGTTGTGTTGAGATTTGTAATATTTGAACTCTCTAGTTGACTCAAATCTAGGTTAAAGGGATGCTCTAAGTATTTTTGGAGCAATGATGATAATGGGGGATGAAAAGATGGGTGATATGAAAAGTGATCTTTGCAATCGTTTTGGGACAACACTTTTGACTTGAATTTGATGTTTTGATGTTAGGATAAAGGATGTTAATGAACTTAGAAATCTTTAGGGTAGACTCATGACCTTCAAGATAAACTAGTCCAAAGATGATAACTAACTTAGCTAGGCACATGGAAAAGGATACAATTCACATACAACGTAGCCAAGTTAGGGGTTAGTTTGATTGATGTTTAATTCAAAAGATGTTGGTATATTTGAAATTTTTTCAAAGTTTGGTGAGGTGAAGGATGAAATTTGATGAAGGGGTGAATGAAATGTTTGACCCAATGTTGACTTAGAATGAACCTTTATTTTTCAAGACCAAGGTGGTGAGAATGATGCTAGACCTCTACAATGTTCAAATCCTAAAGACCCAATGTTGACTTAGATGAGAGGATATATGGTGATGTTTAAACCTATTCACCTCCTCCTAGCTCGATCATAGTATTTTCTCAACAAGCGATTACGATTGTGGTAAAGTATTACAGCCCACTTTCTGCCAAAATTTGAATTACGATGTCTATGCCTATAATGATGGGATGTAGATCTTACTTTATAGTTTTTTATTATGTGATAGATCATTCAAAGAAGCTCAGTATCATGAAAAAGACCAAGGTTTTGACTCCAAAAGAATGAATATAATTCTAGACTATACCTTGAAGCGTGTCTATAAAATTTTGCTACCAACTTGTCTCACTAAAAGGTGTTTCTTGAGAGCTTTTGGTTTAAGATGTCTAAGCTTAAAATGACAACTTGTAGAGCTTATTTTGAGGATTTTGATTTTGCGTGAGATAATTAAAGAAGAGGAAGATACTTATTGCCATGCGGGAGGTGGTAATATGGGCCTTCTAGCCAAAATATCAACTCTTCATTATTATTTATCTAAGATGGTTTCAACAATTCTCCACTGATTAGATTTTTCCTTGGTTTCAAAAGTGAAGCTTCTCAAACTGCTAATGATATCCATTTGTTCTCCCTCAATAAATTCAAAGTTTGGTTGAATGATAGCACCTGTAAGGTTGAGTTGTTGAACGGGAGCTATCGACCTCCAAATGGTCATGTGGGATTCAATTGTGTCAAGCTTATCTTGCTTAAGTGAATTGATTTTACAAACACTCGTCTTGATTATGTTTTCAAACTAAATGTTTATGTCAAAAACATCATAAATTTTACAATGTCCATTTCATGAAAACCATGAGATTAGAGCCATAAGTGCCTACGTTGTCTTTGGGAAATATAGATTAAGATTAAGTCAAGATATTTAGATATCGCTAAGGATAGAAACCCTTAGGACAAGCAATAATATCAAGACTAACTCAAGAAGCATCCATATTTAAACCAAAGCATTTATAATTTTGAGGAAGATAGTGAATGTTAGTTTTTGTAATGTTTTGGAACCAAGAAATCTATCAAATTGACTCACAATCATTTACAATCCTAGGTTCGAAATGGCTATACTTGTTGAATTCCAACTTTGATTTATCCAAACACTAAACAATGTGAACAGTTAGAGATTTGGCGACACTAGATCCCCTTTCTCGATACACACTTCTCGAGACCACCAAATCTCAAAATCCTTAAAATATGAAGATCAAAAGGATTTTTATGCTTCTACAATTGAATAGTAAGAATGTGGGGCGGCTTTAGAATAATCGTTCTTGCACCAACAAATATTAAGGATTTTTGGATTCTAAACAAAGGTTCATAGTAAGGGCTTCTATTTTAGGGGGGTACAATGTTAAACTCCATCAAGATGTCTCCCAACCCTTAGAACAAGGGATTTACGTATCATAAAGATACTGGGGGAGATTTATCATGTACCGTATCCCATTGATCGCATTTTTTATTGCAACCACACATTTATATCATGGTTTGGAAGAACTTTGCTTTAGTTAGTTACTGCTTGGGTTGTTACCTCCTTTTGAAGTGGGGAGGAAGGCCCTCTAAAGATAAACAATAGCAAGGAAGTATGTTCGTAGTTCGATCATCTATGCTCGCACGAACAAAGAGAGAACACACGCCATGTCTTTTTCTCACACTTGTAAAGGGGTTCAGTTTTTATCCAAATTGAAAGATGGAGGTGATTTCCCAAAGTGTTAAGGAATGTTTCTATTTCTCAAGGTCACCAAATGGTGCAAGAGAATTGCATACGCATCCACTAACAACGTTTTAAATCATAAAACATAGCAAACAGTTGTAAATTTTAACACCTCAAAGCAGTGATGAGTTTGTTTTAAGTACCAAATGAAATATGAAGTTGTCTTGTTCTATTTTAAACCAAAAAGAAGATGTTGAAATGAGGGTTCACTTTTAATCCCGTTTGAGTGTTCATTTTAAGACCCAATTGAAATTTAGTGAGGTCCTAGAGTAGAAAGTCGAAAGCATGAAAAGTTGGGTTATAATTGCCCCAAAGCATTAAACGCTTGTTACAATCATAGAACTTCAAGATAAGAAAGTTTTCTTCACTTTAGGTCCATGTCGTTCAATCTACAATACCTTGTCAGTCTAACAACTAGAACAATGTTAACAGTGCATTAGTGATCTCATAAATCGAGAAACTTAAAGCACATGTCAAAACAATGATCCAAAAACTTCTTACCAGAGTTGGGCATCATTGCACACAATAGTGTCATGATTTGAAGTCTGGGCATCGCTCTAGTGAATTTGGGCGTCATTTTGCAACAAAAATAAAGAGCACGATAGCATCGCGATTTTGGTTGGGCGTCGCTCTAATGGATTTTGGGGTGTCATCGTTTGGAGTTTTTGATACCTCTACATTAAATCTATGTCACCATATTTAAATCAGTGGCAGTGCATTTAATCGACATCATTGTTTAAAATTGTAATAACGTCACTATATGGTGACGCTCTTCAAAGTGAGTCACTGTTTGTGATTTGGGCATCACTATAACTTGCAACAAAACAAGCGAACAAAATTCAAGCTACAAATTGATTAATTATTGGTTTCCCCTCCCTTTAGCACCAGCATATGAGACGAGGATCATCAGGGTGGGTCGATTATGCTTAACTACGAAAGCAATTAAATGCCTACCCTAACCTATTTGGAACTTATCCAATTTTTTAATTAGTGTCGCAGTGATGTGGATCAATGACCCTTTCCCAATCCCGCGATCAGTGAGCCTATTTCAATCAATTCTATGGAAATGAATCAAAGAAACCATTATGATAAATGGATTAAAAACCTGATTTATGCTCAAATGAACATGATGCAAGCTACATTAATATGATTTTATGCTAAGATTGATTTAACTATGCAATTTCTAAGCTAATCCTAAGCTACAAGATGGAAACCCTAATTTATAAACAAGCTAAGATGGATGCATGGAAGCCATTAACGGAAGCTTAAAACTAATATGCAACTAAAAATGAACTAAAATATGCTAAATTTGAGTAAAGTATGAGTGTGAGTGCAAGTGAATTCAACATCATAAGTTTGCAATTTAAAGAAGGATCTATTTATCTCCAAATAGTGTTCTATTTATAGGAGAGCAAATGAGAAATGGAGGGTTGACATCGAAAAGATTAATCAATGGTCAAGGATGGAGGAAATAGGAGACATGGATCATGGATTCTCATCAACAGATGAGAATGAAAGATGAGAATTAATCAAGGGCTCAAATTTCCTCCAAAGAAACACAATCTTGACCTACACACACAGGCCACAAGGTGACTTGCTCAAGAGGTTAAAAGATAACTTGTATTTGAAGCCAAGTGAGATGATTGGAGGAGAGAGAATGGTCTTTGGAATATTCTCTGTTGATGTATTTTTTATGCACTTCACAACACAGGCAATGCATAGGTGCATCAACTCTCTTGAAAGATAATCTTCCACAATCAAATTGCAGAACACTATCCCAAGGTCTCTCGAATGTCGGGTCTTGACAGTGCTTGGAATATCTCAGTTGATTTATGTGATTTGTTGGAATCACAAGGCAGACTTATGGATGAGTTACAAAGTGGGGAAGTTGGATCTGCAAATGGAGTTTTTAAGATGGGAGAGTTGTTGAGCGTTTGCTATAGGTTCAAACAACAATCTTGAACTCCATTTCAACATCAGGTTTAGCTTTATAATGTGCAATGAACCTTACCTAAGGCTATCTATTAAAAAAAAGAAGGAAAAAGGGCAGGGAAGAGAAGAGGTTCCTGGATCTGAAACTACAAATGAACAGTGATCATGGAGGCTGCTACAGTAGACAAACTCCCTAAACTGGGTTTTTCTTGCCCAGGAGAAACCTACAGTTACACATAACTAGTGCAATCTTCTAAGGACTGCAAATTTTTAGTTTGCATACACACATCATGAACATGCAAGTGAACTAAGTTGCAACAATCAAATAAAGAAGCCCAGGCTAACTTTGCACAACAGCTTGTCATCAACATGTGCCAAAAGTATGGGCTAGAAATTCATCAAATACTGAAACAACAATCACCATTACCACTTCCATTCAAGAAACTATCAACTAAAACTAACTTTGAAGGTAGAACCGTGCACACATAATGAGCAAACTCAAAAGTAGCACCCATAGATCATCCAATGTTGCTTTCTATTGCTGCAAAATGTCTTTAGACCAACTCTCCAACCTCTTACAAATGAGGGGGAGACCCCTATTTATAGTTTTCCAAAGCCCAAATGAATGGCTAGGATTGATTTACATTGTGTGGATCAGATTCAATTACATTAGGGCTTCACCTACCCCACAATATTTAGCAATTTAAAATACATCTGTTGTCTTTTTCCTATTTTGTCTTTTAGTGCCCATGTGTTGTAGCAGTTTTGTATTCTAGCTTATTTCCCTTTTACTGTAGTTGAAACTGCTTGAAAGCTACCTTCTTTTTGATGGACTTGCAACATTATTCATTGGATCAAATGGGTCTTTCGACGATTGGAATCAATGGATTGGTTGCCCCTGATTTGGATAGACAACCCCCAAAGATCATCATCATCTGGTGAAAAGTAGGATAGCCCCCCTTGCATTTTGTCATTGATTTCCTTAGCATAGGCCCTCTTCTGATGTTAGCTCTATTGATGTGCACCATGAGGAGAGGTGGGCATAAAATAAATGGTGATAGGAGCCACGTGCTTTTCCTTGTTCAACTTTCTCAATGGGTCTCCCAACGGACCCATGGTAGGCTTCTTGAAACTTGCATGCATGAAGTGTCATAAGTGATTTCATACACAAATCAAGGCAAATTTTAATCAAATCTTGCAAAATCCTTGTTATATCCATCCATGCATCATCAAAAGATCATAATATTCAGCCTAAATTTCCATTAGCAGCTTTTTCGGAGGGCGTTTGAATGTTCCAGGACCGAGAGGCTGAAATATTGTTTTGAAAGGGCAAACAGGGTAGGGCGACCCAGATGGTATCTCTCGGCTGCTAATTTAGAATTTGAAATGTCCATGTAGGAGAGGATTCAATTTTAGCATGTGGGTCAAAGTCCGTTTCCAAATTGGGAGAGCGTTTGGACGTTCCGGAAATGAGAGGCCGGAATGCTGTTATAGGAATGTTGTTTTCAAAATGGAAAACAGGGTAGGGCAACCCAGATGGTATCTCTTACCTGAAAATTTGGAATTTGAAAGGTCCATACAAGAGAGGATGCAATTTTAGCATGTGGGTCAAAGTTCGTTTCCAAATTGGGAGAGTGTTTGGACGTTCGAGAAATGAGAGGCCAGAATGTTGTTCTAGGAAAGTTGTTTTGAAAACGGCGAACAGGGTAGGGCGACCCGGATGGTATCTCCCAGCTACAAATTTTGAATTTGAAAAGTCCATACAAGAGAGTATCCAATTTTAGCATGTGGTTCAAAGTTCGTTTCCAAATTGGGAGAGCGTTTGGACGTTCTGGAAACGAGAGGCCGAAATGTTGTTCTAGGAATGTTGTTGCAGGAATGTTGTTTTGAATTTTTTGCAACTTCTTGAAACTTAATGAAACCTTGGCAGTTCACTTGGGAAATTTTTCCCAAGTCAAAAATGAAGGAAAAAGTGAATCAAGTGAATAGGAATGAGGCCCAAAGGATGCCGGGGCAACGGGCGAAGGGAAAACCCGCAAGGGCATTTCCGCAAAAGCAAAAGACTTAGCGAAACTTAGATAGGTGAATTTGGTCAGGGGAATTTGATTGTTTGATGACACATGACCAATTTAGGCTCCAAGAAAGGGGCACACAAAATAATACAGGCAAAAAGCAACCCGTTGGGAGCGAAAAAAGAGTGTCCCTGCCTACGGCGGGCGTGTGTGCAAAACATGCACAACATTCTCATGGATGAGGATAAAGATATTTTGCAAATTAAAAGAAAGTTTTAATTGTGCAAAAAAGGGGGGATAAGGAATATTCCCCTTTTAGAGGAAAATTAGTTTAATTGCTAATTAAACAAGGTTTAATCACATAATTAAGGATTTAGAAGAATTAAAGTGATTCATTAAATTAAATGATTTAATGAATGGGGGAGAGATGAAATAATATTTAATTAAATAACTTAGGGTTATTTAATTAAATTAGCAAACTTAGGGAATTAAATTAAATATTTTAATTTCGTTAATTTAATAGGATGAAATTTTAGCGTGAAAGGGGGGAATCAACCTAATTTGATGCATTGGGTTAATAGATGAAAATGATGCAATTAATTAGCTAGGCCAATTCAATTAATTAAGCAAAAACAAGATGGGTTCCAAGATGAAATGTTGTTAGTATCTATTTCAAGTGCATGATATCATTCAAGACATTTTTCAGTGTCTGCACTTCCAAAGTTGAAATCTTGTGGATCCATTTGTTTGTGATGTTTTCCAATTGATCTTGATTTCTAGCCACTTTGTCATAAAAAAATTTAAGTTTGAGTAGGCAGTATGGGATTCTTCCAATACCCCCAAAATCTTGGATACCCTGTGCCATAAAACATTAGACAGAACATGGATAATTTCATCATGATGAATACTCTAAGCATTTTTTATTTTTTCCTCCAATTCTTTGACCTTCTCATCAAGTTCCTCATTCTCATTTATTAAATTGTCTACAAGCCCTATTGATGAAGAACTTGTTGCCTAAGCATCAGTTGGAGGAGGTAATGCCTGAGCTTGTTGTATTTTCAATTTATTATACTATGTAGTGAGAGCCACACGATCCTTTAGAAACTTATTATAATCACTCTGTAACCTTCTTGTTTTTTCCTCATTGAATTTTGCAGTATTTACCACCAAAGAGTAGCATGCACAGAAGAGGTATCTTACACTCTTTTTACTATTAATTCCCCTCTTATATAATGTGTTTCCTCTACAACCTGAGGATTATTAGTATTGGGATCAAGGGAACATATTTCTAGGGTTTCCCACTTAGGGTTGAACCTAAACCCTAAAAATGCTAGCTCAACTTGCTCCTCAGAAGAGAACCATTCCTCATCCTACCCCCTTATAGTGTCAAGGGCTATTGTTGAAGCAATATCCTACTCAGGGAGCAATAGAAACTCACTTTCTTTGAGTAGCCTCCTCCCCTCTTCATGGGTAATATTTCTCACATTAAAAATTAATTCACTGAGGAACTTCTTGGTGACCCCTTCAAACTGACTAGGAGACACACCTACCTTTGCCTTATTTAATATTTTACGAAATTCCTCCCTCCCAGACCTAATGACAAAGTCATTGAACTCCTTTTTTTAATGAATTAATCTTCGGAGATGAATTGTGTGCTTTCCATGGCTCTTATGCCATTGTCTTCATCGCTAACCATTGTTATATTAATACCCATTCTACTTTGGGGAATTCTTACAAAATTTTCTCTTGGAGTGGAAGGCATTGCCTTATTTACTTATTTTGTTGTTACTTGAATTTCCTCATCATTCAGGTCAAGAGGATAATCAACCAAGGATGGTTGATCAACTCTTCTCTTATTTTTTGGCTACTCCTTTGGAGGGGATTCTATAATGTTTACTTATGGAGGAGAAGGTGGTGCTAAGTGCAACTCTTCTTGGGATGCAAGCTCCCTTATTACTAGTCCCCTGGGCCTCATAGCAAAAGAATAGATAGAAGGATCTATCTTTGGCTGATATCTAGGCCTCTCTTTTAGAATTGTGGCCTCCCCAAATATTTTATCAATATTCTTGAGGATTAATTGTATCTTGGAAATAGGATCCTTGATCTCAAAATAAGTTCCTTGATAGTTCGAGTTCCTTTTTTATTTTTACATCTTCAAATTTCTTGAAGGCAACCCACTTGATCTTCCTGTTATTTGGCTCTTTTTCATTAATGCATTTCCTCATCACATCCTCACCAAAATGGATTTAATGATGAAATGTTGATATTTTTATGCTTAGCCTAACTTAATTAATAAATCCCTTAGGGTCAAAGGCTCTTGTGATATCTTAGTCCATTCTATGGACCTGTAGTATTGGATATAACAACTCCAATCCTTCCCTTGTGACTGTGAAATCATAAAAGGTTGTAGAGAATGGGAAGAAATATCCCTTGTTTTGACCTTTGAGGTGGTATTTGTATGATTCACTTATCTACCACATTACCTCCGAAAATTCCAATCTAAGTGGCACATATCTTGGCAACGCATGAGGCCCAACAGGGCACACATACACCCTTATTACAATGGAGTCAGTATGAAGATACCAATCTCCCTAATTATGTTGATAACCCAAATTTGGCACCTTGTCCTTAGGTCTTAGGAAATTTAGAATTTACTTTTGCAATCTAACCTCACTAACCCCCAAGTGTGATAGCACTTTTCTGACAAAATGATTCAAAAATTACAAAGTTGGCTGCATTACAATGCATGTCCTAGACATGGGTCCCACATTGGACTAGGGGTAATTGTTTTGATCATCCTCCATGTGAACATGTAAGGATTTATCCCATTTTTTTCTTCCTGCATATAAGAACATGTGGCACAAGAGAGAGCACCACCTAAAATTCACTAGTTTTTCATTCTTCTTAATTTCCACCAATTATTTGTGGATGTCATTTGCAATATGTGGAAAAGTCAAGTTTAATATTCACCATGGGGTTCTAGACGTCAACCACCATGTACACCAGGGGTATTAGTACACTTCTCTTGGCCTCTCCCCTTAAAACCTAGAATAGTATGTAACATGTCTTGATGAAGTAAAACTCAAAGGTGTCAATGTTAAAAGGCTCCACTTCACTAGGGGGAATCCTTATAGGCCTTCTGTCAAAAACCTTCAATTTTTGCCCTAGGAGCCAATTTACCTTGTAGTTGTTTGTCTTGTTGGTACTTTTGTTTGAAAATGTCGAAATCTATGATCTTGTTTGCAACCAATTGCAAGCGGAAGACGTAAAAAATGGAAGCTTTTTCAATTAGAACTAGTTCTCTCCCATTTGTTTCCCTAACAAATTTTACATTTTCATCATAATTCTTTGCAATATTCTTGACCAATTCCACATCCATGAAGAAAATAGGGACAACTAACTTCCCTAGGTCATAGGTCCAAACATTTGAAATTAGGACCTTAGCTACCCTTTTGCTGAGCTAGTGGGCAAATAAGTCCCATCCAAGCAAAGGGAACCCTGCATCTTTGCATTGTCTAGTAGACCAGCTACTGCACTTGGGCCATGGGAATGGATATCTCTTCTCACGGAACCAAGGAGTTGGACAATTAGGTCTTCATCAAAAGGTCTCTTTGAAGAAGAGGGTTGGTATTCTGATCGACTCATGGTTATAATTTAGGCCTAAAATTAGGTTTTTCGTCTAGAGTTAAAATATTTTAATGCTTTCAAGCAATGAACATAATACACAATCTTTGAATAAAAACCCTAGAACTGCACATTTGAATTTTATAAACAAAGAAGTACTTACTAATTCTTCACCTTTTGAAAACCCTAGTTTATCGTATAAATTTTGGAGCTCTACAAATTCTCTCTCTAAACTTGATAAACTCTAAATGAATTGATTGCTTGGTTAGATCGTACCATTTATAGAAGAAACCTTCATAAATATTGGGCATAATTTAGTCACTTCCACCATTATTCTTCATTTGCATGAGACCAACTCATCAAGTTAACCATTCTCTAGGTTTGAACGTGGGTTGTTGATCTTTTGATGAAAGGATAAGATATGATGATCACGGATAACTTGATCAGTTTGAAAATATTTCACATGCATTGACATATTCTCAACCAATAAATTCCATCCAAGTAGGATCACTTTAGACATTAGAGTTGGGACTTCGGGAAAGACACCTTAAAAGTAAATGACATCACCAAATATTCAATGTGGCAACTTTCCATGATTGAATGAATGAATGCTTTTAATTACGTCCACGAGACCAACCAGTCTATGGGACCCAAGAAATAGAACAAAAACCGATCTATCGACAAATAAAGTAGTCGCCGACCCCACCAACTACTCGTTGTAGCCCTCTAACCCTTTGCTGATTTTAGCCTTACATTGCATGACATAGTGCCACTTGGTTTCTACTAAACCTAAAGAGCAGAAATGACAAATCCTATTTGCCCATGCTTCCTTGGTTATTCTCCATCTTCCCGTTTCACACCTCAAATGGTGGGAACTAGTTCTTAGCTGGGCTATCAACATTTTAGCCTTCCACTTTATATCTGCACCCACATAACATTTTTTCCCTTGATCACAAGTGGGGTTAAAATGCAAAACATAGTGCTCTCTTTTTTGACCAAGTTGTTTTGACCACATGATATGCTTGACCATCTCTTTTACATACCTTTTAATTTCAACATTTATGTTTGGACACTCTTGCATGCTTATCCCCCATTTTCCCATCCACTTGACATTTTGCTTCATCCACGTGTTCTTCCTTCTAGTTAAGTTGTCTTCCGCCACAATTTTGGGCCATCGATGCTCCTCCATATTCTCAATTCTCTTCAAATAGCCTAATAAATTAATTAATGCTACCATTTCCATTGGAAAATCTCCTGCCTCAGCTAAAAAACAATCTCATACGGAACTGTACTTTTTATCTTGAAATTGCTTGTGATTAGATGCTTTTGCAATCTTTCAATCTTCCTCCATTTTAATGTTGATGTGTTGCAGCCCCAAACTTCACAACCATATAAGACCACGGGTGTAACAAGCAGCCCAAATAATTTCTTCCTTCTTTTCCAATCCCATAGCTTGGCTGATCTACATCTGTTTTGTAGCAAGTATAGAGCTTTCCAACCCCCTTGAATTCTTTTTGCCCTGCAGGTCTCCCAACTAAGAGTGTTGGAAAAATCGAGACCCAAATACTTGTATTCATTTACCACCTCCAAGAGGTTTCCCTCAAACTCAACAACTTGAAAATAGACCCACTGTGAAGAGCTTGCAAACTCATAGAATCCTCATGATAACATACCACGTGTTGTCATTATGTTTCTCATAGTCTCGACCTTTGAGAGAATATAAATTGGAAACATTGGAAATACACCATGGGTCCCTTTTTCACATTTCTACAACCTACATTTAGGTCTTCTTAAAACATCTCATAGACTCACAAAATCCCTTTAAACCATGGCATTTGTCTTCCTTTTAAGTAGTTTCATAGACCACTACTGAACATTCATAAAGCATTTCATAGACTCAAAAAAAAGGCTAAAAAGATGCCACATGGACCATATTCTGTGGTTCTGCGACTACCTTTTACTTTAGTAAAATACCCCTTGTGGATTGGTGGATACCACTAAAATAAGGACAAGTGTCAACACTTCTTCAATTTCTTGGACGTTTCTTTCCTTAATAAAATATTTCATGTGGAAGCATGGAAAGGCCCATAAATCAGTGGGAAAAATATTAAATGCAAACTCACTTAAGTTATTAATTTAAGCACATGCAAAATTCATTTCTTAAGTGAGTGCTAGGAGAAAGAATAAAGGGGTTGATAGCATAACATATCAAAGGACTTAATGAGATAAATAATGGTGCTAGGAACCGAGTGAGCAAGTCAATGACGAAATAGACATAAAGTGCTCATGAGAGAAAACTAGGTAGGGTTTTTAGGGTTTTTAAGCCTAAATGCTCATATAAAACAATATTTTTAGCAAACCCTAGCATGAGTAACAAAATTTTGAAAATTTTATACTAAGGCAAGAAAAAAGAAGCAATAAAAAGTGAAAATGCATTACCAATGGCTCCAATTGGTGACACTTGTTTTACAAAAACAAAGTGAGGATCCAAGATTTCCAAAGAAGTAAACTAGACACAAAAACCAAAAAAGGACACAAAACCAAATAAAATAAAAATGTACACTATGATACATATAATACATTTGTGCATGGAAACAACCTACCTTAATAAAATTAGGGCTTCAAAAACTATCCATGCACTAGCAATTCTAAAATTTCACCATCAAGACTCTATAGAAAATAAGTCTTCACCATGAGTGTTGCTAACCAAATAAGGTCCCAACCATAGAGCTTCAAATTTTCCATGTTTTTATTTATCTTGGGACCTGGAATTCCATAAAATTATCATTTCATTTACTTGAAACTTCCTTGCTTCTATCCTTTTGTCAAATAGGTGCTTGACCTACTTCTGTAGTTTGTGTTCTACTTTGTTGCTCTTCTTGCTTCATCCAACTGAGTGAGTTGGTTGATCCTATTCACCATTGCATCACTAATATCATCATCATTCTCTTGAATGAATTCATAAATAGGAAATAGGTTGTTGATAGGCATTCTTTCCTCTGAACCATATACCAACTCAAAAGGAGACTCACTAGTGGCTTTCTTGATAGTTACTTTATCTTCGCACAATGCTAATCTGAGTTTTGAATCCCATGTTCTTTTTTTCTTTTTAATCATTCTCTTCATAATCTTCATCAAGCTTTTGCTGGTTGATTCTACTTAACCATTGCCTTGGGGATGGTAGGGAGATGAGTAAGATATGGTGACTCCATACTATTGGTAAAAATTTGTGAACTCCTTAGACATAAAGCACATGGAATTATCAAATATCAACATAACCGGTACTCCAAATTTGGTGATAATATTGTTCATTATAAAATTAGTCACAACTTTGGTGGTGGCCTTTTTAAGGTGGATTGCTTCTTTCCATTTAGTGAAGTAATTAGTGGCTACCAAAATCCACCTGTGTCAACCACTAGACTTCTTAGTATTTCCCCCATGAATTCAATTCCCCATTGTTGGAATGGGGCTTCTATAGATATAGTTCTCAAAGGTAGGCTCCCAAAAAAATTCAGCTTCCCTGAGAAACTTTGGCATGCATCACACTTTCTAACCATTTTTTGTGAATCTACAAAAAATGAAGGCCACCAATATCTAGATCTCAATATCTTGTGAACTGATGTTTTTTCATAAAATGACCTCCACATAATCCATTGTGCATCTCATCTAAAATATTTGTGGCTTGTTCTTCATTAACACATTTGAGAAGAACTCCATCTCTACTTCTCCACCAAAGTTCATCATGGATTACCACATATTTGATGGTATGTAACTTCAAATTTGTCTTCTATTTGTCATTCATAACATTGAGATATGACATGTTTTATAAGTAATAGGTGATGTCCTTGTACCAAGGAGAAGGTTGCATATCACATCCCGAGGATACCAAGCTTGTCTCTATATTATTGACCAAGTTAGCTTCCAGATTTGACTCATCCATGAGTTTAGATTAACCTTATCCTCTGACAAGTTTTGTGATCTGGATGTCAATATTGAATTCTTGGATCTTATTGATCCATCTGCATCTTATTCATGTTACTTATTGATGTGTCAAGATATCCTTTACATCAACATTGGGAACATATGCAACAATTGTAGCTCCCACTAGATACATCCTAACATTCTTGACTTCTTTAAGCAATGCATAGGCTTGTTTCTCCATCATGTAAAATTTTAACTCAACATCTTGTAGGGATTTACTAAAAAAGGAAATTGGTTATTCAAATCTCTCATCATTTTTCTGCAACAAGACAAAAGCAACAGTGTGAAATAAAGCAAAACATAAAATTTGAAATGGACTTGATAAATATGGGGATTTCAAGACATGAGCCCTTTTGATTGCTTCTTTTATGCTTTGGAAAACCTTAGTTGGCTCTTCACCCCATGATACTTATTCTCCTTTCCTTAACACATTAGAGATATATCTTGTTACTTCAACAAAGCTGGTTACAAATATTCTCACAAATTCACTTGCCCAAAGAAGGATTGGTAACCTTTAATAGTATTGGGCTGAAGAATCCTCTCTATTGTTTCAACTCACTTTGGATCAATTCTAATGCCTTACTTGGAAACAATATGGCCTAAAATATTTCCCTCTATTACCCCAAAAACACATTTCTTAGGGTTGAGGGAAATACCATTTTCCAAAGCTCTAGTAAAAATCTTCTCTAGATGCATGCAATGATATGCTTTCTTGGAATAGGAAGTAAGATCATATTTATATACCACCATGAATATATCTATGAAATCTGAAAATGCAACATCCTTAGCCCTTTGAAATGTTTCTCCCACATTAGTCAAACCAAATGGCATTCTTACATAAACATAAGTGTCCCATGGTGTAGTAAAAGCAATTTTATACTGTTAATATTTTCTTACCTTCACTTTGTTATAACTAAAAAGTCTATCCATAATTGAAAATAATTCACAACTAGTAACATTTGTAACATTTCCTCCATGTTGGGCAATGGGTAGTTATCCTTTAATGAAGACACATTTAAATTTATAAAGTCTACACACAACCTTATGTCTCCATTCTTCTTCCTGGCCGACACTAGGTTGAAACCCAATTAGAATACCTAATGGGCTTGATAATCCCACCATCTCCGAGCTCATTAGCTCTTGTTGCATTTTTTATGCCAGTGTAGGATTGATTTCTTTACTTATGCCTAAATGGCTTAGCATCTAGCTTGAGAGGGAATTCATATTGAAACAAATCTTCTCTATAAGCCTTCAAGTCATCATATGACCAAGAAAAAACATGCTTATATTTCCTAAGCAAGGAAATGGACATTGTTCTGATCTTTGGGTTGAGTTTATTTCTAGTGTAGACCTTCTTTGATGCACACTCTATCCCCAAATTCAACTCTTCCAAGCCATGTTCATGTGTAGAAGTTGGTTTGAAATTACATTTATTAGAATTTTCAAAAAACCTTTCCAAAGCTATCAATCCCTGGGAGATCTTAGTAGTTTTGAGCTAAATCACTTCATTCCCAAAGATAGTATCCTTTCCATCAATATTTTCCACAAAACTATGAAATTCAATTTCTTGGCTATGGTATTCATCTACACAGTGCAAAAATTTCAATAGATCTTGGTCATCATTGAACACCTACCATTGGCAAGATGGTCTATCATTACATTTTTTGCTCTTTCCACCCAGTCTATAAAAAATGCATCAAACAACTCAATAGTATCCCAAATAGTAGATTTGTACTACTTCAACCATTTATGCTTAGATGCATATTTTCCTCTACCTTGGGACACTACCAGCTTTGAATCCCCCAAAACTCTAAGCTTCTTGATATTGTGTTTGACTACATTGTTCAACCCTAATAACAAAGCCTCATACTCTGCTACATTATTGGTACATTCAAATTTTAAAGAGAATGAGTACTTATAAGACTTACATTTGGTGATATAATGATCACCCCAGTACCTAATCCTTCTTTTAAACATGCTCTGTCAAAATACATAGACCATATGCCATCATCTTGAGCTTGTTCTTTCACTTCTTCAACTATAGGTGCAATTTTATTTTCTTCAGATGGGGACTACAATTATGAAAATTTCCATGTCAATATCAACAAAATGTACATTCTCAACTAACTACAAATCCTCAATAAGATTAGGGTACCTTTTTTCTCCATTCAACTTAACATATTTTCCATTAATAGGGATTATGGCATAAGAGAGATCCAATTGCATGCTTCCTCCAATTGTTGCTGACCACTTTCATGACAAAAGCATTCCATACTAGCGTAGAATGTCAACAACAGTTACATTCACCACAAAGTCATTTTCAAGGAATACAACTAGCTTGAAATGCACATATTTCAGTATCCCAATAACTGGAACCTCCCTTGAATCCATTGCAAAGCATTTTTGTAATGTTTTATTCACTTGCAATCCCAGCTCCTTCATAAAAACCAGAGGTATAACATTGGTGGATGCCTCTAAGTCTATCATACAATTTATATCCAGTTTATTATTAATTTGTAGTCACATATAATGGGTAAACTTGATTTGGGCAAGTATTTCGAGTAGTACCCAAAAACACTTTTGGCATTTCATTAAGAACACTTTTAGGTTCAACCGCTTTTTATTTTTATTTATTATTTTCAGGTAAAATAATAGCCTTGTTCAATTCAGTAGAAGCTATAGTTGCACCATTAATGAGGGCAACTTATTTCTCTTTATATTCTTCTATCCTCATAATTTCTAGCAAAGGAATTGATTCCTTGATTTGGGATATAAGTTGTGTCATATCCACTAAGATGTATTTATGAATATTGCCAAGCTGATCAATGGGTGTACTTTGATCATTGACCCTCTCTGATCTGTCTCCTTGAGTATTTCTCTATTCATTCCTAGCATTATCCTTCTTTTCTACCACCATGTTTTGGTATTTGGCTCTTATGAGAGGAAAAACAACTTGGTTTTCAAGATTCTCAATGTCCTTTCCTTTAATCTCCTGTTGTTTGATAGGAAAGTGACCATGTGTCTCATTCTTGATTTTCTTTATGAAAATACTTCTTAGTTTACCTTGATCATTATTGACTGCTTTGTTCCTGAAATTATAATTACTCTTGACGTGGGAAATAGTAGAAAAAATTAATGCTCCAATGTCCTAGTTTGAAGGTATCATCAATATGATATCAGATTCAGATTCAAAATTGTGGACACTATCCATGTGTTCTTCATTATCAAAAAAAAAATGTTGATGGTAATTGTAGCTCTAGAACCTCTTATCATAGACATATATCTCTGAACATTCTTCATCAGGAGAATAATCATCATTTGTCAGATTAAGTCTTCTTGAGAACATATTTACACCATGATCTTCACTTTTTGGGTTATTGCAGTCATCACAAGAATTGTAAGGCTCTTCAAAAGATTGGGAAACCATACATTGTTGAGGAGAATGAGGCAATTGGAAAGGTGTGCATCAGGGGCCACCTTTTGCAAAATTTACATGATTTCTCTTTAAAGGGTCATAAGTATCTTTGTTGGGTGTCACCCTCTAGTTATTTTAACTAGCTTACCATTATGCAAATTTGTATTCTAAGGTTGATTTGATAACTTAGGCTTTCTTTCCTACTTTTGATAACCAAGCCTATCATGAGTCAATCCCTTGTCAATCCTTGCTACTTTATAGCTCAGATATGTCAAGGCATTCATTACCTTGTCAAGCTTATCATCAAAGGATGTAGTTTTATTCTAGTGTCCTTTAGGGTTCTGTAAAATCTACACACCGTCCCTCTTTTTGACCTTACTAGAAGGTTTTATTTTGTTCTCAATATGCATGGCGATTATTAAGGAATCCCTCAAGGATTGAGGATCTTTATCTCTTATCTCATAAACATTTTACGATCATATGAATTACAATACAACATCAAGAACATAGGTTCACTAGGCCTCATATATTATGGAATTTGTTCATGACCTTTACAAACCTTGTATTAAAATTAGAAACCAGTTCATTATGACCTTTGGTTATGCTTATGAATTTGTTGACAATGAATCTAGGTCCAGACTTCTCACCATACTATTTTTTGAAAACTCTTTTAAACTCATCCCAAGATCCAACACTAGCATCAAGAAAACTCCTATACCAATCCCTAGCATCACCTGTCAAAGACTACATAAATAGCTTCATCACCACATCTTCATCCTCAACCTCAGAGTCATTTATCAAATTTAAAAAGATCTTCAGATGATCTTCCCTGAGAATGTATTATTCCTAGAAAATATAAACAATACATTTCTAATATCATTTGGAAAGACATTGGGGTATCTATGAATACTAGTAAATTCTAGTTGCCTATACCTTTCTAATTGCTAGGAAGTTCCCTACAACAAGATTCACTTGGGGATTAATTTGAGCATTGTTCATTGACAACATTTTGAGGATTATAATTTTTTCCACCCACTTGGTTACCCATATTTAGGTCATACTGCTAGTAGTCTTGCACAAGACCTCTTGAACCAAGATTTTGTCTTATATATTGTTTTTGAAGAATTGTTCCCACACTAACACCTTGTTGATGAATATTATGTTGTAATTGAGAATTCTATGTAGGATTTTCTTGAGGGTTTATTATCATACCAGAATTCATAGATGTAGAAGTTGCATGGGCATTTCTTGGTTGGGACATAAGAGTCTTAGAAATTATTTGAAAAACATTTCCTACAACAATAATATTTGACATATTTTATGATGTGATATTTGAATAGGAAGTAGTTGGCAATGTGCTAGTCACTGCAGGGTTACTCCAAGTGTCAATATGAGAATTATCAAAAGGGACATTCATAGGATTACTACTTATGATGGGATTTGATAGTGTTGGCATAGAGCCACCACCAAAATGATAAGAAGCCTTCATATTCTCTATTATTTTCTTCATATCATCCCCATTCTCATAGCATCTCCAATTTTCATTTCTTTCAATTTGCTTAATTCAAAATGGAGATCATTCACTTCTTTTAATATTTTTTCTTCAATCTCAATTATCTTTCCATATCCTAAAGTTTGTGGAACAGATTGAGATGTATTTGTAGCCATACTAGATATGGCAAGATTTTGATAACAAAATTGGTTTTCTCTTAGACAGTAGGGCTTAAAAATACATTCTCTGCCTAATAATTTGACATGGGTACGTTAGGATCAATAGTGTGATTATGGATACCATATCTAATATGATAATCTCTTTGGATTTGTTATATTTTCATTATTTGTTTTGACATTATCTCAAGCCTTGTGAGACCACTACCTTACATGGGTGTTGTCAATGTATTTTCATCATTAATCTCAAGGATTCTAGGTTCTACATACTTAACCGGTGAATTCTCAAAACTATCATTACTACTTGCATAAACAAAATGGTTACCAAAAGGAGAAATTGAGTTACTTGCATCCTTAGCTTTCCATGTCTGCTTTTTGATCTATAATTATGTCTCAAGATTATTTGTAGGATTAACTTTAAATAAGGATCTTCTTCCATCCATTTTTCTTGACAAATCTTTCTTCTTACACTCGCATCGAAAAGGAGACTTTTTAGAGTCACCACCCACTGGGGGAAATAAGATATAAAACTATCTGAAATATTGATGAACATAGACACAACTATCAATATTCAAACAACATAAGGCACTTCACATAAATATACTATAATTTTTAACCAAGAACATCAATGGACTAGATAATATCCCCAACAGAGTCGCCAATCTATTGGTTGGTTAGACTCTGATGGTTAATTCTATAGCCATAGTATTATTTATTGGGTTACAATCTAACTAAAGATTCTTGAAATGTCAGTAATATCCCCGACAAAGTCACCTATTTGTTGGTTTTTTTATTAATTCCAATTGATTCCTAAAACTTTCTAAAGTAGTAGCCAACTCTTATGCTCAAATATTTCAAGGGGTTGGCCAACAAACAAAAGAAAAGTTTAACAATTTTCTTCTCTACACTTCAGGCCCTGCACAACCTAGGAGGATGGTCCTATGCAATATCTAATAGGACTTCATACTATGAACTTTATTTCACAAACCGCTAGCCTTTGTGGTTATTTTTCTTTCGCGGCTTCGCCTTGTCTTTTATCGCTCGCAAATTTTCGACGTTTGCCACGTGGCCTCCTAACAGAGATTCCTATCGCTCCATATCACTTTGCCTCTGCCAAGTTCCGTGTGTGACGCGTGGCTTTCTCTAGCCGTTTCATGAGCTAGGCCCACTAAGCAGTTATTTTCGCTCGGCGTCGCCCACATGTTTTCCTCTCGAAGCTTTTCGCTGGGACGTTCCTCATTCTTTTTCCAGGCCCTGTGTGCTTGATGAGTGGCGTATTCTTGTGCGCCAGTTATCTGGGAGTTTCTGCCTATGCTATTTGTTCTCTTTTGCTGCTATGTTTTCTTCTTCGATGTTGCATGTCTTTTGCTACTGCCGCATGACCATCTTTTCTCTAAGGATGGATTTGCTGGCGCATTGTTGGGAGATCTTCCTTTTTGGTGCCGGCTCGAGGTGATCTAAGGCATCGATGTTTTTCCAGGGCATCTTTCTCAATGTGGATTTCAGGCGGTGGGTTGGCTTATATAAGCAGCCTTGCTTCTCTTTTATGTGGTTGTTGTTGGATAGATAAAAAACTTCTCGAGCACTGGAATAGCCTTTGTAATATTTTATTGAACTTGAAATCTGCAGACTGTGCCAATCAATTCAGCCTTTTCTGTTTTCATGCTTTTGATAAGATAGTTAGACTATGTGTTTATTTTCCTATAACATATGAATGCTTGTTCTTCATCTTAATAAATACAGATCATGTTTTGACTCTTCTGTGTTGGCCAAAGTTGTATTAGATTATGCTATGCAATTAAAAGATGTTCTTATGTTTGAAGTGCCTTTGAGAAAATTTATTAAATAGACAACAATTTATTGTTCGAGCCTCTACCTCCAGCATTGTGCTTAGGTAATTTCGTTCATGATTTGGCACATCACCTTTAGTCCGGATTCAATATTTCCTATTATCTTTCTAACCCTTTACCTCCCCCACTAAAATGAAGAGTCGACTTTGATAAAATCCAGAGGTCACTTAGCTAAGCGCACTATGTCCCCCAGTAGCTAAGTTTCCCATAAGACTGTTGCCCCCTGCAAAATCTTGTGTCAACACATACAATTAATGCAGGATATTGCTTTAAACATATATGCTCTCTTTATATGACCAAGAATTACAAATGAAACATACTTAATGGGATATATTCTTGGAGTTCTATACATTGCAGATTTGAGAACATGTGAGTAAAATTATGCAATAACTTATAATAATAAGGGAAATTTTGTTTTCAAATTTGATGACCATGGAAACATAATCAAAACATACATTCAGACAGGTGCCTTAAACCTAGGCAACAAAGTGAAAGAAAATGCAACTAAAACTTTGAATAACAAAATTTAAACTGATTTTGTACAAGCTCAATATCACTGCCTTACGTCGATGTTCTTATAATTTACAATAAATTATTCTTAATAATACTTATATAAATTCAAAACCCTCAATATTCCTTATACAACAATTAATCCATTACTTGAATAGAAACTATAAAAGAAACATTCAATTGCAGAAAATTTGTAAAGATGAGTAGAATTGATCCTTGATCAATTTATATTCATAGCTAAATAAGTGTACAATTGAGAAGACAATTGATTTTGAAAAACATTAATTTCTTGTCCTGTCAAAGGATTGAGAGGAGATTGAATGTCGAGTTGATGGAACACAAGCATTAATAATGAGCCTTTTGTTATACCTTTCTTGTTCAAGGCTATTCATTCTCTTGTGAATAGTGATGGAGTCTCTAATTTCTCTGCCTTCTAGGAGGAAGTTGTGGGTGTTTTACGGGAGAATCCACCATGGGAGACTGAAATCAGTCTTCAGAGAGTGGGATGAACTAGTGTTAGGAGTAGCAGAACTACTTTTAGGAGTGGAATTCATGAACACAACTGAGTGATGGAGAAAAAATGTTGACATTGCAATGAGGTTTTTAGCGGCGTTATTGGATTTGGAAGTGCCAAAAGCCATGGTGATTCTCATGGAAAAGAAATTTCTCTTGGAGAGTCTTCAAGAGGGTGTAATGAAAGTGGTGTTAGCTATTGAGTTGGGGGTAGGGATCCCCAGGCCATGTGACTTGCAGAAGGATTTCATTCCTGGTGCGAGAGTCAAGAGGTACCCGTTCATTCTAGATGTTAAAGGAGAGGCACTTCAAAGGCATCATCAATGAGCAATCTATAAGCTGATTTTCTTAAAACATCATTTATATTTGGAGCCATCAGGGGGGTGGATTGGCGTCAACTGTTTAGAGGTCTTTTGATTGTTGAAGGTGTGTTATTGAAGGTGTAACTAGTGTTTCGAGTATGTGTATTTTCATTTTCATTTTTTTGTATTATGAGGCGTTAACGTAGTTGCTGTCAGGTCAGTATGGGTTTAGAGTGGTTTTTTTTGCTAAATGATGGTAGGATTTTTGACTTGATGGGTTTGTTGAGGCTACTTAGCCTTGCTAGTATGCAGGATGGTGGAGGATATGGTGTCTAATTTTTTTTATAGAATATGAACTAAATGTATTATCTTTCTTTGAAGCAATAAATACAAAAATATTTACGAATAAAAAAAATCTAGTACTTTTATACAAAATTAGTAATTACATTGACCTTTGTTCCTATGAAAACCTAGGTTTGACTGATATACATTAGAATACAGACACTCTGCTTACAAAATTCTAAAATCCTTGCAGAATTCCAAGATCCTTTGAAAATTCAGGCCATGGATAGATGTCACATTTTAATTTGACAATAATGTCCTAGGATCAGACAAAAGCAAGAAAACTACTTTGCAAAAGACAAAAAGAACATTCCAGTAGAAGACAAAATAGTTATTTGGGCCACTAAAGGAGATGCTTTTTGGTGTTTCAATGATGAGATAGTGAATGATTGATTGTCCATTAAGGCTTCCTCATCCGAGTTGAGAGTATATTCCCTTTAGAAACAATTGAAAATAATATTTAGTAGATCATAAAAGGACAAAAAGGTGCCAAGACTGTAAGGATGCCTATAAACAGTTGAGAGCTTTAAGTGCCATGTCATCATATGGATTTGATATTTTGATTTAACTTTGATGACAATATAGAAACTTAAGTAATTATAAACTTGTTATATTTTTCATCCCATTCCACATGTTCTCTCTTTGATGACCATTGAAATTCAAGAATTTGATCAACATGGTGCATATAATGCAAAAATTGCATTGGCTTCTTTACAAAAATCCTCTAAACTATGATATGTAGCAATCAACTTATCCATACAAGTATTGAGAAGATTATTTTCAAACTTGCTATCATCATAGATGAAAAGTGAGAGAATGGGATCCATTGCTCTGAAACCTACTTTTCATGCATCATAAGTTTTAATTTCTCCATTCTCATTGAAAATATTAGCCATAATTTTTATTTCAATATCTCAAAATGTTTGAACTTAGTCCTAATATGCAATGACACCTTATCCATGAATGATTTCACTTCTCCCACTAATTTTTCCATATTCCATGTGGGAAAAATGTTGCTAGGTGCATTATTCTCAAATCTCGATCCTTTATAAATGCCTTCCAACGTTGAAATCCTGGGGATCTATTTGCTTATGATGCTTGATTTCTATCCAATTTGTCATAAGCACTTTTTAGGTATGAATAGGTACTATGGGATTCTTCCAATGTACCCACAAAATCTTGGATACCATGTTCCATAAAACATTAGCCACAACATGGTTGATTTCATCATGATGAATACTCTTAGCATTTTTTATTTTCTCTTCTAGTTCTTTGACCTCAACAAGTTCCTCATTCTCCTTTATTAAATTGTCTGCGAACCCCGCTAATGAAGAACTTACTATTTTAGCATCAATTGGAGGAGGTACTACCTGGGATTCTTGTATTTTCAATTTATTATGCTCTGCAGTGAGAGCCACATGATCCTTTAGCAACTTATCATAATCACTTTGTAACCTTCTTATTTTTACCTCACTGAATTTTGCAATATCTACCACTAGAGAAGCACCTTGTAAAGCAAAGGTATCTAACACTCTTGTTACTATTAATTCCCCTCTTATATCATTTTTTTCCTTTGCAACCTCAGGCTTATTAGTATTGGGAGCAAGGGCCCATATTGCTAGGGTTTCCCATTTAGGGTTGAACCCGTATCTTGAAAATGCTAGCTCAGATTGCTCCTTATGAGATAACACTTCCTCATCTTGCCTCCTTATAGTGTCAAGTGATATTATCAAAAAAATATCACACTATGGGAGCAATAGCAACCTTCCTTATGAGATAAAACTTCCTCATCCTACCTCCTTATAGTGTCAAGTGCTATTATTGAAACAATATCCTACTTGGGGAGCAATAGCAACCTGCTTTCTCTGACTATCTTCCTCCACTCTTCAAGGTTAATATTTCTCACATCAAAATTAAATTCATTGAGGACCTTCTTAGTGACCTCTTCAAACTGACTAAGAGGCACACTTGCCTTTTCCTTATTTAATATTTCATGAAATTGTTCCCTCCTGGACCTAATGACAAAGTCCTTGAACTCCTTTGTTTTAATGAATTAATCATCAAAGATGAATTATGTGTATTCCATGGCCCTTATGTCATTGGCTTCATCTCTACCCATTTTTTTGATTAGAAAAGCAGGGTTAGGGCCTTGATCTTGTATAAAAGAAGAACAAATAATCTATAAGACTCAACAAAATAAAATGGAGAACACAACAATCGATCGGGAACAACAAAGCTAAAACAATAACATCAACTAACAAAGAGACTACATACCAGTATTAAAATGTCACAGGATTAATGTTCCACTTATCTAGATCAAAAACATCCTAGAAAAAAAACTATAACCACCAGCTATTAAGCAAAGTATTACTAGAAGATAAATAAACTAGCATATAAAATCAGTTGAAGTTAATAACAACCTAGTTGTGCGGCCAAAAAAAAGGAAATAATGCCAGATAGACATATCCCAAGCCCTATCATAAGAAGGAAACAAATTAAGAATATTTAATAAGATTTCAATTGTCCTCGAGGTCCTCCATAAAATCATACCAACTTTCCTCGAACTCCATGTTCTCAAACATGTCAGCTTCATTCTTGTGACCATTTTTCTTTTGTTGTTTCTGAATTTTTCCTTGTCCCGAGATAGTTCTCATCATCACTCTCTTCATTATTCCATCCACCACCATATGTATGTTTTTATGGCACGTTCCATGACCTTGAGCTTCTTGGAACTATCAACCTCTTCGATCTATATTTCAATTTGTCCCATCCTGACACTGAGCTTAAATTTTAGAGTTTAAGTTATTGTAATCCCCATCCTTAGAATTTTCCTTCATTTGAGAGTGCAGAATAGTAGTATCCTACTCTTCCATATCTATAGGGCTAGCATTGTTAGCTTCCACCACATCATCCTCTTCAAACTATTTTCCCTCACCATTCTCATTGTCTCCTTCCATCTCATTGTTTTCCTATTCTTGTTCTTGACTCTCCTCCTCCACTTCATAGTCTAAAACATCCTCTTCCTCTAATATCTTAGTCTCTCCCAGGCTATCAAGAACATACTCTTCTTTAGAAGAGTCTAGATCCTCCTTCTCGGCCACCTTTTTACCTTTTTAACTTTTTTTCTTCTTCCTTCCCCTTGGAGGTAGCTTTTGCAAGGTTGATTGACCTTCTACCTTTGGGAGGGACCAAACCATAGTCAATACTAGCATCCTTATCATCAGAAATGGTTATAGTGGCATTTTTTTGTTTTGTTTCTTTAGGTTCCACCTTCCCACATTTATCCAAACCAAGGGAAAGGGGGGAGGATTTCTTTTTTTTAGGGGTGATTTTTAAGAGATCATCCAATGAAGGTTCAATATTGGGAGGAGAAGGGTTTTTATTCTTTTTTGGCTTAGACAATCTCTTAGGAGAATGGGGCTTACTATCAATTAACTCTATCCGAACAAAGCTCTTAGGGGTCAGGATATTCTAAAGGAAATTGACAATAGGGCTTCTTTGCGGAGTAGTAGCTAAAGCGTATTTGTAAATAGCCCTAATAAGTCCTTGATGTAATGGGGGATTAGCACCATTTTCCATACATTGTTGAAGAGAAAAGAACGATAAGAAGGGGAAGTTAATCTTCTCAAGATGATGAACATGGTTTAATATATGGTTATGATATCCATGAATAGACATAAAATTCCCTTCAAGAGTGAAGTATTTTAGAATAACCAAACTTACATTGTGATAGGTAATAAGAAGTTTTGATCTTGAGTACCTATTTTGGAATCTTTTAGGTTTCCCCTTGGCCTCAAAGAACTTGTTGATGAAAGATTGATAGTTTCTATAGCTATTCTTGACAATATTTTCGCCTTCATATTTTAGACTCGTGGCTTGAGCAATCAACTTAGTCGTAACAGTAAAGTGTAACCCTCAAATTTGAACTTTGCCTTCACTCCAAGCATTTGAAAACTTATAGCTGAGAGCTTCATTGTATCCCTACATAGATTAAAAAAATGGAGTGAATCTCGACCTATCAAACAAACCCCATAATTCTTCATTCTGCTTTAGGGTATCACAGCTCCCTAGTTTTGTCCACTTCCTAGGGCCCACATAGAATCTTCACCTATTAAACAATCCCTTCTAAGAAAAAGATAGTCTTCCCCAAAGCCCTTTTCATTAGACAAGAAAATAATTGGCAAGGAACACTCTTCAAAATTTAGACTAAAATTGGAAAATTTCATTTGGGATGGCTTCTACTTAAACTCACCAGCAAATATGAGAAAAAGAGGAGGTTTGGAAGCATCTTGAAAATAGATGTCACGCATGTCACTAATTCCCATGATGGAAATAATTAAATTTTGGGCATTAAAATGGATTTTTATCAGGTATTCAATCCACACAAATCCACAAGCCAATGTCTTTTCAAAGGGCCACAAAAATATTTTTCAAATGAGACTTAGCATAGATAATACTATTCTTTATCATCCTAGAATGGCTCCCATTTAACCTCCGCCCATACTATCTTATTAATATTTCCTTTTATCATAACATTGATCTTTGTCTCTAAATAATTAGAGATGCTAGTATAATCATTAAAGTACATCTGCATTGTACTCACAATAGTCCCCTAGATAATCATGAGTCAGTTAACATTTATCCCTTTACAATTGCCTTGATTATGCATCTTATTATCCATCATTATAATAGAATTGACAAAATAATAATCACCCTCCATCATTTGAAAAAGGATTATAAACATATTCATATTTCTCCTTATTTACAATATATTTTATATGACTTGGCAGTAAAGGATACTCCCAATATGTCTAGTTATTGTGCTTAATACCTTCATTAGCCATAGCATCCACAAAAAAAATTCCTTCTTTGTACAAATGACAAATTTTGTAGTGTTGAAATTTTTTAAGGATTCTTTTGTCAATCATCCATAACATTCCTCAGCTCCCAGGGCACAAATACATCCTCCTTAAGATTGTTTATTATTAGTTTGGAATCACCTTTAATAATGAACTTAGTGTATCCTTTCTCCTTTAGACAATTTAAACCAACCCAAATAACCATTTCCTCATTGGTATTGTTAGAAACAATACCTAAGCTTTTACCATAGCCTTCTATAAATTTCCTTTGGTGATTTCTTATGACTCCCTAGCTCTAGCTAAGCTCAAGTTACCCTTAGAGCAACCATCAAAATTACATTTGATCCAACCCACCCCAAGAGGAGACCAGACAATGCTTTTTTTGCTTAGGTGTTTTATCCAGATGAAGTTTTTAAGGTCCTATTTCAGCCCCCAAATTCGCTTGATTTTGATTTCTTTATAAGTGGGAATATTCTTGGCAAGAGCATATATCCTACCATTTATGTTCTCTTGAATTTGATGTCTTATAGCCATACAAAGATCTTTGTTGTTTCTAGCAAATTCCTTGAAGATTTTGTTATTCTACTCCTTCCATAAGCCCCAAGCTATAAAAGGAGGAGCTTGTTTCCAAAGGTCAACAACTATATTATGGAAGTAAGGGTAAACATTAAAAATATCCAAGAATAACTTTAATGAGGAAGGAAATACCCATTCAGTCATAAGGATAGAGATAAATAATGACGACACCTCTCTTGAGTAGGAGCAATGAAAGAACAGATGCATTATTGACTCATCTTCATTACAAAGATATAATTTATTAATGAATTGGAACCTCTTTTATTTAAGTTATCAGTGGTAAAAATATTAACATGGGAAAGCACCCACCAAAATCAATTCACCTTTGGTATCAAGTTTTTATCTAGACCGAGTTACAATGGAAATCATCCTTAGTGATCAAAGGCTTCTCTATAACTTCATAAACAGACTTCCCAAAGAGTTTTAGTCCAAATTCATTCATCTTTTCTGTCTTTTGAAAAAATCTAGCCTCACCAACCTTCTAAAGTAAGGTGTGCAAAGAAGCATCCTAGTTTTCTTGTCTCTCTCCCCTGAGATTTTCTCTAGTTAATTCTTTTTTGAAATTTATCCATTGAGGCTTCAATCAATCCTAGTTGATATACCCAACAACTTGCTTACCAAGATTTCTTATAAGCCTATGTTTGATTTGGAGAAGATTATTGTTAGAGGATAAGGAAGTGCCATTAATCCAAACATCATCCCAAAATTCATTATCTTTACCGTTTCCTATTCTCGTTTTTGCTCCTATTTTTAGTACTCCTCTTATTTTAAGAAGATTATTTCAAAAAATAGAACCATAAGGAAGCTCCTCTACACTAAGAAAGTAACCCTAATCCCTTTTTCTTAGATATTTAGCTTTTAGGATTTTAACCTAATCTTTAGCACCTTTGAAATGGTACTGGCCCATTTTAGCAATGAGAGCTTTGTTAAAAAGCTTCAACCTTCTAATACCTAGACCACCACCCCTTTTTGAAGCACACGCCTTTTACCAACCCACTAAGGCCATCCTTTTTCTCTCTTGAGTACCATACCACAAGAGCCTCCTTTGGATTTGTTCAAATTTATCTGCTATGAAAATAGGCATATTAAAGAGGGAAAGGTAGTAGATCGAGATGTTTTATAAAGAAGCTTTAAGCAATTGTAACTTCCCTGCTTGATTTAAGAGTTTTCCTTTCCAGTCAACCAACTTTTTTGGATCCTTTCCAAGATGTAATTCCAATAATTACTGCTTATTTTATTAGAGATAAGAAGAATACCAAGGTAAGCAACAGGGAGTGTTAGTGTTTCTTAGATCAGATTAGATAATCAATTTAACAAATGAAATGCAACACATAAGACAATGAACACAACAAGATACCCTGGGAAAACCCTCCTCTTGAGGGAGAAAAACCCAGCAAATATATCTCTTATATATTGAAGGAATAAGAGTAGAAATCTGCTTGAACTCAGGTCCAACACAATGCCGAATTTGATACAATGAATAATAGCACCTCTCCTAGATGCAAAGATACAAATGAATATGTTTCTCCTTGAAATTGGTCTGCTGCTACAAAATGATGATCTGCTGCCACAAGATGATGATCTGTTGATTAAGTATGAACTTCTTCTAGGACTGCGAATTCTGCTCTGCCAATAAAATGTGAACTTCTTGATATTCGAATTGTGAGAATAGTCAAGAAGTGACCTTGTATTTATATCTCCTAGGCTCCTCTTCACTTGGGTCGGCCTTTGATAAATATTTAATAACAATTAAAGTCGGATATAAATCAAATATAAGGTCGGCCTATGTATTTAATATGACTCTTAGTGAAGACCGACGCTGTATTAACATCAACACTCCCTCTCAGCTAGGGATGAACTTCCATCTGCACAAGACAAATTATGTTAGAATGAAAACAAAATAAAATATCACCTCAACGTGATATTAACCATTATGGCTACTCCCATAGATGGTAAAAACTCATCACGGATTCTCTCACGTGATGTTGTCATGGAGTCACACACATGACATCCACCATAGCTTCTCCCAGAGGGTGGAAACAAGGGCTTTCACCTCAACTCTCTCTCATCAGAGAATTGCATTATCAAGGACTTTCACCTCAACTCTCTCTTAGTAGAGAATTGTATTAACAAGGGCTTGCACCTCAACTCTTTCTCAGCAAAGAGTTGCATTCTCAACAAGGATCACTGATTACTGAGACTCTTTCTCAGTCACGGCTGCATTCTCCACCATACCAAGTTTCTCTCGGAAGTATACAAACTTAATCCTCAAATGACTAACTTCAGGCTTCACGCCTGAGAATGCTTGTTCAGGAGTTTTATTCTCTAAGATCCTATGCGGACTCCTGTTTTGAACATAGACGACTGTTCTTGATGCTTCAGCCCAAAGAGAGATTTGTAAGTCTTGATCATGGATCATAGCTTTCACTGCTTCCACAATAGATCTATTTTTCATTTCAGCGATACCATTTTGTTGTGGATTATAGGGAACATTGAACTCCCTCTTAATCCCTGCTTCAATACAAAAGTCTCAAAAAGTGACAGAAGTGTATTCTCCACCATTATCAGATCTCAATACTTTGATCCTCTTCCCAGACAGATTTTCAATCTGTGCTTTGAATTCTCTGAATCTTTCTAATACTTCTTCTGATTCTTTAGATCTCAAGAAATATATCCAAGTCTTTCTAGAGTAATCATCAATGAAAATAATATAATACAAGAAACCACTAGATGATGCACTAGACATTGGACCACACAAATCAGAATGAATGAGATCAAGAATACATTTAGATCTACTTTCACTGGAATGAAACGTACCTTTTGTGTTCTTGCCTAGGGCACATCCCTTGCATGTACCTTCATGTTCTTGATCGAATTTCGGAAGACCGGTGACCATCTTCTCCATGATAGGTAGAGCACGAAAGTGAATGTGAGCCAATCTTCGATGCCAAAGATCACACATGCTGGTACTGTTATGCACAAGTGCTTGAAGAGGACGAGTGCACAGCTGTAGAGACATTCATGTCTAACTCCAATCACTTGAGCAGTTTTGAAGCTGGAGTTCTTTGCCCATATAAGAACTTTCCCTTTAGAGAAGGCAACTTGATAACCTTTGTCTTCTAATGCTGAAATTGAAACAAGGTTCCTCTTTATCCCTGGTACGAACAGTACATCATTCAACTCCAAAGAAATTCTAGAATCCAAGTGAAGAGAGGAGTTTCCAATCCCTTTTACAGAATATCTAGCATCATCTCCAATAACAACTTGATCACTGGAGTTGCTTTCCATTAAGTTTGAAAGATGACTTTTGAATCCGGTGATGTGCCTAGAAGCACCACTGTCAATCAACCAAGTATTAGAGTCAGTGGAAACATTGCTAGACAAGGCTGAATAAAATAGATAGTCACTGGAGTCCTTTTGAAGAGCAACTTCTTCAACATCTACAGTGGCAACTTGAAGCTTAGGTCCTTGGGGGAAAACCCTCGCAAAGTGGCCATACTTATCACAACGAAAACATTGAATGTTGGACATGTCTCGTTTCCTTTTGAAGGTAGGAGCATCTTCATTTCCATCTTCTCGATTCCTTTTGAAGAAACCTCTCTTAAAGCCTTTTCCTTTGTTTGATGAATGAGAGGTAAGAACTTGTAATTCTTCATTCTTTGAGCTTTGACCAATCCCCCTTGCTGTTAGTCTTGACTCTTCTTGAATGCAATCAATCCTCAATCGATCAAACTTGGGAAGTTCGGATCTTGCACTGATTCCTTGGATGAACGCCTCCCATGAAAGCGGAAGACCATTGAGAGCAAGCATAGTCAGTTCTTTATCATCAATCATGTGACCAATAGTGGAGAGCTGATCTTTTATCTCTGAAATCCTCATGAAGTATGTAATAACAGATTCTCCTTTCGCCATTTTCACATGATGAAGTTGTTGCTTCAGAGCAAGGGCACGACTGGTGTTGTTGATTTCGTACATCTCTTCCAAGGTTGTAAACATCTCTCTTGCTGTATCCAACTTGAAGATAATTGGTACAATATGATCCTTGATGGAATCAACCAATGCTTTCTTTGCCCTAGTGTCTTTCTTCCTCCATTGCAGCTTCTCTTCTTCCCCCTCAGGTTCGGGAACTTTTGTTTTCACAAACTCAGCCAAGTCATTCTCTTCCAAAGTTAGCATGAACCTGAACCTCCATGATATGTAGTTCGAGATCCCTTCGAGTCTATCCTCGATTTTCAGACCGTTCACCATCTTGAGAAATTTGGAAGATAGACTGAAAAAGAATAAGGTGAGTGTTGCGAACTAAATCTGATCACGATCTTTTTCACACCCGCTCTGATACCATGTTAGTGTTTCTTAGATCAGATTAGATAATCAATTTAACAAATGAAATGCAACACATAAGACAATGAACACAACAAGATACCCTGGGAAAACCCTCCTCTTGAGGGAGAAAAACCCAGCAAATATATCTCTTATATATTGAAGGAATAAGAGCAGAAATCTGCTTGAACTCAGGCCCAACACAATGCCGAATTTGATACAATGAATAATAGCACCTCTCCTAGATGCAAAGATACAAATGAATATGTTTCTCCTTGAAATTGGTTTGCTGCTACAAAATGATGATCTGCTGCCACAAGATGATGATCTGCTGATTAAGTATGAACTTATTCTAGGACTGCGAATTCTGCTCTACCAATAAAATGTGAACTTCTTGATATTCGAATTGTGAGAATAGTCAAGAAGTGACCTTGTATTTATATCTCCTAGGCGCCTCTTCACTTGGGTCGGCCTTTGATAAATATTTAATAACAATTAAAGTCGGCCAGAATAATTACATGATATAAATCAAATATAAGGTCGGCCTATGTATTTAATATGAGTCTTAGTGAAGACCGACGCTGTATTAACATCAACAGGGAGAGCATCATCCTAATAGCCAAGAATGTGCATCACCCTATCTTTAACAATTTGATCAACATTAAAGAAGTATATCTTACTTTTATTGTAATTAATATGTTGACCTGAAACCTTAGCATAATCATTGAGGATGGATTTCCAATGACCAACTTTGACAACCAAGGCTTCTCCCAAAAGAATAGTGTCATCCACAAATTTTTGATGAGAAGTTAGAGGAAGAGAGGAAGCAACCTTGAACCCTTTTAGCAAATTTATATTTAAAATATTTTGAATGTTTCTTCCAAGAACCATAGCCACAACAATAAAGAGGTAGGGGGAGAGGTGATCCCCTTGTCTTAATCCTTGACCAAAAGAGAAAAACCCATTAAGAACACCATTCACCAGAATAAAACATTTAGGGGTAGTGACACAAGAGGTGATTAATTTGAGAAATCTTCCATTGAACCCAAAATTTTTAAGGACAACTATAAGAAAGGGCCAGGACACCCTATCATAGGCTTTTGAAATGTCTAGTTTCATCGCCATCCCTAGTTTCTTGTTGAGCTCCATAGTGTGGAAAACCTCATGGGTATATATAGTTGCATGTAATATATGCCTCCCTTGAACAAAACCTTTCTGGTTTTTAGCAATCAACTTGTTTAGAACCACCTTCAATATGTTCACAATGATCTTTGAAAATATCTTATAAGTGGTATTGTAGAGGCTTATAGGTCTAAATTATTTCATGGAAGAAGCTTCTTCCTTTTTAGGGATGAGAGAAATAAATATGGAATTGAGTTGATTTAAAATTCTACCTGATTGGCTTCAAGCGACGTTTAAGAGATCCTCAATAGTAATATCCCAAAATTCTTGAAAAAAGGTAGGAGGAAACCCATCTAGCCCCGGGGCTTTGTAAGCCCCAAAAGAGAAGATAGAAGACTTGACTTCCTGAAGGGAAAAAAAATTTAGTCGGATCCTTGAGATCTTGCTCAGAGATAACCTGGGGGATCACCTGTAGGAGGCATTCAAGCTCATCAGGGTCAGCCACAAAATCCTTCTAAAAAATTGAGAAGAAAGAAATAGCCTCTCTAGCAATTTCCTCTTTTTAATTAAGGATAAAACCATCTTCTTTTATTAGATATTTGATCATATTTTTGTTTCTATGTTTCATCATAGATTGGTGAAAAAACTTAGTGTTTCTATCACTTTCAAAGAGCCATTGAACCTTAGATTTTTCTTTCCAAAAATCTCTTCTTTCTTATTGAATTTAAACCATTGATCCCTTAGATCCCTTTCCTTGTTGCAAGTTCCCTCATCCACAAAACCTTTCTCCATCAAATTCTACACATCTTTTATGCTATCTCCAATAGATTTCTTGATGTGAATTTTTTTACCAAAAGAAAACTTGTTCCATCCTTTGACTCTTTTCTTGATTTTCAATAGTTTATTAGCCAAGTGATACATTGGGGTTCTAGCACAAGGTTCATTCCACCATCTATCCACAAGAGATTTAAAGTCAAGGTGGTGAGTCCACATAATGTTGTATCTAAAGGGGAATGGTCCCTTGGCAATACTATCCTCCCAACAAAGAAGAAGAATAATATGGTCTAAACTTGGTCTATGAATAGTAGATAAGGTAAGGGCCAAAATGATTTTCCAATTTTATGAAATAAGGAAAAGGTCAAGTTTTACTTGGATAAGGTGCTTTCCCTTACACCTATTAGACCATGTAAACAAATTTCCAATCAAGGGAACATCAATGAGGCCCCAAAGTTAAGAAACCTAGCTAGATCCATCATGCTGTCAAAAAAATCCTCCAAGCCACCATTTTTTTGAAGGGAACACCATGGAGTTAAATTCCCTTCCAAGTATCCAATAGTACTCTTTGTTTCTATTTATTTGGTTTTCGAAAAAATCCCATAGGTCAAATCTATAAAATGAGAATCTGGGCCATAAATAACACTCCGGCTATAGTATGAAAAGAAGCAAAAGTAAACAACTGGAATGGTTTTGAGTAATTAGGTGACTTGAGAACAAGGGCCTGCTTGATTGCATCTTTGATAGCCTGAAAAGCTTTGGATGGTTCTCTTGTCCATACTATCTTTTCTCCCTTCTTCAGCATATTAGATATTGGGCGGACAGTCTCAACAAAATTTGTGACAAATCTTCTTAGAAAATTTATCTGTCCAAAGAAAGATTGGATGCCTTTTACATTTCTTGGCTTTGTAATTCTATCAATATCAATCACTCTTTCAGGATCAATCTGAACCCCATCCTTTGAAACAAGATGCCCCAACATTTTTCCTTCTTTTACCCCGAAGGCACACTTCCTAGGATTCAAAGATATCCCATATTCCAGGGCTCTGATAAAAAAATTCTCTAAGTGAGGAAAATGGTCCTCCTCACTTTTTCTATGGGTAGTAAGATCATCTTGGTAAATTGCAAGGAACAAATCAACAAAATCAGCAAAGGCTAGATCCATAGCCCTTTGAAAAGTTGCTCCAGCATTTATTAATCCAAATTGCATTCTTACATAAACATATGTCCCTCATGGTGTGGTGAAAGCAGTCTTGAATTTCTCAGACTCTTTAACCATTACTTGGTTGTAACCAGAGAATCCATCCATCATGGATAACAATTCACATCTTGTGACCTTTTGCAACATAGCCTCCATATTAGGAAATGTGTAATTATCCTTTAAAGAAGCAACATTCAAGTTTCTAAAATCAACACATAACCTGATATCCCCATTTTTCTTTCTAATAGGTACCAAGTTAGAGACCCAAGAGGAATGCCTAATTGTTTTTATGATTCTTGCCTCCCTTAGTTTAGCAAGTTCTTCTTGCATTTTGGGTTGCAGGGTAGGGTTAATCGGTCTCTATTTCTGCTTGAAAGGTGTCATGTCAGTTTTCAATGGGATTTCATGTTGAAAAAGATCCTCCCTATATGATTTAAGGTGCTCATAAGACCAAGCGAAAACATGTCTATATTTTCTAAGTAGAGTAATCAACATGCTTCTAACATGTGGCTTCATTTTCCCTCCAATATAAACCTTCTTAGGAGCACTTTTTGTTCCTAAGTTTATTTCTTCTAGGTCCTCCTTATGAGTGGATGCTTGCTTAGTATTCGACATATCTGGGCCATCAAAAACTTTTTCAAGTGCAACTAAACCTCGAGGGATGGTATTTGTTTTGAGCTGAATCATCTCATTCCCAAATAGGGTTTCCTTCCCATCAATTTCTGTTAGAAACGAGCCAAATCAATTTTCTAGCTCTCATACTGATCCACACAATGCAAGAATTTCAATATGTCTGTGTCATCATCAAACACTTGCTAGTTACAGATGTTATCGGGTATTGTAGGCTTGGTATGTACTTCTATTTGTGAGATGCCACCAAAAGTGACATCATCCAGTTTGACAGCTATGTTTGCTAACAAGTCAACTTTAGCATTTTGTCCTCTTTCAATCCATTCAATACCAAAAGCACTAAATCCTTCAATAGTATCCCATACTACATTTTTGTATTGCCTAAGCCTTTTATCTTTAGCTGCAAAGCGGGATCTAATCTGGGAAACAACTAACTCAGAACCTCCCAAGAATTTTAACACTTTAATACGATGCTTTGAAGCTATCTTCAGACTGAGTATGAGAGCCTCATACTCTGCAACATTGTTAGTACAAGCAAACTGCAACACGAAGGAATATTTGAATGTTTTACCTTGTGGTGAAATGAAGAAAATTCCTACTCCTGAGCCATATTTGGAACATGCACCATCAAAATGCATTATCCATAAGGCACCTTCTGATGATATCTTCAATACTTCTTTTTCAATAGGTACTGACTGGATCTCTTCTTCTTTTTTATCTTCTTCAAATCGAAAGTTTTCTAGATCAATTTCCACAAAGTTAATTCTGATAGGCTCTAGTGGTTCCTCAACATTTTCAATCATGTGAGGGGCTCTCTTGTCCCTATCTATTTTAACATCTTTTTGTTCAATAGAAAATGTAGCAAAAGACAAATCACACTATATGCTCCCACCCATTGAAGCACTCCAAGGCCTAGATAATAATATGCCATAAGTAGGTGGGATATCCACCATTGTAACACTCATATTTAGCTCTTTCTTAGGAAATGCTACCAATCTATATGGAACATTATTTATAATACCTATGACAGGAATTCCCGAGAATCCATTGCATAACACTTACCATATGTATTGTTTACTTTTAGACCCATTGCGTGCATTATTTTTACTGGCATCACATTGTTAGAAGCTCCCGAGTCAATCATACAATTCCTCAACATTTTCCCATCAATAATCAGACTTAAGAAAAAAGGATTGACATGGTTGGGATTAGCAGCAATAGTGGTACCTAAGTATATTTGAGGGCTTCTGTGATATTTTCTTCCATAATTTTTTGCTATTCTTGATCCTCTTTTGAATTTACTTGATCAGAAACCACTTTACTCTTTCTACTTGTAGGAATAATCTTAATAAGTGCAATAGTCTTATCCTTATGTTCATCTATACACATCATTTCTAAGAAAGGAACAGTAACCCTAACTTGTGAAAGTACTTGGAACATATCTATTGAAGTGTATGTTGGTAATTCAGGAAAATTTGTGTTTTCAAAAATTACCTTTTCTTTTCCTTTGGGAATTTCATCATTAGAAGAGTTTTGATTGTTGTCTTTGATGTTCTGGGGTACAACTTCATTCTTTGTCTTGTTTGTATCAAATTTCTTTGCCCATATCCAGGGCTCCCTTATTTCCTTAGGCTTTGAAACAACATTCTTAGCCTCCAAACTGGTATTTGTTCCCGTTACATCTTTTTCTTTTATGAACAGGCTGCAAGGCGTACCTAAATCACCTGGAACAATTTTGTTTCTCAATTGTATGTTATCCCTTGCACTAGCAACTAATGCAACAGTGTATTTTTCAATTTCTTCATCAGAAGGTCTTCTCAAAATAGTATTATCCACCTCCATTTCATTCACAAAAAAGTCATCATTTTATCCTTCATTCGGAAACACTTGTTGGTGGTGTACATCATTATGTTGTCTCTGGATATCAACATCCATGCCACAAGGCTCATCATCTGAGGTATAATTATCATAGGCCAGATCAGTTGGTCCTAATAATACATTTGTCATTGTATCCTGATCCTAGGGAGACTGAGCAACTCCCTGATCATCCTAGAATTCTATCATATTTTATGCTACTGCACACTGTTGTGGAGAATGTGGCATTCCACACACTTCACACCAAGGTAAATTTTATGTGGCATTCAGAGAATGCTTCTGTAAAGGATCAGGTGGATCTTGATTGTTTCTCTGGTTTCCTTGCAAGGGTTTTCCGTTATTCTAATTGGTATTATAGGGATAATCTTTTAGCCTGGGGGGCCTATCATTTCTTTGAAAATGAGGCTTGTCATTTTTTTCTTGTTTCTGCAGTAGGGTAAGGACTTGATCTATCTTCTCATCAACAACAGTAGGTTTACCAACCTTTTCAGTCTGATTTTTTATGCCTTTAAAAGTTTTAGGATCTTCTCTTCTCCCTACTTTACCAAAAGCTCTTCTATTATTTTCAATGTTCACCGCCATCTTATATGCCTACCTCAAATTTTGAGGGTCTTTATCTCTTAATAAGTAACACATTTTTGCATCATAAGCATTACAATACACAACTAAACATGCACTTTCATTAGGCCTCAAATATGTAGGAACTCTTGTCATAGCCTTTTGGAAACGAGCATTAAACTCAGTAACCAGTTCATTATGCCCCTTGGTAATGTTATTGAAATCGTTTAATTTAAATCAAGGGTCAGTCTGATCCCCGTATTGTTTCTTGAAAACTCTACAAAAGGAATCTCTGGAGTCAATACTAGCATCAGGTAACCCTCTATACCAATCCCTAGCATCTTCAACTAATGACTGCATAAAGTATTTCATTGCTACGTCATCATCCCATAGCTCAAAGTCTTCAACAACGCCTTGAAAATATTTCAAATGGTCTTCCCTATTAAAAGTATTATTACCAGTAAATTTTGGGAGATGCTTTCGTGCATTATCTGGGACTAGATTAGGATACCCCTGAATATTACCAAAACACAATTGTCTATATCTATCAATTTGGGGTGCTCCTCCACGACATCCACTTCTGGGGGTGCTTTGTTGGTCAATATCTTTCTTATCATCCCCCCTTTTACCCTTGTCACCATTACCTTGTTGTTTATCCTTGCCAGTGCTTCCCTCTTCATCCTCAGAGTAAGAGCTAAAGTTTTTATGACCACCTCCACCTCCAGCACCTTGGTTACCACCACCCCCACCTTTAGGGATTTGCTTCTCAGAATTCTTGCTTAGTGACTCATTCTCGCTCTTTCCTGAACCATAAGCTTGGGGAGTAGGTGTAGATATCTTTAAGAAAGCTATCTTTCTTTCCAATTCGGCATTAGCAGCTTCTATTTTGGCCTTTCTCCGATCAGCCTGCAACTGATCATTTATTAGTTGCAATCTTAGGAGCTCAAGATTTTGGGGAAAATCCGATGGTCTGGGATTAACTTCATTTTTTGTTTCATCACTAGTATTAAGATGGCTTTTATAATTTGAAAAATTGTAGACACTTTTCTGAGGTTGATCAACATGAGCTTTCCCATGGTCTACAAAGGTTGTCTTCTCGGATCCAACAAATGGATCTGAAGTTTTGGTAGCTGATATAGAAGGGGTATATATGGGAGTAGCAGAAGTTCCCATAGAGACTATTGTCTTAGGGAGTTCACGAGCCCTATTAGCAGCTGCCTTATCCACCCTTTCCACAAAGTTTTTTCTCTTAGCTGCTTCTTCCCTCATCTTTTCAACTTTCTTGTTCTGGGCATTCCTTTTGGACTGCTTAGCCCAGAATCTTTCCAGATTCTCTTTTCTAATTTGTCCCTATTGTCTTATGCCTCTTGCATCCTCTTCTCTTCTTCAATTAAGGTTTGCATATCCTTGTCTATATTTGTTTCATTTTCAAGGATATCTCCTACCTCACTTGGAGCAGGAGTATAGTAAGGTTGTTCTGCCTGATCTTCATCTTGCAAAAAAGGCACTTCCTCATTCAAAGAGGTCCCTCATGGTTTAAAATTTTTTCCAGTAAAAACAGACATAGTACCAGGTGTCGTGGCTTCTAGGAATTGTTTATCCTATTCCTAGAAACCCCATCGCTCTTCCTCTTTAGAAATATCAGCTTCAACTTCTCGAGCCATTTCAAAAGGAAAATTACCATGATCCATTTGAGACACAATAAATTTTGAGGGATCTCCACTGATAAAAGCACTATTCAATTCTGCATTTAAGGTAGGAGAAGAAACAACAAGAGATGAAATAGACTTACTTGGGGTATCATTTACTTTTACCCATTTCTTGTCTTGTCTCGGTTCGAGCTCTAGCATTGGCTTCAGGTTCTTTTTTGCATAGTTTCTATTCTTCTTCATGGTCTTTGGTGTACGAGGACTCTCCTTTGCACGTTGATGCTTGTACTTTGTATGAATAGTTGTGTTTGAGATATCAGAGTTGCCACCCAAAATATTGGGAATTATGAAGTGATTGCACTTCGCTTTTGCACTCGTGACTTTGGACAAGAGTTTGAACATTACCCGACACACCAACAAAGAACTTAAGAAAACTAAACACATGCGCTGAATATGAAAAATTAGGCACACAATTTAAACCAAGTATATTGTAACAAATGACTCTGACTCAACCAGTTCTGCACTAGAGACTTTTCATTTGATAGATCCCCAGTAGAGTCGCCATTCTGTTGGCATTTTTTACTGCAACCCAAACGTATTTCCTAAAAGATCCTATGAACTTGCCATATTCAATAATAAAAGTCTAGGAAACGTATGGCCAACTTGACGAGAACAACAATAAGGCTAATTCTCCTACACTTCAGATTTTGTAAAATCAAGGAGGGTATTCCCTAAAATGTGCTCTTAATATACAACATTAAACGATTCATTTGCACATAGGTAAGTAACAAATAGATTCCCCAATTGTGTTAAAGGATGAAATCCTTTAAGAAATTGGATATTCCTTGAAAAGGATCGGGTCCAATTAACAAATAATCACAAACTCAACTCAAAGTAAATTAATAGGAAATGTTTGAATAAAATATCCTCAGGCCATAACACAAAATATGAGAGAATAAAATGTGCTTAGAATTCTAGTGCCATATCCCAAAGCATAGAGTCAAAAGAGAAAACTGAACTACAAGAAAAATTTCATCTCAACCATCCATGATCTATATGAATCACATTACAATGCACATATCTATATCTGAATCTATTACTTCTTTATGAATTTTATTATTCACTTGCATGAACTTATTGATTAACTAAAGCATTTAACCGATCCTTTGAACCAGAGCTATGGTTAAATGTAATTCACAATAAAGAACAAATGAAGATCAATGAAAATCATCTTGGATCAATATTTCATTAATAATTCATGCAAAGTATCACAACAGGAGAGAAAATAAACTCAAAACATTCGCCTGTTTGACATAAACATTCTTAAGAACCCCATAATTGACCAAGTTCTCTTATCTGACTCAAAACATTCTAAAACATGGACTTACATACATTCATACTCTCTGTATCACTAGACTCCTACTTCTCATATCTCTGATATTTCGAGAGACCTCTCACACGGCCCAGAATTCCTTGTTACAAAACAAGGGAGCGAACAAGCCTCAAGCTGGAGAGTACACATGTCCATTCATAATTGGACCGCTAATTCCCAATTCAGTTACAAATTCATAATATGGGCATGGAAAGCATAAGACAAGAATCATCATTAGTTGTTATGGAAGAAGGGAAAATGGCCCTCTAAAGGGTTGCTTGTTCATGTTGTAGAAGGCATCTTTAACCGTTTGCAACACTTCAACTCAACACCTTATACTTGAATTTGAAAGGATAATGCACATTTTCCAATATAACCTCTGAGGCCAAACCTATACAATACATGACCAAGTTGCATTTCCCACATAATAATCATATTTCAAATTCATCTATAAACACCTTTTTCCATAATTCAAAATCATCCTCGGATGGCCAATTAAAAGCCATAACCTGATCAATCTTATCTCGATAGGGCACATACTTCACCATTACTGATGTGGACTTCTTATCAAAGACCTCTAAGAAACTGATGACAAATGACAGTTTCTCCAATGTATTCTCCAGCACACCAATATCAGCATTTCTGCATATCTCATGGGTCTGAGCAATCATGATATTAGTCATTTGATCCTTCCAAATCAGCAAAGGTTTTATCTCATCTTGACTATGCAGAATATGTGGCAAAGGAGTTAAGTCCTTTCCATCATATATAGTCTTTAACCCTTTGATTTTTAGTTCCATAGGGGCAACATACCCTTGAAACTTTTGCTCCAGAACTCCTTTGACAAATTGGTATGTTGAAATAACCATAGGGTATTTATCCCCATGTTCCTTTGCTCCCACTACCATGAATTTCAATTTCTCAATTTTGGAGCTCCATCTATCCATCAATGGGGTGGCCACCTCTCTATCTCTTGGGAATATCCTAAGTTCTTGCAACATTAGAGCATAATTTGATTGAACACTATTCAGTTTTCCCTAGACCTTCCTACTTAAATTTTTTAGCACAGTATCCACAATCACTTAATTGCTCCTTCCTATAGACTCCCAGATTTGTTGCATCATCTCCTTATATTCCTCAACCTTCTGAATCAATTTATCCCTAGAAATTCCTTCTCCCAGGCTATTAGCCCTTTCAATTGCAATAGGCACTTGTCCCATGTTATATGGAACAATAGCTAAGGACTATTCTTGTGAAGGGGGTTGAGATTGTTCCACAGGTGGGTCAGAGATACTGCGGCTATAACTAGCCTGCCCTTGAGACCTCCATGTTTCCATTTGTTGTTTTAACAAGGCCAACTTAGTTTCTAGTTCTACCACATTTTGTTAACTCTTATTATATTCAATAATAACTTCATTGTACTGGCCTCTAAGAGTATCTCAATCCTTGGTCAGATCCTCAACAGTTGCCCTTGTGAATTTAGCAACATTTACAACCATATCAGCAACATCTAATGCTGGGGTATCAACAACCCTTCTTATAACTAAGTGACCACTGGAATCAGATGGTTTTGCAACAATTGGCTTCTTGGATCTAGTGGATAGAGACCAGATTGCCAAAGCATCCCACTCTTCACTAAAAGATGACTCCTTGAGCGCTAGCATAGCTTCTTCATCAATAGGAAAAAGTGGCCTATTGTCCCTTCTTATTGTATCAAACACTACAACATCGGCAATATCCCATTCAGGGAGTAACCATACTCCGCTTTTTTTTACTAATGCTCGACCCTGCTCTGGTGTTATTTCTTTGAATTTTTCTTTCATCTGTTCTCCAACCTTAGATTAAACTACTTTCTCTGGAAGCTTAGAGTGCAAAATTCTTTCTTGTGCCACTTTCTCAGCATATAATGCAACATGTGCTCTCCACAAAAAATCTTTAAAAGCACTGGTTTGAATAAAAGAGTCATCCATCATGAACTCTTTGTAGACCTCCATTCTTAGATCACCATTATTTGTTACTCCCCTTATTTCATCCTTTCCCAACCTAAGAGCAATTGCCTGAGAACTTGATGGAGTATCCAATGGGAAAGATGGAGTTCCTTGATGCATTTCGTTAGGAGTAACAATGATCTCCTCATCCTCATCACCATCACATTCAACCAACTTTGCCTTTTCAATTTTCTACCTCTTTTGTGATAGAGGATAGGTCTAGTCAACAATTCTAGGAGGTGAATCCAAATCAACAATATTTGGCACTGACTGCCCCAAAGAAGATGTTGCAACACCTTTGGCAACTTCACCAAATCTGTTTCCCCTTTTCCTAGAGAAAAAATTTATCTTCTTTGGAGGCTGATAAGTAGGCCTCTCCTCCAATCTCACCTTAGCATACTCCTCAATATTTTATGACTTTCCCCTCTCTTCCACAACCCATTCATCCTTCAAAATTCCCACCAAACTCTCAAAATTGTCGATGGCATACATAGCCCTATTGAATTCACTATTAATATTGGGGATAGGATTAAAATCAGGTATCTTTTCTTGCTTGCTCTTCACCATCTTGGTGAAGGTGAGGTATTTTGTCTTTTTCTCATCTTGTTCTTCTACATCAAAAATATTTCTGATAATATCCTCAGGAAAATAGAAGTTATGGACAAACGTTCCAGTCTGATGCTTAGCCTTCATTTGAAAGATAAAACCCTCAAGATCATGATTCCTAGGGCATACTATTTTGAGTGCATAAGGTCTAAGTAGTGTGTGCAAATCCTTCCATCCTCCCTTTGCCATAACAAAATCTGCAAAAGGTGTATATTCGGGGAAGAAAGAACCTTTCTTTTGTTTTGCTGGCAGATGCACTTCTTGAGCACACCCCAATTGTCTCATGACCTCCAGAAAACCAATTCCTAGAGGCACATCCCTCAACAAAATATAAGGGTTGACACTTGTGCCATACGCCCTGAAAATAGTTGTATTGTGGTAAGGGATGATATCTCCCCAATTATGTGTCAATTTCAATTCAGGCCTTCTCTCCATTAGCCTTAAGAAATCATGAATTTCTTTAGGAATCCTGGGAGGGTCAAGAACAAGAGCTTTCTTCAATTTTGATCCAAAGACATTTTGGAACATTACATAATCAAACTTGTGATCATGCATATCAAGGATCCTAGTTCAATATTGGACAGGCATTTCAATACTACCCTCCTTTTTCTTTAATTCCATATCCTTTTCAAACACTACCTAGCCCCTATGTAGAAACATGTGAATCAGCAGGGAATACCATTTGAAACCAACCCACTTCTTTCCTTCCTTTAGAGCCACTAGAGACCCATGCTTCTTTTTTGCCAAATAAGTGGCATAGTCATACACCACGTTAAAACCTAGATGTTGAATGTTCACAACCATGTAAATGACATCGGTGGGCAAAGTATTCTTTAAACTTATTCCTAGAATTTGGCACAAGGAACAAATTGTCTTCATGAAATAAGTAGAGAAATAGTTTATAGGGAAAGGCTTTGGCTCATTCTTGCCAATTACCACCTTCTTCTTAGCCTTTCCTCTTCCTGAGACTGCCAAATGAGGCACCAAAAGAGATGTTCTAAAAAAACCTTTGGTGTTTCTGTATTCTTCTCTCAAGGCCTCAAGATTTATGGTAACCATATCCTAACTACATTCATGTAGATTAAATATTTCTGCAATTTCTTCTCTGGTTATCCTTACCATTTCCAAGCCAGAATGAGTTCTAACAACTCTGGTTAAAGGGTCATACCTTGCAACAACATCCTTTAGTAAGTCTACATCCAAGTAGACATTAGGGACCACCAGCTTGCCCAAATCCAACCTCCACGGGTTACATAAAGGAACACATAGATTTCTATTCCCAAACTAGTTTGAGAACAACTGCCATCCAATATATGGTAATTCAGCATCCCGAACCACACATTGCTTGTCAGTTAATCTTTCCACGAGCAATGGCCCATAAAACAAATCTTTTCCCTCAATCTTCTTGCTAGTAGAAGGCTTTAATAAATCTATGATGTCCTAGGAAAAGGGTCTGGTAGTGGCCTCAGAGTCAGAGCTTCGAGCCTTGGGTTCCATTTATACAAGACAAAATAATTTTAGCTAGGGTTTTTATATATCTAACAGTAATAACTTGCACCCCATAGCTTTAAGTAGCAAATGCTTCACAATTCTATAAATATCAACAATTATCTAGACTAGCCCTAAGATTCTTTAAAGAAAATCTACTCGAACAATCTTTCAAGAACAGAACATGAAATAATTGATAATAGTTCTTTAAGCAGCCATAAAAAATTTAGAAGACACAAGAGATGGTATTCGTGCTACTTACGGTTTCACTTGCAGAACGCAATTCACAATGAGGTTGGAAAATCACAAGAATGGCTTGCTTTGCTTGGCACCAGGCAATTCTTCTTCAATGTGGAAATAAACACAAAAATAGCAATTCGCTAATATTTTAACATTTAATTATATGAGCAGAGTCAAAATTGACCATTACTATTCACTCACACGAGATAAAATGACTATAGTACAACACGAGTCTATTCAAATGCAAGTCATTGATCAAAAAGAATGTAGGCAAGGAGAACGGTTCAGATTAAGTCAAAATAGTTTGAAAATGCTATGTCTATTCTCCATTCTTCAGGTGAATAGGAAATCACCTATCAGGCACCACATCAACATGGAATGGGCCCCACCTCGGTCATCTATCGTACAACATCGGTGTCCACGCGTCAACAAATCGCATACCTTGTAGTATTATTGAAACTAAAGTTTTAATTGCGCGAGGTCAGCGAGGAACAACCACGATGCGTCGATAAAGAAATAGTTGCCAGCATTAGCATCCATCATCGGTCAACGAACAAAATTGGTCCCCACCATCAAATGCGACAGGTGGCAGCATCTCACATGCCTCGTACCACTTTTATGACATCAGCATGAAACCTTGCAAGGTGTGCAAGGAATGGTCTAGAAGAAGATCACTTCATCCGACGGCCATGCAATCTACACATGCTAAAAGGTTATTTATAAAGAATGGGACTGACTAGGTGGATGGGGAAATGACCCTTGAGGTCGAAAATATTATTTAGAGGTTAATCTAAAACAATTTATCAACCCGAAATTATAAAAAATATAATATGGTCAGGACGCAAAAAACTGAGAGGACAGGTAAAAGGGGTCAGTAAAGTCACAACCAAAAGGGGATAACAACCTCACTTAAACGATCGACCACCGTTGGTAATAATTCAACGTTCGAAAAGAAGACCCATGACCTAGACTTGTTTGTAAAACCCAGAATCCAACCAATTAGAGCCGAAGATAAAATAACCTACAAGGGGAAGAATATAAAAGCTCCACCAGTATCTTTATCCCCAAAGGAATTAGTTGTAGCTCCCTTTCCTTCATTAACTTCCTTATTATTCTCCACTATAGAAGTACCTGAAACTACCTCTTTTGCCTCCATAGGTGAACCTTATGAGGGATATTATTCAGAAGGTTCTCATGGATATTCCCAATCACAGCCATATTGTTGAAATTAGAAAAGGTTGTAGAGAATGGAAAGAAAGATCCCTTCTTTTGACCTTTGAGATGGGATTTGTTTGATTCACTTGTTTTCCATATTACCTCAAAAAATGCCAATCTGAGTGGCATATTCTTGGTAACACATGAGGCCCAATAGGGCACCCATGCACCCTTATTACAGTGGAGTCAGTATGAAGATATCAATCTCCCCAATTATGTCGGATGCCCAAATCTAGCACCCTATCCTTAGATCTTAGGAAATCCAAAATTTCCTTTTAAAATTTGATCTCACTAACCCCCAAGTGTAATAACACTTTTTTGAAAAAAATGATTCTCAAAAATTACAAAGCTAGTTGCATTACGATGCATATCCCAAACATGGGTCCAACATTGGACTGTGAGGGAATTGTTTTGATCCTTCTCCATGTGAAACTATAAGGCTTTATCCCATTTTTTTCTTCATACATATAAGAACATGTGACACAAGAGAGAGTACCACCTAAAATTCACCACTTTGTCATTCTTCTTAATTTCCACCAATTGTTTGTGGATTCCATTTGCAATATATGTGGAAAATTCAAACTCGATATTCACCATGGGGTTCTAGATGTCATTCACCAAGTACATTAGTGGCATTGGTATCTTAGTCTTGGCTTCTCCCCTCAAAACCTAGCATAGTGTGTAATATGTCCTTATGAAGTAATCCTCAGAGGTATCAATGTTAAAAGGCTCCACTTCACTGGGGGAATCCTTATAGATCTTTTGTCAAAACCCTTCAATCTATGCCTTGGGAGCCAATGTACCTTGTAGCTATTCATGTCTTGGTACTTCTATTTTAAAAAATCAAAATCTATGACCTTGTTTGCAACTAGTTCCAAGTGAAAGTCCTAAGAAATGTAATATTTATCAATTCGAACTAGATCTCCCCCATTTGTTGCCCTAAAAAAATTTACATTTTCATCAGAATTCTTAGAAATATTCCTGAACAGTTCCACATCCATGAAAATATTAGGGACAACTAACTTAGGTAGGTCATAGGTCTAAGCATTTGAAATTGGGACCTTAGCTACCCTTTTGTTGAACCAATGGGCGATAAGTCCCATCTAGGAAAATGAAGATCTACGACTTTTCTTTCATGTGCATTGTCTAGTAGACCAACTACTTCACTAGGGCCATAGGAACAAATATCTCTTCTCATGGAACCAGGGAGTTGGACAATTAGTTGTTCGTGAAAAGGTCTCTTTGAAGAAGAGGATTGGTCTTTTGATCTACTCATGATTATAATTCAGGCCTAAACTTAGAATTTTCATGTAGGATTAAATATTTTAATGCTTTCAGGTAATAAACAAGATACACAAGCTTTGAATAAAAACCCTAGAACTACATGTTTGAATTTTATAGGTAGAGAGGTACTTGTTTTTCACCTTTTGGAAACCCTAGTTCATCACGAAAATGTTAGAGCTCTACAAATTCTCTCCCTAAAATCAATAAATGCCAAATGAATTGATTTCTTGGTCAGATTATAGCATTTATAGAAGAAATATTCATAAATATTGGGCATAATTCAGTCACTTCCTCCATTACTATTTGTTCACATGAGACCAACTCATCTAGATATCCATTTTCTAGGTTTGAACATTGGTTGTCGATCTTTTGATGAAAAGAAAAGATCTAACAATCAGGGATGACTTGACCAATTTGAAAATATTTGACATGCATTGATAGATTTTCAACCAATAAATTCCATCCAAGTAGGATCACTTTACACATCATTAAAGTTGGGCCTTCGAGAAAAGACGACTAAAAATTATTTAATGTCAGCAAATAGTCCATGTGGCAACTTCCCATGGTTCTGCAACGTGAAAATAGACCTGCTATGAAGAGCTTGCAGACTAGTAGAATCCTCACAAGAATGTGCCACATGTCGCCATTCCATTTCTCATAGTCCTGAATTTTGAGAGAATATGTGTTGAAAACTTTGGAAATACATTTGTCCCTTTTCCACAATTTCATGACCTACATTTATGTCTTCTTAAAACATCCTGCAAACTTGTGAAATCCCTTTAAAACATGACACTTGTGCCCCTTTTCTATGGTTCACAAACCACTACTGATCATTTGCAAATCATTTTGCGGACTCGCGAAACAAGGCTGATATGATGCCATGTGGATGATATTTTGTATTTTCACAACTACCCTTTACTTTAGTAAAATACCCCTTTAGAATTGGAAAAAAACACTAAAATAAGGACAAGTGTCAACTCTTTTGTAGTTCTGCAAATTTTTCTTTCCTTAATAAAATATCTCATGTGTAAGCACGGAAAGCCCATAAAATGGTGGGAAAAATATTAAACATGAACTCACTTAAGTTATTGATTTAAGCACATGCGTAATTCATTTCTAAAGTGGGTGCTAGGGGAAGGAATAAAGGGGACACTTACCTAACATAGCAAACTAATGAGATAACTAATGGCACCGAGAATCGGGTGAGCAAGTCAATGACGAAATAGACATAAAATGCAAGGTAGAGCAAACTAGGTAAGGTTTTTCAGTTTTTTAAGCCTAAATACACATATAAAGCAATATTTTTATAAAACCCTAGCATTAATAACAACATTTGCTACTTTTTCACTAAGACAAGAAGAAAGAAGTAATAAAAAGTGAAAATTCACTACTAGGTCCAATGTCCATTTTAGATCTCGATCCCTGACCTACTAATGATTCTCGTGTGTTTTCAAACCCCTATCAAACAATTTTGGTAGAAATCCGATATCCATTTCAAACCTCAATCCTTGATAATTCAATAGTTCTTATGGAGTTTTCATCCTTGATCGAATCCTTAGCAATGAGATCCAAAATTCCTAGATCCTTTTACAATCTCACTTCCCACTTTATGAAGATTACTTATCCCATCGAGATTCTAAATCCTGATCGAACATTTTCAATAAACATCCTAAGTTCGTTTTTGGACCTAGCTCCTACCAATGACTCAAAATAGGTAAAAACATAAGATCCATGCAGAGTTTCTAAACCTAATAGGATCAAGCATGAATCTTTCCTTGATTAAAATTCTTGAAAAAGAAATAATGTTGATAAAATGATGATATCTCTCTTTCCTCTTCCACCAAAGCTTCAAATACTAAAGTGATATTTATATGGTTTTCTTTTCTCTTCATTACAGATATACTAAATTTTTGATATAAGTGAAGATTAAGGTAGAGAAGAAGTATCTAGAGAAGAAAGGGGGGATAGGAAGGAGAAGAAGTCTTTAGGGTAGATGAGTTTCCAATCATTATGAAGTAAAAATTTCAGGGGATTCCTAGTGTATCTAGATTCACATCAATGTTGATGAAGATAACTGATACAAAGCTAGGTCATATCAACATGGAAGCATTCAAAGAGGAATATTAGGCACCAGAGGCTTCTCCTAGAGCCCAAAAGATATTCAATTCAAGATTAGTGTTGTACCCAAACCAATTTTTTTGCTTCATTAAGGCATTTTGCTTAAAATGGTCTAAACCTTGTAAAAGTGGGGTCAAAACTCAATTTTTGGGCAAATAAAGTATGGGCTTTTAGTCAGTGTGATGTCAGGAAGATACTGGAAAAATTTGAAAATTTGGAAAATTAGGGTTTCTGAAATCTATTTTTAGCTCGAAACCCTAAAAAATAGGAACTTGTCAGAATTGGCTGAAATTAATTTTGATTGGCTTATTTCACATCATGATCACAGTGGTGAAGTCAGTTTCAGTTAAAATTCAATTTAAGGCTAGTGGGTAGTTAGAACTTTTTCAGGAGAAAAGTTAGGAACTCTGAGGTCGTCAATGGCAGTTGGCCAATACCAGGTATCAATATCTAAGCCTGAAACTCAAAGAAGAACGTTCTACGAAGAAAGATGTTGAAAATAATGCTTTTTGACGGAGGGGATTTCCAGATTGGCAAAAAGTGCTAAAATATTCTAAGTCTGGGAACTTTTCACTATGTAACGTAGTAGACACTTGCGCAATCAATGTGCAAATCAACTTTACAGTGTCCGTACTTGTGAAAATGATGAAGTATAGTCATACACACACCTCGGCAGTCACAGCATGTCAACATGTTCAAACTCAAGCAGCAGATACAGCGTTTGCAAAGCATGAAATGGTGAAAATCAATGAATTCAGAGCAAATCCGCTCCCCTGTAGCCCAAGGGCGCCCCTCTTTTAGAAGGTCAAGATTTAACTGCTTTGGATGGAGAATACATTTATTGTGTTCAGTTTTCAGTCAGCTTTCCGATTAACTATGGAGCGAGATCATCAAAATGGAAAAACTCTGGTGAACGAAGACAGAAGCAGAGGTTACGAAGAGTGTTTTCCATAAGAAGGTAGTCTAGAAATACATATCTGCTCCCCTGTAGCCCAGGGGCCCCCTTCTTTTTGAAGGCCCAGATCTGGATTCATGTGTGTGTTACTAGATTCGGTCTTTGCAGAATCAGTCTAGCTTTTCGATAAGCTATCAAGTGGAAGCGTATCCTGTTGCAGAACTCCGGTTATGAACGTCAGAGGTTGAAACTGCAGGCGGGATACATGTGAAAAAAGGTTGCTAGTAGATGGTTTGAGCGCCCCTATGCCCCAGGGGCGCCCTTGAATATGACTTGTCAGATGGTTGAGTTTGCAAAGAGGGTCTTTCTAAGATCTTTTCCAGTTTAGTCTAGCTCCGTGATGCACCCGTTCACAAGACGATTCGGCATTATGAGAGATCATGACAGAGGTTCTACCGAGCATGTAAAACAGAGGATGGTGAAGCATAGCTACACAAAGCTACACATCTGTAGGCTAGGGGCACCTAGCCTTTAGGCTTGACAGATGGGGTTATTTGCAATTGCAGTCTTCACAAGACTTGTGTGCAATTGCTCCAACCATTCAACGAGTCTAGCTGACAGCCTCCAGGATTTGGTGAGTGCTTGTATGTGTGAGGTTAAGGTGACAATGTTGTAAAGTGGAAGTGGTTGAAGACAATTCAAAAAATGACAAAGTATAAGGCTAGAATTTTATTTGAAAAAGGCGATTCTCTTTTAAGGGCCTTAGAAGCAGTTTTTTGGCTGTGTCTTCTCCAAGAACATTTCTTGCAAGTTGACCAAATTATACAGAGAGACAAGTGGCACGTGAATCGAAGCATTCCAGCTCCCGGTATCAAGGGTCAAAGTATGGTGTTCAGATGAAAATCACACTTTTGTTAAAATGGTATTTGAGCTATTTCAAAATAAGGGCGCCCATATTTTTGAGGTTCTTGATTCAATTTCCAGATACCTTACATATAGTCATCGGATGTAGAGTACTCCCAGTCATGCAATGAATCCACTATCTAGTCAGCAGGGCTCATCAGTCACCGTCAATAGCAGTTTGAAGCAACATAAGGCAATACGAGGAAATGGCTAAGTCTGGAGTCAATGCATCAATTTAATCAAAGGCGCCTAATTTTCTAAGGTGTTAGATGATGATTTTAACAGTTGTTGCTCCCAACAGACGTTTCATCCTTGTTATACAGGCTTCACAGTGGATATCTCAGCACGGTTGCAGGATCATTCAATCATCCAGAAATCAGAGTTGAACATGGACAAATGTGATTTCATAGTCAACTATAAAATAGGAGATTCTCAAAAAATCTCATAACTCTTGCAAATGGACGCCTAAAAAATCAAAATTTGACTTTTTAGAATCAGTAAAGTGTGTTGAGCACAACAAGAGGCTATTTTTGGCAAAATGATAAAAAAATGTTTTTTGCATGCACAGCATTGAAAGTGACGAAATTCTTCAAAGATAAATATTGGCACCACTTTTAGCTCTTTGCATGTTTTGAAATTAAAATATTATTTTTAGTCTAAAGACTCAGAGACAGTGGCAGTTCAACTGGTAAAGGGCCAATCAAATTCTTTCTTCATAATTAGGTTTTTAGCATGCATGCATGAGGGTATGATTTCATCTATTTAACCAAGCATGGCATCTTTTCTCATTCACACAGCTTTGAAATTTTGAATTTCCTCAAGAGATTAGTGAATTTTCATCAGAGAATCAAGCTCGAAGGCGATAGGTAAATTTTTTTGCAGGTTCAAGTCCAGATTCAACATTAAATTCAAAGACAAAGTGGCGATTTTGAAGAAAGAAAGCACAAAAACAATTAAAATAATAAAAAAACGTCTTTTCTCTTCTAGATTTCTTCCATCTTCTCATCTTAAATTCTCTCACATGTTCGAAGTGTTGGCAGATTTTGGCAAAACAAAGTATCTGGGTTGATTCAGAAGAGCTTTCTCAACAAAACCCATGTGCCAGAATTTTTCAAGAAAATTTGTTCCAGGACATCTGTTCTTGAAGCTTCAATTTTCTCAACCAAAATTATTTTGCATGGCTGAGTAAAGGGCAGATTTTTACATTTCTGATGCTCTGGGTTATCTTGGAATCATTTTCTAGAAAAAACCCATATCTTAGATTTTTCCGTAAAAATTCTCATTCGACAAGCTATTTTTAGCCTCAGCAGGTTATTTTTGGCTTTCCAGAAAAGTTGTCAGAATACAGCTGTGTTCACAGTCAATAGGCGAGTTTTTCAGAATGCAGTTCACTCAGCTCGAATTCAAGACCAAGTCGGTCATAGCTCATAACTTCATCGGGACAATTGATACAAATCTACATAAGGTATTGCCGGAAGTAGTTTTGGATCCACTTAAGATCAGGGATTCAGTTATCAAGAATATTCAGCAATCCAGTCTACTCGAGGCTGCTTCCATACCTATTTCAGTGCATTGTGTGGAGTTTGTAATATCTTGCATCAAGCATTACAATTCCGCTACACGAGAGATACAGTCAATAGATGGACGTGTCATATGCAGTCTCAAACCCCTTGATATCGAGCGAAGTTTGGATATTCCCCAACATCCAAATTGGTTGGTTATTTCCATTAGTCAGAGCGAATAGGCATTCAATGTTGAATTGGATAAATGTCAAAATAAGATGATTGAGAGGTGGCTAAAACAAAAGAAGAACAAGTTGCCAAACAACTTGGGTCGTGGCGAGTGCAAGGATGAATATGGTATTTTGATTACACTGCTCAATCGTGTCTCAGGTCATGTAGATGCAAACAAATTTCACCCATGGATGTATTATATCATTGGTAGAATCATCTTGGGGCAAGAGCATTATGACTGGGCATCCTTCATTAGCGATGCTATTCACGAGCAAATCACCTGTTTCCTAGCTGCGCATCAATTTCACATGTGTTCTTACCTGGTGTACTTGATCGCTTATCAAAATTAGTTTAATGGGTTGAACATGATGGGCATACTCAATGTATAGAAAGTCTATCGTTATTATGACCAGCTTGAGTTCACAAAGGCTGAAAGTCATTTTAAACATGTACAAGAGGCTTTCTTGACATATACAATGAGAAATTTGGACCGAGAATTGCACATTCGCATCTCAACAGTTGCCAGAGCAGCGATGAAGAATTGGGTAGATTGGTACATTCAGTTTCCTACTTACACCTATATTTGTGTCTATGGATACACAGGAAAAGCAGCCATGCTACCACATTATCCTTCAGATAAAACTATATTCGTGGAGTTCTTGAGGCAACTATATGAAGTTCACAAACGTTTGCGCAACAAGCGTAAACCAGCTGCTGAGTTTCCTTTACAGTTCGGGATGTATTGGTGTAAGACGGTAGTTGATGCTAAGGTTACAAGTCAAGAGTTAGAAAATCTCAAACTCAAGTACCTAAGTGATACACGCACATATGATCCTTGTGGTCATTACACAGCTCGCCTTGGTAATCTCTCTTATCACAAACCTACGATGGAAGATTACTGGGTGAATTGCGATGATGATTTCGAGGTTTGCAGATGTAGCTATAGTAGGTTCTCTCTTCCGTAGATTTTTGTCTTCTTGGCAAAAGATGTGGAAGGATTGTCAAAGGATGAGGGAGATAAACTTCCTCAATTTTACAGAGAGCAGGTTGATGGACAACCACTGTCGTTAGTGAACTGGTATGCCAAGGAGTTCACATTAGTGAAGGAGAGATCGAGCAGGGTCATATAGAATAGTACGCTTTACTTAGAAAGCAGAAGATTGAGAAAGGCATCCATACCTAGAGTAGAGCCACCACCAAAAGGAGATATACCACCCTCCTCATCAAAGCCAAAGCAGAAGAAGAGGAGTAACCTTGCTAGGAAGAATCCAACACCTGTTGCGATTCCACATGTAGAGCCTATTGTAGAAGTTATGCAGAGTTCACCACAGCCTGAGGTTCAAATGCATTTACCATCGCCAACACCAAAGCAGCCTCCAGTTCCAATTCACATTGATTTGGATGTGGATTCACCTCCTCACAGTGCCCCTTCTACACATTCACTTTCATCAGATCTTATGAATAGTACAGATCATTCCAGTGGGATTAGTCGGGATTCGTCTTGGCTTCAGAGTCAACTGGGAAGAAAAAGGAGACAACCATCTTATGTACTTGATCATTCAGATTTCGATCATGACCATCAATATGTGCCTGAAAAGAGGATTAAGAACAAATACATATTGGGAGAAGTGTAGATAAGGAGATTATTGTTGAGACGGCTACACCTCCAGAAGATAAGAGTCTAGATGAGATGGAAGCTCAATACTTCGAAGTTATCATAGTACACTTCGGTAAGAGTACTTGTCAGACATATATTGATCGCTTGCAGGTTGCTACTAATAGTTCCAAGGATAGAATGGTGAAGGATGGTGAAGATAAATCAGCTCTCAAGGTTGAAATACAACAACTTTTCCAATACATTTCCAGCCTTGTACATAGGACAGGGGATGCTATCATCGCGCTTCCACATATGTTAGAACCACCAGCAGAACAGGGTCAGATTGATCACTTGGTTGCATATGGCAAGCGGTTGGATGAGCGGGAGGAGGAATTCATTGCTAGAGGCCTCCTTGTACTTTCATAGTTGTATCAATTACGGTATAATGCACGTGAGCTTCGTCTACGACTTCAGGAGGAGGAGCGTGATTTGGCCATCACAAGACCCAGGGATGAGATTCTAATTGCTAACCTGGGAATGTCATTTGACACAGTCACAAATGTAGAAGATAAAGAAGATGTCTACGTTTGGAGAACACAGTTGATCTTCAAGGTGGAGATAGAAGGAAAGATAGCATCTGAGGTGGCTGAGAGTAGAGTGCATGTTACTAATGCACTCCACTATGTGAGAAACTTTGTGTCTCAATTACCATGTTTGTATCAGCATGTGGGTGGTGACTATGTTGAACTTACTAATGTTCAATTAGAGCTCCAAGCACTTATTCACAATATTTTTCAGTGATGAGACCATTGGCTGCAAGTTGAATCAACTTACAGTCATGTCAACATTGTCTGATGAGGCGACCAGGAGTAAGGGTGAGTTCCAGTGTCAGATAACTAGTGAAGAAGACATGCTGCATAGACATGGGATTCTCCGCCAGAGCTTCAATTCCCCAAAGGGTGATGCAGTCAACAACTTCATGGATGGGTTGATTGATAGAGATCAAGGCCAGTAAACTTCACTCCAGGCATCCCACCTTTTCCAAGATAGACATTAGACACAAGAGTTAAACTCGAGGCTTCTTTCCGAGTTAACTGGTTGTTACACATTGCATGCCATGTCTTTCTTGGAAACATCTACACACACTTAGAGTATAGATTAGATCTTTCAGTTGACTAATGATAGCATTCCAGTTGACTTGCTTTCAATAAGGATGTGCATGTTGCACCTTGTCCATTTAGATTAGATGTTTTAGTTAACTGATGATAGTTTCCCAGTTAACTGTATAGTTTCATTCAATTAGGGTTTAGGAATAAGATTTTGCATGCATTGCAAGACTCTAGTTGACTCAAGGAGATTTTAGGGTTGCCTACACCTTGAAGTCTATAAATAAGAGCTTTAAGCTCATTTGTAATTTAATTTTTGCTTGATAGCATACATGTTGCGCCTACCTTGCCTATAGTATTGCTATTATTGTATTTGTTCAAAGAGTGATTGTTGTTATAATAAATTGTTGCACCTACCTTGCCTTCATGTTATTGTCATGGTGTTTATTTGATCTTAGTTAAATGGGGTTGTTGGTTTGATCGTTATTGCATGCGTATTGCATCTATACAATATACTGTCCCAGTTGCTTACCTTGTGTTTTGTTTATCATGAGCCTATTCAGAAGAGCAAATAGTTGTGCCCACCTTGCCTTCATGTTTCAAAATTGTACTTAAAGCTTATTGTTTGATGTGTGTTATAGTAGACTCATTCAGCCAAGCAAATAGTTGTGCCTACCTTGCCTTCATGTTGTGAAGCTGGTTTACCATTTATTCATTTGTCTTAATAAACTTCTTCTCAAATTAGCAAATAGTTGCGCCTCCCTTGCCTTCATGTTGTGAGCCCACACTTGAATTTTATCGTACAATACATTCTTGCTCCATTTCCTCATGCTCTGTTTCTTGAGAAAACTGGATAGATTTAAAGAAGTTAGCTTAGTTGTAGTTAGATGATCTGCGAAGCCAGAAAATACTTAGCTGCAACGTTCTAGGTTTTCTTAACCTTGTGCCTCTACTAGTTGAGAACAAAAAAGATAGGATATTAGTTTAGTTTTCTATTCCATGCATTCCAGCACAACGAGGGAGCTTCCCCTCCTAATTTGAAGAGCACTCATTGCATAGTGTCCATAGCTGTACGTACAAACTCACACTCTAGAGGTGTTAGTTCTTACGCCAACAATTAGCACATGTGGATTCCTTTCCAATGGTAATGCAATACCCTGAACTTATACTAGTTGTGGCACAACATTACAACCCCACAAATAGAAAGTGTTATGATCCCTATGGAACTGAAATCGTTGATCTCTCTCCCCCAATGATCATACCAGTATTTGATCTCACACCTTATGAGCAATTGAAAATGACAATTGAGATAAATGAAATTGGAGAATCCAAAAATATATTAGTGGGAACCTTAGACATCTCAATAAGAGATGGCTCATAAAAGAGAGAAAATTAGTAGCTAAGATTCCCTAGAAGCTAACAAGGTCATATTTTTACTCTAAATTAGGGATATCATCACTTTATTGTCCAAAGCTTTTGGTAAGGAGGAATCAAGGACTTATGAAACATGGATGTTCCACTTCATTCATGTTATTCTAAAGGGATAAGTATTCTTAGATTGGGGTCAAATTGTATCAGATACCATCCATGTCCAACTAATCACAATGTTGGACACCAAACAATTCTTTATGTCCTCATACATAATATATTTGGCAGCAAGAGCGGGAAATTTCCCTGGATTAACTACCAAGGGCATTAGAGGAGAGTCTCTAGGATAAAGCAATATTTGGGAATTAGCAATCAATCAACTTATTGGGGATGCAGGGTTCAAGATAACTAAGGAGGTTATGGCCTTTATCAAAGAATGGAGACAATGGTTCATTCAATTACCCAATTCAACCTACATAAGGATATTTGGTTTTGACAAAGCACCCTACTTGCTACCAATATGTTGTAGTGATAAACTTATAGTGATTGGATTTTTCAAATAGGTCATGGAGGTGCACTTTAAGATCTTCAAAAAAATAAGGAAATTTTGAAATACCATTTCCAACTAGGGCATTGTGGATGTCCTTCTATTGTAGCTGCTAAAACTGCTCCAAAGGAGCTACAAGCATTAAAATTAAAAACATATATCCCAAGGATAATTTTGACCCAAGAGGAAAGATGAAAGTCCTTAGCTCTTCCATGTTCCCATATCATCAACCAAACATAGAAGATTTTTGGGTATATTTGTAGGATGACTTTTAGGTTAGGAAGAGGAGTTATGACAAATTGACTATCTTCCAGATAAAGGAGTTTGGAATTAGAGATGACATCCTTGAAGGGCTATCAGAGAATGGGAAGACCTTATATCCTATGTATGAAATCAATAAAGTTGAGAATTAGACATTGGATCCAATTGACTGGTCGAAAAAAGAAGATCCCTCTATCAAATCCATATCTAAGAAGGTTTTGGATAAGAGTAACACTTGGGTGGACCTAAGGATAAATAGATTCAAGGGAAAAGAGAGCCACCCTAAGAGGAAGAAGCAGTCAACCACAAAAAACTCCTCCTTATCAATACCGATTGGATATAAAAGGAAAAAGAGGAAGGACAAGGTACAAACTCAAGAGACCCCAAGAACTAAGAAGATAATGAAGAAGGTCACATAAGCCTTCAAGTCAGCTAAGGCTACTTTCAATGTTGTAGAGGCAAGAGTGGTAAAAGGACTAGGTGTGATGCAAATTGTCTAGGCTCCTCCTTCAAAATACATCCCAATGCTCGAGCTAGAAAAGAAAACATCTGAGGAGCTAGCAATCACAAAGATGGTAGACATAACAAGCCTCCCTTCTCCCACACATCCAAAATTAGAAAATACACAAGATGAAGAGGGTCACAAGATTGATCAAGTGGATATAACACCTGACTCACTTAAGGACATCCATGGGAAATAACAAAAGGCACCTAAGCATGAGACTATAGGTGTCCATGAGGAACAAGGTTTAGAAGAACATGAAGTCCAAGAGGAGGGAAATCAGCCTAAAGATGAAAAAGAAGAGGAAGGACATGTTCTTGCTATGGAGGAACATCAAGAACTAATTGATAGTATGGAGAGGCAAGCTGAAAAATACAAAGCTTCTTTGTCATAGGTAACAAGCATAGGAGAGTAAGTAAAAGAATAGCCTGGGGAGACTCAAGTCAATTACCAACATATGCTTACTCCTTCTAGAGCTCCTACATGGCTGAAACTAAACTTAGAAAAGAAATAACAAGTGTCTGTCTAACCACTCAACTATCAAGATATGGTGGTGGAAGTGGAAAAGAAAACCAAATAAGAAGCCAAGAACCCTCCACACCACTAGGGTCAATAAATTGGGGGAAATGATAGCAAAAATTTCCACTCTGATAGTAGATAAAGATGACAATGAGCTTCAAGCATCAAATTATCAATTGTCTACTATCAACATGGGGAAGTAGACTAGAAGAGATCAAATATCATTTTTGAACCTAGTGGTGGATTATGTTAAGGAAAGAATGAATAAATACAAACAGACTAAAGATGAGCTTAAGGCTCAAATTGAGTAGATGAAGGCATTTATTAAGGGTTTCATCTTTCCAGTTTTAGAGAAACCTACTTCATTAGAGGCTCATGTTTTGATGAGAAAAAAGGAGGTGGATGAGTTAAATGAGATGAAAACTAAATATCTAATTTTTTGCAAGTGAATCAAAAAATTTAGGAAAGAGATGGAGGAATTGTTAGTATCTGGGTACAAACATTATGAGGAGGCCTATGCCTTGAAAGATCAATTGCATAAATACATAGATAACTTAAGGGATGAGGACAAAAAACATAGAAAAGATCTAAAGCATCTCTAGGAATTAAATAAGTTGGGGCCAAAAGAGTTAAATAATTTTTCCATCTTAGGAGATGAAGATATAGGTTTTGTTAGTAAGTGCATTAATATCATATCCTTCAAAATGGAGCTTATAGAAGAGCACATATTAAGCTTACTTGAACTACATAAATAAATATATGAAAATTCTTCTTGTTTTGAGAGTTTTATTGTCAACATCATCCATATATCTTGTTACATGGTAAACATATAATGGATACCCTCCAAACTATCAAGAACTCTTGGAGCACAAAATTAGAGGATGAAATCAACTATGTGTAGGAAGAGGAGGAGACAATTTTGGATAAATTGATGAATATTAAGGTTGATATTTGATGGGTTAAGGATGATATCCAAAGGTTGGAAAGGTGTATATTTGAAACCTCAAATAGTTTTGAGAAGATAAAATTCAGATTGAAATGGGTTGGTGGCCTAGATACAAAAATAATCACCCAAGTGCAAGCCAATTTTGAAGAATATAAGCAACTACACAAAAAAGCATGAGTTAACAAATTTATGGATAAGGAATATTCTATTTTGACTTTTCAAATGAGGAATATGTTGTTTTGATGCCTTATTTCCTAAAAAGGGGGCCCATAGTTTTGGAACTAGAGTTAACAAAAGGTTCTCAAAAGAAAACTAGATGGAATTCTCAAGAAAATCAGCCTTTGCCATTTAACTCAAGTTGTTTTATTAAAATTGCTTAAAAATGTGGATCTGCATGCTAGACACACTACATGTTTTACATGTTCATTTTGGAGGAAATGATATCTTTTGTAGTGTATAAAAATGTAACCCTTTACATTTTCTCTTTTTTGGGCCCTCCTAATTTAAAATGGAATTAATAATGCCTTAATTTAGTGTTGTTAAATGTACCTTAATAAATTTGCACACTCATTTGGGCTCCCTTAATTAATTGAGATTAATTATTCCTTAATTGGCCCTCTAATTCATTTTATAATCCTATTAATTACATTTTTTTAAGGGGAAACACATGTATTAATGCCTAAACATAACACTTCACATTGAACAATGTGTGTCCTAGGTTTATGGACCCAGGACCCATTTTCCCATGAGAAAATGGGGGTCCTCCCTAAACCTTAAGACCTAAATTTAAATTATGTTTTTGGCAGTATTTTAGCGATTTAAAATTTATAATTCAATGTCGGCTTGTGATATTTGAATTTCGGGAATTTAAGGATGCATACCTATAAATACAAGGTTATTTTCAAAGTTTCAGCTAGACTTTCCTGAGCAACTTTATATGATTTTCAAGAGAATTTCACAAGTGATCAAAGGCATTCAAGAGTAGATATATTAGAGATTTATTTTAGCATTCAAGATCCATTCATCATGTCAAAGTCTTCTTGCATCATGCATGTTTTTGGAGCTAACATTGTGATGTAGGTTTCATGATCAACTCAAGTATTTAAATTATCATTTCAAGCAAGATTCAAGTGTCAAGATCCACATCCAATTCAACCATTTCATGCAAGTTGTAGACTTCCTAAGATCTCCATTTATCAAGGTTTCAATCAAGGGTTTTCTGAGGGGTAAAATAGCTTTGTTCATTCTTCATTCCCTCTTTCATGTTTCATTTGAATTCAAGGGTTCATTACCAAAATGGGGTTTGACCGAGGCAAACCCCTATTCACCCAAAACAAAAAAATCTCTCTTGTGTGTATGATTATAGATCTAGGTGGAAGAAATTTTGAAGACCTTTGAAAGGGCAAGATTTACAAAGTTACCAAAGTTGTCAAAATTGTTGTCTTCTCACGGAAATGAAGATCCCATAGTTATTTCCGATATTCTGACTATGAAACCTGGGCAACTTGGAAGATTCAGATCTGTATCAGAGGCTCTTGAAAGCTACAAAAAACCTTGACAGTGGACCCATTTGCCCCTAGGAAAATGAGTCCTATATTTGTTTCAAAAAAGAACTTTTGGTGACTAGTAAACATCATTATGCCCTTCTCTAATCTACAATTCAATTATTGGTTCTATTAGTATTGAGTTTAATATCACTGTTACAAGTGTTAAATTACATTTTGGTGTTGATTTTTTATTTTTAGTTTTTCTCCCCAAAGTGTTGTTTGACCTTGACCCTTGTCCTTCAAGCATAAGGAAATCTAAAGATTCCCACTTTGACTTGATTCACCTATGGGTTGATAATTAATTCATTTTTTGGATCTCATTTCCTAATGAAATAAAGGAAAATAGGTCTCTTATTACATCATATTTGATTAACCACTTCATACACCTATTTTTGATGTTTCATCTTTATTTGTCTATAAATTATAAATCTTCTCTCATTTATTTTTTGATTAGGAAAAAAAGTTTTGAAGGGACCCTGAAACCCTTTATAATGAAGGAAATCTGCTAAAAAGAGAGAAACATGAACACCAGCAACCCAAAAAAATCAAAAATGCTGACAAAAGATAAAGCTAGACAACCCGTCAACAACCTAATAGCAAAAAACTAGCACAGAAGGTTGATCAACCAAAAACAACAACAAAAAACTACAACATATTATCGATCACCTTGGCAAAATCCATATTACTAGAGATGACCTTGTCATGCATCTCTACCACATCCTGAAGTTCCTGGAATGAAATGGTTGCCCTTTTCTCAGTCTTGTTCCTCATACGCAGGCAAGGTCCAACATCCACATTCTTCTCCACACACGGGCCAATATCCTCATTATTGTCTTCTAGGTTCATATAATTAACCTCAGTAATGGCCTCCTCATGTTCACCCAAATCCAAGGACTTACCAGTCCAATTGATGGATTTATCATTCAAAATCAACAAGCCTTGAGTACTAGTTTTCAAGGGCTGGTTATTGATTCTAACCACAATATGCAGGTCATTGTTGATCTTTCTCATTCTCTCCTCCATACCCACTAACCGCTCCTCATTAATCCTATGAACAACATTTTCTAAAGAGGTCAGCCTTTCCTCATGACTTTTACCAAGTCTGTTAGCATCCACTGCTAACTTATCAAGGATCACATTCATAGTCTTGACCTTATCTCTCACCAACCATTCCCTTTGATTGCAGTTCACTGATGCCACACAAACATCCTGCCAATATTTAAGCTTAGTATTAAGTTCCTTCACTTCCAAAAAAATCCATTTCATAAGGGAGAGCAGGTTTCTATTGCCATCTTCTCTACAAAACAAGTCCATATTGATCTCCTCCCAATTGACTGAAGGAACAATAGGAATATCAACATTCTCATTGGGTTCCTTTTGAACCCCACCTCTACCCTCCAAATCCTCCTCCACAAGAGATTCTTCAACTTCAATTACCTCCACTTTCACCTGATGTTTTTTAGGGATATTAGCCAAATCATCCAAAACTTCAAGCTTCCCAACCTTATCATCAATCAGCTTTACCTACTCATCATTATTACCAACAAGCATCTCAAAATCATCATGGCTAGGAGCAGACACCCTAGAATTCACAAAGCCCTCACCATCCTGCTCAATATCTACCACTGGGTGCTCATTACCCTCATTAACACCCCCCTGAACCCCTTTAATAGAAGGAATAGGGGACTCCTCCATTCCTTTCAACTCATCCACCCCCTACTTAAGAACACACTTCTCCTTCTTGGTGCCCCATTTTTTCCCCTTCAACTTCTTTTTCACCAAAGGAGCAACAACCTCCCTCATTTCAACATCCATTTCATAACCCTTAGACCAAGACTTTGAGTCCTTAGAATCATCGTCATACCTCCCCTCATCCTCCGACAACTCATCATCAACAAAGTCTTCTTCCTCATAGTCATCATCCCACTCTTCTGTTGACTCACCAATTTCATAACCATAATTACTGCCTTCCTTTTTATGAGCAGAAGAGAGCTTAGGAATTGCATGTAACAACTTCATTTTAATGTGGTCATTTATAAGTTTCATAATGCCCTCATGAAGAATATCATTCCTAGGGTTCTTTCTGTGATCATCAATATCGGTTTCCATAGAAACAATCAAGTAATAATGGAATGCAACCAGATTGTTGTGGTAGAAATGATTAAGCAACATGAAGTGATAACCATAAATAATAGAGTACCTTCCCTCCAACGTGAAGAATTGCATAATCGCAAGAACAACGTCTCCCCAAAGCGATTTGATTGATTTTCGAGCATACCCTCCACTACCAACATACCTAAGCTTTTACTTCTCTGAGCCTTTGAAGAAATTTTCTAAGGAAGTATTAGTCGTAGCCCGATCCTTATAAAACTTCTTGCCCTTTATTGGAAGACCAGTAATCTCAGCAATGAAGTCCTTGGTGATGTTGATCTCCACATCTTGGTAACGTAAAATTTTTTTGTTCCATCCATTCATAAAAGCCTATGTCACCTCTGAATCAAAACCATGAAGCCTCAACAAATAGGGGCACACATCACCCTTCTCCAAGTGTTCCCAAACGAGCTCACTCCCACAAAATTCATCGCAAGAGATCGACTCCACTCTGCAATGAGCCCCTCTCATGGTGGATAGAAACAACCTACTCACAACCTGCACTTTGTTCTTCTGCACAGAAAGGGTTAAGCGAACAATCCAGAAGCAAATGCAAAAAATACCCTCAATCTATGTGAGCCTGACAATCTAAGTACCGCCAGTCCTCAACTTCCAACCCATAATCTCAAAATCAATAGTAAAGCAATTATTAAATGATCAAGCACTAAACTCAAAGTTCAAAAACCATCCAAGGAGGAAATAAAATAACTTATCTCCCCAAATATCCACTACCATAACATGACATTTGGTCATAATTAGAGATACAATGAAGGTGAAATGGTATGGCATCATAAGTATGCCAATAATTATGAGCCATCACTCCCAAATTAGCGAATCCATCAACAAGAGAGTTAGCCTCTCAAAAAACATGATTAATTCTCACCTCAACAAAAGAATCAATGATGGAAAGGGCATCATCAATTAAATGAGCAATGGACCATGATGGTGTACTTAGCTTTAGGAGATAATTTATGATATTAAGGGAATCCCCTTCTAACCAAATCCTGGTAACCACTACTTCTTTAGCAAGTAAAAGGCCATGATAGGCCGTTACTGCCTTTGTAAAGTGGTTTATCTGGGTTCCCAAAGGGAGCACCACTACAGAGACAAACCTACCATTCTCATCATGTAACACTCCCTCACAACTAGTAGGTCCTGGATTCCCCTTAGCAGCACTGTTAAAGTTAACATTGAACCAACCCTAAGAGGGAGCTTTCCATCGAACCCCTTCCCTAGAAGCCTTAATATTCTTCACTAGAATAGAAAAATCACAAGAGAGGTTCCATTGATTCCCCACCATCAAATCATAATTGGAAACAACAACCTTAGGACCCAAGGTAGGAAGCACCGAGAATTCAGAAAGAAAATTTTCCTTTATAGCCTCACAAATTTTAAAAGCAAGACATGAAGGAGGAAGCTGCAACTAATGGAACACACGGTTATTTTGTTCCTTCCACACTCCCTAAGCCACATGCGGTAGGATAAAAGACCATAACATTCAGAGAGTTGAATTTTGAGAAGGTGCCACCCACTAAAACCAAATCTCTAAAATTGAAGCGAGAAACACCCAAGAAATATTCCACCTTTGAAAAATATGAGCCCACACATCCCAAGTGAAACTACAACCGACTAGAAGATGATAACCATCCTCAATAGCTTCTTTACACAAAAAACATCTATTTGGCATAGCCATACCCCTTCTCACAAAATTGTTAAGAGTCAAGATCTTATCTTGGCAAAGAAGCCAAAAGAAGATATTAATTTTAGGCAAGCACTTCACATTCCACAATCGCCCCCAAAAGGGAGGAGGACTCAAGATCTAGGTCTGAAAAGAAAACGCTAAACACACCGAGAACTGGCCATTGGGATCAAACCTCCACACCATAGAATCAACAGGAGAAGAAGTCGGAATGTGAATTAGAGAGAGGAACATAAATAGAGGTTCGATATCCCTATTAACTAGATCAATTATAAACCATGTACCCTCAAAGATGTAATTAGACACATGAATGCCCCATTCCCTAATACAAAAGTCTTTGAAAAGGGTTGCCCAAGGTTCATCCTTTAAGGGACCATGCCCATACCACCAGTCATCCCAAAACAAGATCCTCCTTGCATTCCAAAACACCCACCATAAACCAGTGGCAACAATGGGACAAGCTTTCAACATGAAATTCCAAAGGGTGGACCCCAAAGGAGGAGCAAAATCCTCCTTCAAAAGATCTCTAAACTTATCCACCCCCCTCAAATATATTGAAGATTAAATATAAGTCCATTCCTTTCCATCCAAAAATAAATTCCATAACTATTTAGCAACAAGGGAAGAATTGAAGTATTTCATTTTATGCAGGCCTAAACCACCTTGAACTTTAGACCTGCAAACCTCCTCCCAAGATAGCAGATGGATAGACTTCTCTCATTTTTAGGGTCCAAAGTTTGGAGATTTAGACTAAAGGTCCAATAATATAGATTTTCATAATTTTATTATTTTGTTTTGCATTTTCATAGTTAGGCTTTAGAAGTAGTTTAGTCTTAAGAATTGTGGATCTATAAACTAGTGGAGTTTTACTAGATTTTTAGAAGCTGTGCACTTTGAAATACAATAAAATCAGTCAGATTTCATCCTTTTTGGATTTTACTCTCCCATGCAAATGGTATTTTTCTCATTATCATGATTTGTGATTATCCAAAGAGATGAAACAATTTATGTACCGAATCTTAATTAAAAATCGATAATGCTTATGGAATTATAAATGATGCCTCTTAAATTTAGCACTAAAAATAAATATAATAGTGTGTAATACAAATTTATTTTTCAGTTTTTCTAGAATATATCTTTGATGATTGATGAATTATGTTAATTATAATTAATATCTTTGCTCTTTTTCTTGCATACCTTATCCCATATTTTGAAATTTATTTGAACACTTATTAATTAATATTTGATTACAAACTCACCCAATTTAGAATTACAATACTAGCACGACCCTTGAATATTACAACCATATTGACCACTTTGCATGGCAATATAGTTGTGACCCAATTGGACCAAGACCTTGGAAGATTACCGATCTCATAATTAGTTTCCTTTTTTAGGAGAGGTGAGGTAATCAATACCCTACCTGTGTTGTATGTGTGTCAAATACTCCATCAATAGGATGGAAGCTTGAGGTTAGGGGTTTTGAGTTGAAATTATTTAGGTGCTTGATGGTATTTTCATGCATAAGTGTGTTGTGGATGTGGGATTGGTAGTTTGAGATATAATAGGATGATTAGATCTAGAAGAAGATGGGAAATATGTGAGATCATGATGAGTAGAGGTTGGAGGTGTGGAAGGATCTTTTTGTGTGATTTGGGAGACATCAAAGTCATGGGGTAATTTGACACCTTTCTTAGCTATCATAAGGATGTATTTATCAGAATACTTCATGATGTATCAATGAATTAAGTCCATGTCTTGGGTATCTTGTGAAAAATATTCCAATGTGGGTGAGTCTTGGTCATATGAATCTTGATTGTCCTCACGTATGGTGTGAGATAAAAACAAGAATGTGTTCTCCAAGGGTACTTGATGGACCAATTACTTGTTAGATGTGTAGAAAAATTGAGTGGGGTGAATCAGTTATACATTAAAACATTCAATCCTTCAATATCTTTATTAATCATTAAAACCTTATCATGCATTGGCAAAATGTAAACATATGAAACAGTAATGCAAACACATCTAAACACATAAGAACACCATATTTACGTGGAAAACCTAGAAGGGAAAAACCACTGTGAAGATTAGCTCACATATATATGAATTGCAACACTGAATACAATTAGGCTCACTGTCCAAAAAAAGAAGAAAGTATCACTACCAAGTGGCTCACTACCAAAAAGAAATTAGATATAAGAATACTATTACAAAGAGATTCACTATCTCAAGGAAACAAGAGAAATCGACCACTAAAACCTTATGCCATCTGTAACCTTTGGCTCACTGCCTCAACCAACTTCAAGCACACTAAAAATGTAGACCCTTTTTCTCACTACATTGGAGTCATAGGCATTAAGTTCACACTCAAATCACCACACTTAATAAAATTTGCATCTTTCACACACCTTCTACAAATACACACACATATCCAATAATCTACCTTACTTATATACCATCCACGACCTATACAGTCTCAATTAGGTTGGCCTTAAGTGAAATGTATGCACCTAAAACATACAACACCAAAATAGGTTGGCACCAAACACCTCCGTGGTGGAAATAAGTGAAGGATGACCATGCCAAGGGTTAACTAGGACCCAAATCCACATCACCACACTACACAACACATTTACAATACACAAGATACCTCCACAAATAGCACTAGAATGTTAGGTCGACCAAACCTAAACTAACACTATAAGAGACCTCATACATGCTTCTTTAGGTCATGTAGACCACATCAAAACACTTCATAACATCCACACAACATTTCAAAATATTCTAGAATCATTAGAATATTTTTCAACTCTGCCACAACCACCTAAAACCAAGAACACTATTATTTTGTGCAACCAGACATACTACCACAGATCACAACTTACTAACTAATCCTACGAAATACCTCACCACTTGAAACCTCAAGGGAAGGAAGTTACAGATAATATAATGATGTTCCCAAATCCACAAGGAAATAAACCTTACTGCAGAGAAATGTGGAGCAATCTCATTTCTCCCAAACAACCTTCTACACAAACAGATAAACTATCAAACATAACTTTCACTATAGAACAATCCAAAACTTGAAGTTGTAGGTTTTGAACCTATGAACACCTCCGATCATTGTATCAAAATTGCACAAGCATATCTTCAACCATGAAGAAATGCAGAGCGCAACACTGAACACAGCTCTACTACACTATACACTCTTTTATTCAAATTTTCTCAAAAGCACTTGGAAACCAAGTGAACTTACTGCAACAACTCTTATCCATAATGACAATACCACAACACATCTATACTAGCACCAATACTTGAAAACAATCTCCCCAACTATGAAAACACCAACATCCTTCCAACAACTCCAACACACAATCTCCATACAGTTGACATCAATGACCAATACCAACAATTTTTGACATCAATGACAACACCAACAACATATTTGCAACATTACTCAATGAATATATCATCTGATAATGAAACTAGGAATTACTGTGAGAGGCCATGAGTTATTTCTTAGCTTGTGACCTTGTGATAGGAATACAAGAAAGAGACTTAGAAATGATGGGCTTGGATGAAAGTGATTAATTATGATAGGATAAGGGAATGAATGATAGATCTTGGATATGAAAATATAGATTGAAATGATTTCATTTTGAAAGGATGATGATATTGGATTGAAAGGGATGATGTTAGATTCAACTTGGAAACTATATGGAAAAAAAAGAAGTGATGATGGATACAACTTGGTGACACTATGGAAAACCAAGAGGTGAGAATGATGGATGAAACTTTTCAACACTATGGAAAACTAAGAGGTGATAAGGGATGCAAGACCAATGTTGTTGCAAGTAAATCTAGATCCTTGATAGATGGGGATGATTTTTTTACTCAGGGTTGACAAGTGCCTAAGCAAGGCTTGGAGGGTGATTTTGGAAACTAACTTGGGGTAGCCAAGTTCCCAAGCTAGGATAACCAAAATGATAAAGGCTAACTTAATACACTACTTAAGATAGGCAACTTCTCAAGAAATATAAAAGCTAGTGGATAAAAGGGATTAGGATCTAGATTTGTCTATTAACAAGAATGATTTTTCTTTGGATTTGGGTTGAAAGATAAGATGGATCAATGGTGATAGAAATTGGATGTTTGTTAATTGATCTAATTTCTAAAGATGATAATAGTGATGTTTAGGCTATGAAAATGGATTAAGATGATGAAATAAAGGAAATATAGGGGTTTTTGGATGAATAAGATGAAAATGGTTGACGTTTTAGGTGAAATGATGGATGAAGATGGGTCTCCTAGGTCCAGTTCAAGTCTATGAAGGTCAAACTCTTAGATTGGGGATCTTAAGAGGTCAAATGAAGGAAGATTTACATAGGTGCAACTTTATGGAATAAAGGCGCCTGAGGATGGAGAAAAGGTGTTACTTTGTGAGATAGAGGTGCCTCAAGATGGAATATAAGTGCAAATTTATAGAAAATTGTACACATGCACCTCAAGATGAAACACAAGTAGTGAATAATATTTTAGGGTGATTTGATAGATTTTTGGTAAGATATTGAAAAACACAAAGATATGTTAGCTGACTTTAACTTCAAGGTGATAAGGATAAATGGATTTTACTAGTTTTTCATATGAAGACATGCCAAAAATATGAGAAAAATCCTAGATTTAGTCAATTAGGTGTGTATACTTAATGTGAGCTCACCAATCAAAGGCCAATACCTCAAGATTAATGTGAGACAATTATCTTTTAAGAGTTGGTAGCTAGGGATCCAATCCCAACTTTTCCCTTTCCTTGGAGGTCCTAAGACCTTGCAAGTGAAATCACAATACTGTGTCTCACATTTTGGCCAACATGGACATTTATATCAATATTTTTAACTGAATATTCACCTTCTAAGACATATAGTAGCCAAACCGTTAAGAATTTCAAGATGATGCGAACTAGTGATTTGTGGCAATTTGTGTCTAGATTCTAAATATATTTTTAATTTGTTTTTGAAATAAATCATTAAAGTTTGAGGTTGAAATATTGAGGAAGAAGCATGTGAGGCAAGAAAAAGGGTTTGCATCTGGCCCTGGTTGGGGTTCCACATGAACCCTTGGAGGAGGCTCGACCCTCCACCTTGGTTTGTGCATTTAGTGGTATGGGCCCATTATTTCCCCTTAATTTGCCTTTTAATTTGTGCCTTGCTTGTGTGTCTTGTGGTTTTGTTGGGTTATCTTTTCACCTGCATGTGTGAGTAGTCTAGAGGTGTTAATTTAATTGTGGAGGGGGATACAGAATCTCTCGATGGCTTGTCAAAAGGGCTAGAGGGGTTTAATGTGGACAATATGTAGTCAAAATAATTTAGAGACATTATTGCAGAGGAAAGTAACTGCTTTTTCGCCAGGTACAAAATTTCTGGTGAAGGGTTTCGAAGATGTTGAAGGACTAGGAAGTGAAGGAAAAGTTAAGTGCCCTTTGGCCTCCCTTAGATAAGTTGTCTTAGTTTTGAATGATAAATTGGATAATGCAATTGTAGAGGAAGATAATAGATTTAAAAATCACAAATTTCTTTACAGTCGTGGACATCTCCAAGGTACCAGCTACAAAATATATGGATGATTGGTTACATAATGTGTGGGAAAAAACTAGGGTTTCATTAGTCATATTGCAAAATGGTGCAATGGAGTTTATTTATAATTTTATTTAAAAAATAGAAATCTCAAGAGAAAGTAACAAGGAAACAATTTCGACATGTTGGTAAGTTGGTGTTTCATGCTTTGGCATGGACACCAGAAGCCCTAAATGAATTTTTCGCTCTGTCAAGCCCTAGATGGGTGGTTGTTAAACATGTCCCACTGAGGGTTTGGAAGTTTATACCACTTTTATTAGATCCCTAGGGGAATATTATCAGGGTGGAAGATACTAAGGCTTCACTCCCCCACTCAGATGCATGGGCTCTAGTATCGCTCTACTCGAGAATAAACATTTTAAAAATTCTAGAAATTAAACTAAAAATGGGGCAATCACTTGTGTCTTAAAGGGTCTAGGGGGACTTAACATTTGTTTTCTTTTGTTGAAGGCAAGGACATATAAGAATAAACTGCTCTCCGATCCAAAAAAAGGAATGGTAATACCGTCTTGACCAAGGGTAGGGTTGAGATTGAATCACCCACAAAAAAATCTCCAAAGGGAAAGGAATCAAAAAATTATATGATGATGGATGGCATTGGTAATGTTCCTTCGGATTCAAAGATGAATGGATCTCCTCTGAGAGCCTAGAGCATGGAGATTGAACAACTGGGCCCATCCCTGGATAGTGAAAATAATCATCAGGAACCATTCTTGGTGACCAACCAAATAGAGTTAAATTTTGAAGTGATAAAAAATAATAACCATTTTGAAAGTGTAATTCAAGAGTTGGAAAAAGAAACAAAGGGTCACACCTTGGATATGGATGAAATCCACCGAAAAAAAATATCGAACCACGTGCTACTAATATTCTCTATCCTACAGAGGAAAAGGGTGAAAATAAAAAATATGGTAATAAGAATTCGCAACAACTAGTAATGGCAAAAATTAGACAAAATATAATGCAAAGTGCACTTGAAAAAATATTAAACTAGAATAAGGAGAATGTTGAAAGTGAAGAATATGTAATTAATTACAAAACTCATGTGCCAAAAGAATTACCCGATAGGACTATTACAAATCAAGAAAAAAAGAATGAGGTGGAATTTAAAAAAAGTGACTCTGAGTCACCATCTCGGGTCAAAATACTGGTCAATGAATATGAAGGGAAAAACTAGTGCACCCCCATTCAGTGAGTGACCATTAGTAGTGTAGAAAATCTACCTTTGGGGCAAGAAATATCACTTCTAACAAAAGAGAGAGGGAAACCCCCTTAGAAGCCTCCTCTATTGATAATTTGGTGAATGATGGTGCAATGAATGAGGGAAATAAGGTCCAAGGGGGAAATTTAAAGTAAATGAAAATTGGGGCAATTGATTCAAGGCCCAAAGAATTATCATTTGACTCCAATATTAATCTTGGTAAAGTGGAAACTCTAGATTATTTTGCAATACATTCCAATCTGGAGTCTCTAGAGGATATAGGGCAGCTAACTGTTAAGGAAACCATAGAAGGGGAGGAGTCCCATAAAGATGAGTTGTTGAAAAAAACTAGGAAATACAAGAAGAAAAAAGGAAATGGAGATGTCATACCTATGGGTGGTGGGAGCATGTATATTGTTAAGGATAAAAGAAAGAAAAATAGTGGGATCATCCCTGTGCCCACTGCCAAGAGAGTAGAAACCAAGAAAAAATTGTCTAAATGATTTGATCATTTTAGGAATGGAAAGGAGGCCCCTCCAAAAAATAATTCTAATGAAAATTAGTTGTGTGTCATGGAATGTCCAGGGTTTAGAGTCCCTAGACATGAAACATATAGTAAGGATATTCTTTAACCAAAGGAAGGAAATGGATGTGGTTCTTCTACAAGAGCTAAACGCAATAGGTTTCACTCTAGAGACCAATATAAAGTTTATTTGGGGAGAGGCAACACAGTTTTTCACCAATGATGAGAAGGTAGAGGGGGGCTGCCATTTTTCTAGCCAAGGAATGGGGGCAATATGTTACTGCATCTGGTGTGTCTCTTGTAGTAGAGCAGTTTGGGTAACTATTAAGAGAAATGAGGCTAGCTTTGGAATTTGTTCCATCTATGCCCTAAATGAGTATAAGGACATAATCATGTTGTGGAATTGGTTTCTCATCTTGCAAGACATCTCTTGGATAATTGGGGGTAATTTTGACTTGGTTAAAAGGGTTGAAGATAAATGTTGTGGTGTAAATTTGGAATGGAAAGACAATGAAAGATATTTTTAGCGAAGGATGAAGTCTAAACTTAACCTTGTTGACCTTGTGGAAGGTCAAAAGAAGGATTGCACTAGCATTTGCTTCACTTGATGTAATTTGAAAAAGGGTGGAAGGAGTATCTACTGCATACTAGATAGGTTTTACATGAATAAGGGTTTATTTTATGTTGAACCAGCAAAATAAGGGTGTTAAATTGAAGTGATACCCTATACCCTCTATGATCACCACCCCATTAAGGCAAAAAATTTCCTTAAGGTTGGTAGGGAAAAAGAGAAAGGAAAAGAAGATCCTTAATACCAAGCTATTGAATGATAGGGACTACAAAGATGCCATTATCTCCCTAAGAGAGATCAATAAATGGATGCATAGAGGGATGAGTCCAATTCATAGGTGGAATCTGAATGTGAAGGGGTGGAAGACCCTCTTCCAAAAAATTGGAAAAAAAGAGCCATGGACATAAGGTGGGAAGTGTTATGCCTTGCATAACCACCCCATATTTTGCCTTGGTCAAAATGGGTCCCCCTTTTTTGTTTTCTGTCCTTGGTTATTTTTCAACAAAGTTTGGAGTTGTTCTTTTCTTCCAATACTTTTTTTTTGTTCTTTTTGTTCTGTCGGAACCAGAACTAGAATTGAATCTGGACTTGGAGCTCATTTTGAGTTTCATTGCCTAAAATCCTTCCCTATCCCGCTCCCCATCATCTCTTTGTTTCTTTCTTCGGTCCATCTCATTTTATTTTCAAGAGATCGAAACTCGAAAAGATCTTAAGTGCGAGACTTGGACAAAGTTCCAAACTTAGTTTCCATCCCGCCTCCAGCTCTGCCATTATTGTCTATTTTTTTTGACTTGGGTTCGATGCTGACAATCTTGCTTTGATCTCGGTGTCTTCTTTTGATTGTTTCTTTCTATTTCTTCGTCATTGTCGGAATCAAAAATGGATCCGAAACCAAATTCAAAACTTGGATAAAGTTCCAAACCTGGTTTCCACTCCAACCCCTGCTTCCACTCTCGCCTTTCTTGCTTTTTTCTTTCCATGCTTTACTTTAGTTGCACTGGGGTTTTGTGCCTGTTCTTGTCATGATCCCGCGCTTGATCTACCACATTAATGGCATTAATTGCACGCTCCTCACACGTACGAAATTGGATTTTAACCTTAATTAAGGTTAATTCACATATTATTATCATGATTTAATAGTGATATCGAACCAGAGTCGAGGTAGAGCAGAGGGAGCACAATTTGATCTATAATTAGGCATTTGTGCGTGAGTTTGGATCAAGGGCTAGCCTGTTGGATTCTGTTTCGAGGTAGGGCTTCTTTCTTCCTTTGTTTTCTTTGTTTGCTTTCGTTTGGTTGTTTTTGGTTTGTCATTCTTCACGGGGTTTGCAAATTTTTCTTCTTGAATCCCTGTTGGTTTTGTTTTGTTGTTCTGCTTTTTTTTGTTTTTGTTTTCCTTTGGTTCCTTACTTTTTTTTGCATTGTGTTGTCATTTCTTGTGCATTTTTTTATCTTAACGATCATTCTCGCATTTTCTCATGCCTGTACCATTATGCCCTAGGTTTTAGGGTATCATTTTCATTTGGTTTCATGGTTTCGTGGTGGTCTTCGATCATTTTTTTTTAAGATTTCTTGTCCTTTTGCATGTCAACTCATTTTAAATTTGAGTAGGGTTAATGGATGCCCTAATTTCTTAAAGTCGACAATTTCAAATGAATTAGGATTTGCGTGTGCGTGCTAAATTGAAGTTGTGCCCTAGTTATTGGTTTTCCCTCGGTCATATGAGGGATGATTTAGTTACTATTACTTTAAGCCCCTTTCAGCTTATTAGGGTTTAAGAGTTCTTTCAAGTACTTAAGATTTCTTTCATAAATGGTGATGTCATGAATGATCGGGGCCAGAGTTGGGTCCAGGGATGATTCTATCCGTGAATATCAAAAAAGCAACATGTGTCGAAGCTATTTCTGATCCCGGGTCTAATGAACTCTAGATTATCTCAATAGTTTTTGTTTTTAACTTGGCGGATGCAGAAGCAGAATGAGCCGTGGATATGGAATTTCTTTACCTAGTTTGTTTGGTTTCCATCCCGGTTCCAATCCTGGTGACCATTACAAATCTCCATCCCAGTCTCGATAACCATTTTGACTCCAATCCCGATCCTAATCCCATTATGTAATTTGTTCTAACCCCGATTTCCACTCCGATCCCGACCCTGACAGTACTTTGAAGCCTTCTAGGGGTGTTCTGCTTGGTTCCATCTCCTATGGGTATTTAATTTTGCTAAGTGTGAAGGAAATACATGAAGCACAAAGTAAAAGGGTAGGTAAGCTCTCTAACCTAGTTTTTATACTTTCCATGGCTCTAATACTGATTTTTATTGTAGAATTAAGAGATGTCAGGAGCATCGGGTGAGGCTTTTCAAAGGATCCAACATGTGGAGACCTCGAAGCAAGGAGCCAAACCTAAAAAGATCAAGGCATAAAAGCTCCCTTATACCTTAAAGTATATGCATCAGGGTCCTACCATCACTGTTGGTAAGGTGGATTCTGATTGGGAATATATCACTAATACAAACTTGGGCCCATTCCATTATGAGGAGTTGTTCTTAGAAACATTTGTTGAGGAGGTAACAGGGAGGACTCAGAGAATTGTTGAATATAGATTGGCGCATGTTGCCCTATTTCCTTTATCAGTCTAGTGCCCTGAATTAATAATGATAGCAGTCGGATCCTACAATCTTGCTACCAAGCAATGTGTGGACTCGCAGGGAATGTTATCATCGACCTAACTCCACAAATGATTCGGTTTATGTTTAATGTGTCCACTCCCCAAAATCCTAGGAAACTCAATGAGGCAGAGGCCTTGAAGATATATAGTAACAAGAAGGAGATTAATAGAGCTCATATGAACAAGAGTTGGATGAGAACTGAGAAAAATTCCCTGGTTAAGCTTCCAGATCAACCTAAAAGGGTAGACTTCTACAAAGATATTGGGGATATCATAATGATGCTATCTAAAGTATTTGGAAAAAGGGATGCCTTTCAATTCAAGGAATGGATGTTTCCATTCATTCAGACTGTCTTGGACGAGAGGCAATAATTTGATTGGCCTATGATTGTATCTGAATGTATACACAACCAAATGCTTAGGGTGAGGGAAACCAAAAGTTTCTTCATGACCTCCTATGTGATTTATGTAGCAGCAAGAAGAGGCATCTTCCCAGGGTTAAATACAGCAGGGATATTGGGAGAAGCCCAAGGATAGAATAAAGTGCGGAATCATTATGATCAGCTCACTTTACAGACTTTTGAACTACATTACAAAAGGGTTAATGATGCATTTTTATATGTCATTATTAACCGGCTGACAGGAGATGCAGGGTACAGATTGAGCCAAGACGCCATGGAATTTATTGCAGAATGGGGACATTGGTTTATCTAATACCCCAAGTTCACTTACTTCAAGCTGGCTGGGTTTGATGGTCACCCTCACTTACTCCCTAGGTGTTGTAGCAAATGGATTGTTTTGATGGAGTTCATTTATCAAGCCTTGGGGGTTAACTCCAAATTTGGTATAAAACATAAGACCGATTGTCACAAATTCCCCATGAAGTTGGGTGAATATAGTTGTCCACACCTTGTAGCAGCCACGGTGATTTGCAATGAGTTGATGCACTTGAAGTTAGGCTTGTACACTACTAGGAAGCATTATGATCCTAAAAAGAAGATGAATGTTTTGCTCCCTTCTGTGTTTGACAAGCACTTCAACCTATTGGAGGAATTTTGGAGTGATCTTCAAGATGACTATGATTTAAGAAAAAGAAACTATGAAAGGTTGCTTATCCCACTCATGGTGGAGTATGGGGTGAAGGTAGACATTCCCAAAAAAAAATCAAATGATGAGGTGACTTTGGATCCCCAATATGATGCACAAAATATAGGCACTAAGGACTTAGATCTTGTGGATTGGAGTGCAGAGGAATCCACAGATATCAAACAAATAGCAAGGCTTGTATTCGATAGAAGCATCCAATGGGTTGTGATGAGAGTCAAGGAACTTGAGACTCGAACCTCCAAGAAGAGAAAAGGTGCAGGTACTACTCAAGGGTACAAGAGGACAAAAAGAAGAATACCTCCTAAGGAGCCTTTGGAGTTCTTCCCTCTCGATATAGAAGAAATTGAACTTGAAATTCTTGCTCAGGACCACCTTGAAACACATGAAGATGAAGTCACATCAGGACCTGGGGCCTCAACATCTGTGGCAACTGAGTCATCTGCTCAACCCGTTCTTATAGAGTAGCCAATTGAAGAGATGCCTAAGGGAATCCTTCACAAGGAAGATAAATCCTTGAAAGGAAAGGATCCTGAAGTTGAAATTCATGATATAGAGACAAATTCTAAGAATAATCTTTTTGATAAAGAAACACATGTGGAGGTACCTCTTGATGAAACTAAGGATGTAGAAATTGAACATGTTTTGATAGAGGAAGACCAATGAAAATTGTTTGAGAAAGCTAAGAGAGAATCAGATGCAAGGGCACAAGTTGAGGCGTTAGCCAAACAAAAGGAGATGGATGCAAAGGCCAGAGCTGATGTGCTGCTCAAACAACAACAATTAGAAGCTAAAATCAAAGATGATGAATTGATTAAGCAACAACAAAAAAGGGAGTAGGAACTCAAAACAAAGGAAGAGAATGATAAATTGGCAATGTTGCAGAAGATCCATGATCTTGAAGAGGAAAAATCAAGACAAAGAAGAGAAAGAGAAGCTCTCAAGGCCAAGTTCAAGATTATTGAAGAATATTATAAGAATAAGGAAGAAGAAGAAAGCCTAAAGAGAGAAAAGGAGGCTAAAGAACTTTCCAAGCATGAGCAAAGGGAGAAAGAAGTATGGGAAAAGCTCAAAGACTTGGAAAAGCAAAGAGATCAAATGCTCAAAGAAAAGAGGTGAGAAGAGGAATGTCTGAAGAAGGAATTAGAAGATAAGATGCTGCAAGAACAAAAGGATAAGGAAGAAGTTGAAAGAGTGGTACAAGAAAATGCACAAAAGGAACAACAAAATGTGCAAGAGGTCAATTCTCAACCTATAGCCACTTTATTGCAACCACTATCTTCTACCAGTGTTCCCTCTTCCTCAACACAAATGGCCACCACTCCTAATGCTCCTACATGGTTGAAACTAAATCTAGAGAAGAAGAAGATAGCTCCACCTCAACCTCCAAATTGGGAAGAAATGATGAAGGGAATATAGAAGGAAAGACCCAAAAAAAAGGCTACGGTTCTTCATTCCACTAGGCTCACAGATGTAGGGGAGATTATTGTTGAATGTACAATTCCAGTGGTGGACAAGGATAGAGAAGACATACAAGTGGTTTATTACCAATTGGGTATGGTTAACTTCGGGAGACCTACAAGGAATCAACAAATGAATCTCATTAATATTGTAGCTTCCTCCACCAAGTCTAGAATGATTAAAGACAAGCAAAAGAAGGATGAACTTAAATCCCAATTGAATCAACTACATAAATTCTTAAAGGATGTCTCCACTCCAGTGACTCAACAAGTTGTTGCTCTAGAAACTCCAGTCCTACTCAGTAAGAGAGAAGTTGATGACTTGGTACAAATGAGAAATAAAATGGGGATACTTGACCGATGGATTGACAAGCTAAATCAGGAGGTTAGAGAAGTGCTAATAGATGGTTTTTTGATTCATAAGAAGGCACTTGACTTGATAGAGGAAATGAATCATCATGTTGAATACCTAGGGAAACAGGAAGAGGAATACAAAGAATATGTTCAAAAGATGAAGGATATTAGCAAGGTGCCAAAATCAATCCTCCTAGAGCAGTAAATTCTTGAAGAGGATAATGCAAATTTCCTGGAAAAGACTTCAAGCATAATTCGGTTTCATTCTGACTTCATTTATAAGCATAGAAATGAAGTTCAAGATGTTGGTAAGGACTTGAATGAGCAGCTTGATGAATTAGAAGTTGTAATAGCCATTTTAGTCAATGTGGACATACCGGTCAAGGAAGGCATGCCTTTGGGTCAATTGAAGCAAAAATGGAACAGTAGGTTCTAGGAGGTAATGCAAAAATAAGATGATGGAGAATATTTTCTGTTGGACAATCTAATGGATATTAAAGAGGAGGTAAAGGCTACTAGGAGGGAGTTAATCAAATTAAAATATATGCAAGAGTTTGCCTCAGCAAAATTGAAGAGAATCAAATTTGAAGATGGTTGGGTAGATGGAACTGATGTGGACATCCTTCAATAAGTATTCTCCAACTATGATGAATATATTCTTGAGAAAACAACGCAGTAGTGAGTTAGTAGCAAAATGTTCTATTTTTGGCAAATGACTTCCCCTTTTCTCTCCTACTTTGTAGGATTCTGACATATGTTGAATTGAAGGTTCTCATCTATCGGTTCTATGATCTTCCTTGGGCATCAGATTTTGGACAGCACGACACTCACCTTTTGAACTAAAGCCAATTTAATTCCTGCATACAGTTTTGGTTCCTTAATTTGTGGATTTTATTCTTTGATTGAGAGGAACTTATGCATAACATGCCTATATGTACTTTTAGGCTCTATTTTGTAAAGGTTTGTTGATGGAAGAAGGATTAGCCACCTGATATGATAGCAAATAGGAAATATAGTTTTAGAATTTTTACAAGTTGTAGCAAGATACCTTTATTTGAAGTTTAAGTTGAAATCATATACCTTTTTAGAGTTTTATAGAGTTTTCATGTTATTGTTGGAAGTGAACCTCTTTGATAAGGTTAATGAATCATGATCAAATTTGTATGCTAGTGAGTTTGTTGGGCCTAAATGTTTTCTATTTGATGCAAATCAATAGGGGAAACCATATTTTAAGATTATTTCATTAAATTGTCTATGAATGGAATTACTACATGTCTATTGATCTATGTTTTAGCAATGATTGAGTGATCTATTTTGAATCTTAAAGTATTTTAGTGAATGGTTATGGTAATTGAATTGTGCACTATGAATGTATGTAATGGTGTAGGTTATTATATGGATTACATCATGTTGTGGTTGTTGGTATGTTAAAAGAAACACTCATTGTGGGAATGCATGTTTGGATACTAAGGATTTTTATTCATATTTTATTGTTCTATGCCTTGATTGATCCTTTTTCTATTTATTTAAACCCCCCCCCTCATTAAATGTAGATTGATGAATCTGATACAGTTTGTGTTCTTTATTACCAACAAATGCCCCTTGAATATTACAGTTGCATTAGCCATTGAGTAACATCAACATAGTTGAGAACCAACTACCAGGACCTTGGGAGTTAGATTACTCTATGTTATCTTTCTTTTTCAGGAGAAATAGGGTAGAGATATTCTATTTTATGTTGTTGTGTTATTTTGACCATCAACAGGAAGAAGTTCTCCTACAAGAAAGATTGTTAAAAGTTGAATCCAGTCTCCAAGATGAAGCAGGAAATGAGGCACTACTCAACAATCTAACTGTAGCCAAGAAATCCTTAAGAAGGCTTCAAGAAAATAGAATTCAAGGGCTAAGAATAAGGGCCAAGTTGAATTGGCTAGATAGTTGTGACAAGGGCACAACATTCTTCTTCAGGTACATTAAAGATAAACAGATAAAAGAGAAAATTGACCAAATCCAGGTGGAAGGTACCCTTATAACCAACTCGGATGACATAAGGAGATAATTATATAAGTTATCTAAGGGAATCTTCACCTCATAAGGGGATAATGAATATTAAATCAAGGCCAAGGAATACATCAAATAACTCATCCCAAAGAAAATTCCAAAAAATGAGGCAAGTGAACTTGGTAAGGGAATCTCAAAAAAGGAAACAAGAAAGGCTATCCTTTCTCCGAAGAATGAAAAAACCTCAGGTGTTGATGGTCTTCCTACAATTTTTTTTAAAACCTTCATTGATTGGGTTTGTGATGATCTATACCTTGTGTACAATAAGGCTCTAGAGAGAGGGCCACTAGGCAGTAGTATAAACAAAGGGATCATCAAGCTACTCCCAAAAGATGGGGACAAAATATTGGTCAAAAATTGGAGACCAATTACCCTCTTAAATGTATCCTACAAGATCTTGGCCAAGATCTTAGCTTGTAGGTTGGTAGACATCCTACCATCCTTCATCTATAACACACAAACAAGTTTCATCAAAGGGAGGTACATATTGGAGAATCTAATCACCAGTTGGGAGGCAATGGAGTGGGCAAGGAAAACCAATCAAAGCATGGAAATTCTCCTCCTAGACTTTGAAAAATCCTATGACAGGGTAGAGTGGTCATTTGTAATGTTAACACTGGAAGCCTTTGGGTTCCCTAGAACCTTCTATAGTATGGTCAGTACATTGTTTAAAGATGCAATGGCACAAGTAGATGTAAATGAGACCCTCACTGAAGAATTTGGCTCAAAGAGATCAATAAGGTAGGGGTTCCCCCTAGCCCTAGCATTATTTTTATTACATTTGATGCACTTCACTATATATTAAGAGATAATGCCTCTTCCCCAAATGTTAGAGCATTACCTTACCAAATAATGATTGAACTCATCAATATTCAATTTATAGATGACACTACAATATTTGTCAAATTAAAGGAGGAAAATATGAATAATCTAATGATCAATCTTAACACATTTTGCAACACATCACGGGGGAAAATCGCTCTTGCCAAATCTTGTATGTTTGAGTGGGAAGATAATCCCCCTAATTGGTTAAAAAGGTTGAATATTTAATGGGGGCCCATATAAACAAGTATTGTATCTTGGTATACCTTTTGTTGTTAATGACAACATGAAGGAAATGTGGCTATAGATAAAGGAAAAGATTGAGAGGAAAATTGATAAGTAGAACAAACAATATCCGTCTTGAGCAAGGAGAGTGCAAGTTTGTCAAAAAATATTGTCATCCTACAATATTTACTTTGCATCAATATGGTTCTTTAGCTATTATCAAATCAATGAAATATAGAAAAGGATCAAGAAATTTTTGTGGTCCGATGTGAAAGGTAATAGAAAAAGATGTTAATAAATGGGAATGGTTCTCCATTAACAAAGCAAAAAGTGGCCTAGGCCTAAAAGATCTGAGGTTACAAGGTATTGCCTTGGCATCCAACTAGATAATCTAAGCACTAGATGGTGAGGAGCCATGGAAGGTCCTCATAAGGTAGAATATTGAAAGTGTTTTCCCCAAGTAGGCTAAATCCTGGAAGATCCTCCCCTTGTGTGATCTTCTCAGCAATGCCCTCCCCATATCCCCTATAGGTTCGAATGTGTTCAAAACCATCTAGAAGGCTTGGGAGCATATAAAGAAAAACATCACTAATTTTCAAATCACCAAGGACAGTAATAGCACTATTTTGGCTCACAAATCCATTTGGTGGAACCTGAAACATAAGGGTAGGCCCCTTCCCCTAATTTAAGGATGCTTGGCTAAGTGTCGGGCCTAGAAAGAAATCAAAAGCTTTGGTGATATTCCTGTAAATGGTAACTTGAAAACTTGGAATGAACTAAGCACAAAATATAATCTCCAACAAACTAATTGGATAACTTATACTGTTTTAAAAGAGGCATGTAAAGATATCCATTTCCTAGTTGAAGTATAAACTAGTGAACTGCAATACCAAAATTTTCATTGGAGTGATAGCAATTCACTAATGAAAATAAATTCTAAATCAATCTACAATTTCTTAACTAGACAATTTGATATCTCTAAACATGTTAATAAAGCCTAAGGTACAAATCTAACCAAAAATTAATGGATAAAAATCTTTAAAATGAATTGGACACAAGTGATGGAGCCTAAAAAGGCATCCATTAGATTGTTGTTGTTAATGCAAATACTACCATATAAGTTAGAATCTAATGACATTGATATCTATAATATTTGTAGAGTGTTTGAATCAATCAAGCACATATTCTTTGATTGTTTATATGTTAAAGAGATTTGGAAATTATTCTGTGATAATCAAAATATATGGGGGAAAATAATGAACCCGGATCAAAATTTTTTTTATTGGATCTAGATAATAAAATGAACAAAGATCTTTCACTTTTTTGGATCTACTTATCCTTTGAAATCCTTTGGTCCATTTCCAAGGCTAGGAATGAAGACAAATATAAGGGGAATAGAAGGGTTCTTATTGATTCTGCTAAGAGACATAGTTCATAATATTTCTATGTAGGTGGTCATCACCATAGAGATATCCAAAGACAAATTTTAAAAGTTTCTAGAAAATGGAAAATCAATGTTAACCTTCAAGAGGCTAGGTATGGGCAAACATGGCAGGGGGAAACCCTAACATAAAAATCTTTATGAAATCCTTGCATGATTTTAAGAGAGAATCAAAAGGAGCAGTGAAAAATAAGGAGGCAAGCGTCAAAACACTAGGAATGCACAACAATACTAACATAGAGGAGGACACTATATTAGATGAGAAAATGGTAGCAAAGATCCTTGTAGGTTGGATGACCTCAACAAGCAACATAATCCCAAAATTTGATAAAAATTAAAGTTGTTGACATCTTTTTGTATACAGTAATATAATTGTTGATATGTAATTTTGTTGTAAATGGCCATACGTTGGTACTTTTATGTAAAATCATGTTGAACATAATGTAATTATATATATACTTCTCATAGCATTAAACAACTATAGGATAGGCTTGTTAGTGGATAACTAATATGGAAAAATGATGTAATTTTGTTTCTTATACTATATTCAATACAAAAAAAAATGAACCTTTCAATATCTCCTTTAATAACTAGTTTTAAACAGTAAACAACGTTTTCAGGAAGTAATGTTTATGTTGTTAAACATAATTTTTTTTCAAGAAAGGATAAAATTCTAGTTTTCAAAATATACATTCATAACATCAATATATAGGGAAAGGATATTTTTTTCATAATTTTTTGTTACATATTTTTTTATTTAATTTTTGAAGTCACTGTAACTATAATTTGGACATAGGTGTATGTCATCAAACATAACTTGTATATATATCAAAATCTTATTTTTTTCTTTTGGTGACATAAGGGCTTCAATACCTAGGGAAAAAGTATTTTGATTTTTTTTTTACAATGGTTTACTATTTTTCCACCTCTGTAGAACGAAGAACTTGATGTTCGCTGAAAAACCTATGTTCAGTAAAAATTGAAAATTAAATACATGATAAAATGAAAACATATCAAAACTATAATTGTTGGAAAAATTATTTTGAGGGCTACAATCTTGCAAAATATAATTTCTAAACACTACAATAGAACAGGAAAATAGCTCCGGATTTTAGTGTATTTCAGTCCACGAATCGGGTGATTTGGCTGGTGCTAAACTCGGCACAAAAAGGCATTGTCTTCTCGGCACTGACTTTTGTGTCGTCCGTTGCGTCAGGGCTTGCACCATAGTTAGCGTCGGGAAATCACAGTGTCCACGTTAGTGCCCAAAATAGCGCTGGGAACTAGCGTCTCTTCAACCACCTAAAACAACACCAAAAATAACGCCGAAAGTAACACCAATATTGGTGCCCAATTCAGCTTTTGATTTTGCTTCTATGTCTACTCCCATTTTTGCTTCTATTTTTGCTTTCAATTTGGCTTCCATTTTTGCTTCCACTTTTACTTCCGATTTTGCTTCCACTTTTACTTCTGGTTTTGCTTCCAATTTTACTTCCACTTTTGCTTCCAATTTTTCTTCCAAGTTTGCTTCCGGTTTTGCTTCGACTTTTGCTTCCAGTTTTGCTTCCGATTTTGCTTCCAATTTTGCTTCTAGTTTTGCTTCCAAGTTGGCTTCCAGTTTTGCTTCCCATTTTGCTTCTAGGTTTGCTTCCAATTTTTTTTCCAGGTTTGCTTTCCATTTTGCTTCCAAGATTGCTTCTAGTTTGGCTTCCATTGTTGCTTCCTTTTTTGGTTCTAAAAATGCTTCTTGTTTTGCTTCCATTTATTAATTTAATATGTTTTATTTCAATTTAATTAGTTAAATATATTGTGCCTCTTAAATAACTCATATGATTATACAGTAAGTAATTTAATTATTTAACTCATATGATTAAATAACAAGATAATTATTATTTTTTGGGTCGGTAACACAAAAAAATTGTATTGCTTGTAAAGATAAAAAAGTACATCTATTGTTCAATGTCATTACAAACCAAAAGAGCTTAACACTTCTCTTATTTGTTCAATTATGTTCTGGAGGTGCCAAGCATTAATTTTACCTTTCATCACCACCTGAACTATTATTGTAACATGATCATCATCTATAATTAAAACAAGTGAGTCAAATATCTATAATTTAATTGAATTTGACAACATCCATCCTGAGCAGTAAATTAAAATCATCATACATAATAAATATCCATCCAAAGACATTCACCACTTTTAATGTATATAAATTGACAAGTCAATATTGATAAGATCATCATCATATATAACTAAAACAAGTGAAAGTCAAATATGCCAATACATCAAAAACATGTCAAAATGATACATGTACAAATGATATAAATAAAATTGATAAATAATGTAACTCAAACTAATACAAGTCAAGATGATACATGTCCAAATGATATAGTGAAAATGATTCATGTCAATATGATACAACTCAATAATATAGTATTGTAGGCCGCGAAAATGATACATATGATAGTAACCGTGAAAAGAGTCATCATAATGATATATCAACAATGATCCATGATGCAATCTATATGATCATGAATGTCACCGGTTACTACCACCAACTATCTCATCATCATCATCATCATCATCATCACCATCGTCGTCGTCGTCGTCATCATCATTGTCATTGGCCTCGGTGTCTTCCATATCCGCATCATCAACATCCTCTACCATGTGATTTGTACCAGCAAAACCAATATTTTGTGGATCTATATCATGTTGAGGACCATCTTGATCTTCTGGAAGACCCGTGTTCTGCAAAAAAAACATTTAGAATGAAAATTTATTATTTATTTCACATAATAATTTATTTTTCTATTATATATCTAATATTACAACATATGAGACGAAACCATAATCATATTACATCATATCAAAGTGCACATACCATAATAAAATTTCAAAAAAGTTACAGCTAATACTGGTGAGTCAGGAGAAACTTCAACTTTCAAAAACAAAGCCAATTAGGTTGGCAGACTTGTGGATCAGACCAGCATTTGGTGGAAGAGGAAGAAAGATGTACTCTGCATGTATGCCATTCCTCAATCTTCTCTTGATGGCATCAATGAATGGTTGAAATCCATGGATATAAAGTATTATGAAAGCAGAATGAACTTGAACTAGTGGCCAATTTTGAAGACTATTACTGATGATCCAAATAAATTTATTGAAGATGTCTGAGAATTTTTTAATATGGAAGCTAGTGATTCTAATTCTAGTAATTCAGAAGATTCAGATCAAGGATACGAACCCTCTGATGTAGAAGAGGAATCACAATCAAATTTCATGTAGCCACCATCAAGAGTGTTACAAGCCAATTAACAAGATGGAGGGAATTCTTATATAAGGATAATTTTCATTGTTGCAGGTATTGACTTTAATGCCAACTACAATGGCAACATTGAAATTCCCTAGTAGTATTTATGTTAAGGAAATTTCCTTTAGATGCAAGGATTCAAAGCACATCAACCATGTGGTACAAATCATTAAATCCCACAGATGATTTGTAGAAATGAAAGAGTCTGAAAAGGCAAAGAGAGCTACATTGATGACTCAAGAGAAACTTCAGCTTTCGAAAATAAAGCAATTAGGTTGGCAGACGTGTGGATCAGGCCAGCATTTGGTGGAAGAGGAAGAAAGATGACTGGAACTCTGGAGGCCCACCATACTGGATTTTGGTATTCAACCATGAGAGTAGAAGAGAGAGTTGATATCATGTATCAAAACGTTAGTCATGCATTCTTCCAACTAGCAGAGAAGGAGATGATTACTTTGCTTCATTTTCATTTGCATAACCATATCATGGCGTGGGAACCAAGAAGATCAAGGATGTCCAGTTTTATGTGGAGGGAATGGATGTGGTCCAAACTTTAGGAGGGGCAAGAAGGTCAATGTATGATCCTGATGAAATTGAGGAAGAACAACAAGAGAGGGACATGAAAAATAAAATCAATGTAGAGTTTCAAGGATTTTTCAAGCGAGTAAGAGAGTTATGGGAGTAGCCTCATCTAAAATATTTTGAACTAGAGTTTGATATATCATTTAGAGAGCTTGATTTTCATGGAAGAGGGAGAAAAATGATTACTTTGCTTCATTTTCATTTGCATAACCATACCATGGCGTGGGAACCAAGAAGACCAAGGATGTCCAGTTTTATGTGGAGGTAATGGATGTGGTCCAAAATTTAGGAGGGGCAAGAAGGTCAATGTATGATCTTGATGAAATTGAGGAAGAATAGTATGAGAGGGATAGGAAAAATAAAATCAATGCAGAGTTTCAAGGATTTGTCAAGTGAGTAAGAGAATTATGGGAGAAAACTCATCTAAAAGATTTTGAACTAGAGTTTGATGTACCACTTAGAGAGCTTGGTTTTCATGGAGTTTCTTTCAAAGCCTCTGCTTTTATTATTCCTACGGTAAATTGTTTGGTAGAGTTGGTGGAATTACCTTTCTTAGTAATCACTATTAGTGAGATAGAGATTGTTAATCAATTAGGTGCTAATTTCTTGTAGCAATGAAAGAGTCTAAAAAGGTAGAGAGAGCTACACTAGTGACTCAGGAGAAACTTCAACTTTCAAAAACAAAGGAAATTAGGTTGGCAGACGTGTGGATCGGGCCAGAATTTGGTGGAAAAGGAAGAAAGATGACTGGAACTCTAGAGGCCCACCATAATGAATTTTTGTATTCAACCATGAGAGCAGAAGAGAGAGATGATATTATGTATCAAAACATTAAGCATGCATTCTTCCAACCAGCGGAGAAGGAGATGATTAATTTGCTTCATTTTCATTTGCATAACCATATCATGGCGTGGGAACCAAGAAGACAAAGGATGTCTAGTTTCATGTGGAGATAATGGATGTGGTCCAAACTTTAGGAGGGGAAAGAAGGTCAATGTATGATCCTGATGAAATTGAGGAAGAAAAGCAAGAGAGGGATAGCAAAAATAATATCAATGCAGAGTTTCAAGGATTTTTCAAGCCAGTAAGAGAGCTATGGGAGCAGCCTCATCTAAAATATTTTGAACTATAGTTTGATATAACATTTAGAGAGCTTGGTTTTCATGGAGCTCCTTTCAAAGCCTCTTCTATTATTGTTCCTATGATAAACTGTTTAGTAGAGTTGGTGGAATTACCTTTCTTAGTAATCGCTATTAGTGAGATTGAGATTGTTAACCTTGAGAGAGTATGACTTGGGAAAAATGCATTTGATATGGCTATTTTTTTCAAAGACTTCAAGCGGGATGTACTCTGCATGTACGCCATTCCTCAATCTTCACTTGATGACATCAATGAATGGTTGAACTCCATGGATATAAAGTATTATGAAAGCAAAATGAACTTGAACTAGCGACCAATTTTAAAGACTATTACTGATGATCCAAATAAATTTATTGAAGATGTTGGTTGGCAATTTTTGAATATGGAAGCTAGTGATTCTGATTTAATAATTCAGAAGAATCGGATCAAGGATTCTAACCCTCTGATGTAGAAGAGGAATCAAAATCAAATGAGGAAGGTTCAGAAGATGAATCTCTTGTGGAGTTAGAGGAGGATGAAGAAGAAGAAGAATATTCTGAAGAGGAGGAAGGTAAAAGAATGGGATGAATTAGAAGCTGAAGCAAGAAATGCAAATAAGGAAAAAGGAGACGAGTCTAACAATGAAGAGGAAAAGTGGCAACAAAAGGTAAAAGCTATAGGGAAATATCAGGCACTTGATATTAGAGATTCAAGAGGAATACCTACCAAGAGGCATAAAATCAGATGAATTGAGTTCATCTACATCCTTCTACTATTTATTCATGCACATAAATGGTCATCTTGTAATCATAAGATTTGAGTTGTATTTACTCATCATATGCATCAATAAACAACTCAACACAAGAGATACAAATTGACATATTAACACAACAATATCCAACTAAGTTATTGAAACTCAACTATTGATACCTCGTTCTCCATCCAAATTACAAAATCGTTCCACTTTTTGTTTTGTAACACATTCTTTTCAAATTGCTTTGGATGGTGGCCATATTTCTCCTCCTGTCAAAACATGGCACATGGACTAGTTAAACTAATTAATATGCAATCATTCACTTTTTCCAAGGAAATAAAAAAAATATATCATTTAACATATTAAATATACTTACAAATGTATAGATCAAGGCATGTAAACCTTTCTAGCCACTGCGATGTGTGGCATGAAGTTTCTCAAGCCTAGCCTTGGAGGCCTTGTCCTAAAACATATACTAATTCAATTTAACTATGCACAAATAAAGTTTAAATATCATTTAATAAATTTGATATCATCTTATGAGAAAATTCAAATACCTGCGTACTCTCCTCACCAGACTTCCTCTGTGCATCAGACTTCTCATATGCTTTTACAAGCTCTTTCCATACTTTCACACTTACATCAATTGGCCTTTTCTCTGCCTTAGCTCAGGAGGGATTTTTTTATCTTCTTTGTTTGGTTGCACCAAAATCTCTTGTAGTTTTGAGACATTTGTAGCTTTATCTTCTTTATAGACCAACCTATGCCAAATTCATTCTCCATGTCATGGATAGCTGATTTTTTTAGGTGCATGGGTATCTTTGAGAATGGAAAATGTAGATGGTCTTTGAACCATTGAAGGAATGATTCCTTCAACCTATTCACAAATGTTTTCCCAGCATCCATCATTTGGACTTCCCCTGAAACCACCTCGTATTCTATCTTCGTATTGTAGCTACCAATGCAAGATTGAAAACATGGCATGGTGGAAGAAGTTTGTGTCCTAGGAGTGGAAGTCTCTGCTCCATGTTCCACATTCTTAGAGTTTACTATCACAAATTTCCTCCTAGATCTTTTGCAAGATCCAGGAGTGGTTGGGGAATCAATTGATTCCCTTTGACATAGTTGATTTGTTTGTAAGTTTTGAGGGACATTACCAGATTGTTTTTCTATGTATCTGGCAAGTGTTGTCTAGTCCACGTTAACCAATTTGTTCACTACCTCTTCCCCCAATCTGGAAGCCAATTCATCTTTATCTTTGTCAGTCTCATGTCCCTATATATATATATTTTAAAATTATATTTCTTCTTTTAAATTTAGAAATAAAAAAGTAAAAAGTAAAATTCAAAGAAATAATGGAAACATTTACAAATCTATAAATTGACAATGAATTACCTCATTGTGGCCAACATTTGCTGATAATGCTTGCTACCCTCCATTGCTTGACATTTTGAGGCGACCTAAGGCAAATTATTTTTGTCCAGTCTGTGGAGGCAAACGAAGTACACACTGTCAGGTATGAAAGTTTTCATCCAGTTTGTGGTATGAAAGTTTAGTTTTGTGGGAAAATATATTCGCTGGGTTTTCTTATTGTTGATAACCTAGGGCAAATATGTTCGTTGGGTTTTCTTAGTGTTGATAACCTAGGGAAAATATGTTCGCTGGGTTTGTTTAGTGTTGATAACCTTATCATGAAAACTCTTTCATAATGCAATCTTGCATGAATTTGTCGTGGCATCGATGACTATGGCGCAGCTAGGCAAAATCAAGCGGTTTCTACGTTTATTTTCAGCAATTGCTCAGCAGTGACCGACCCAATTCTCAGATTTTCCAAGCAATTCACTATTTCCTTGATACCCAGGTTAGGGAAAGAATACAGAGGCATCCTCGCTTCATGCTATAATATTTTAAGCCAAATCTCAAATGGGTAGGGTACATTTTTTTGTTGGTTTCTCAAAGTTTTTACAATTTATAATGATAGGAAAATTTAGAGGTTGCCTAGATTGGTTAGGCCACGAACTAGTAAACAATCGCAAATTAAAATGCAATACAAAGAGTAGTAAACAATCACGAATTCAACCAAGAAAAAAAATTGTAAGCCTACATATGGTGTCACAAAATGAATTGAATTTCTCATCAGTTGTTGGTAGCGCCCTGCTCTCTTCCTTCACGTGGCGTGATGCAAACTAAATCGAATTTCTCATCAGTTGTTGGTAGTGCCCTGCTCTCTTCCTTCGCACTTTGTTTTTCCCTTTTTTTGTCATCTGATTTATTTCATATAGTGACTATTTTAATTGTTGTGTATCAAAGGATCCATAGTGTTGGAAATAATTCCAACTCTTGCCATGTTTTTGTAACCACCGTTGTCCCGTGGCTCCTTCATCAACTCGGTGTGGTAGAGCAATTTTCACCGCAGTCCTGCAAGGTGCATCATCCTTCTTTGCAGTAGTGCAGTGAAAGCTTATGTGGTGGCACTCGAGTCTTCCTTTTGTTCCTAGTGGTGTTGTGGTGACTCCCACAATACCACAAGTCTTCTACCATTGGCATGCGGTAGTGCGATGACCACGTTATCTCATGGCTCCTTCATCAGCTCGGTGCGGTAGAGCGGTTTTTACCACAGTCCCGCAAGTTGATTTTTCCTTCTCAGTGGTAGTGTGGTGAAAGATTCTATGGCAGAATTTTTATTCACAGAGGAGGCCATGGAGAGAGGACGTGGACGGTGTAGAAATAATAAATCACTGAGATAAAAGTGGGTGGAAATAGATGAGACAACGAAATATGCAGATACAATAGAGGTAAGAAGAGAAAGCAACCTCAGCCAAAGGAGGAAGGTGTTTATGAATTCACAAATGCTACAACATAAAGGAGATAAAGTCATTTTTTTGTCCATGAGGCCTTTGAGGTCAAAATTATTGGTTGAAAATGCACAGGAATGGTGATTAAATGTGATTTTATGATCAATGGAAAATTTTGAAAATTAGGATAGCCAAAACATGATATTAATATGTCAAATATATGACTAAAGTGAGGTTTTGTGTTGGATAGCATATTCGTTGAAATGATATAATTGGTGTACTAAATATTATTTACTATGTTGTGTACTATATGGGCGAGACGAGGCCATGGCAATAGATCATGTCATATCAAATGAGGACACAACAGATGAAGCAGGACATCAGGTACTCAAATTTGGACTTAACTTAGGAAAAAATGATCTAATGGCATTTTGTGATACGTCCATCTTTTTTCACAGTATTATTGAAATTTATAATGTATTATCCAATCTTGACATAAATTAATATGCATGTTGTTGATTATTTTAGATGGAGATTGGAGCAAATGTAGAGCCTAAGCTCTCAACTAGCAAAATAACAAGATATGTACGTGGACATGGACCTAAAACTATTAAATCACATAGACAAAAGTGGGTGGAAGAGGATATGACAATGGATACTGCAGACACAACAAATGATTGCACTGAAGAAGAGGTAGGTCAGGACTATAGTGCATGGGATGAATACTTTGAGAAAATTGTTGTTTGTGGATGTTTTGTATGTCGTGGAAAGAAACAATTCAAATGAGTGATTGTACAAAGACATTACACATATGATGAGCTTCCAGTTGGTAGCATGCCTCCTACTATTGATTCAAATCTAATAGGAATTGTGGTGAGGAATTTTCCAATTTGATATAAATAACATGTATACTTCATTTAAACATTATCTTATATTATTTAAATAACTAATATTTTCTTAATGGATACTTGCAAGATAAAGTTCTTGGTTTAAAGTTTCCTAGATCACCAACTTCCAACCTAGAGGGAAATGATCATTTGATCATTTATCAGATGATACATCTAACAAAATAATGTGCCAATATACCAGCTCGAAAGATGAGGAATTGATTAAAACAAGTAATAGAACAAGAACCGGTGTAAAGATGCATAATTTTCTTAAAGACAAGGGGAAGGTGGACTACATACCCTATGAGAATGAATGTGATGGAGATGATGACTTGCCCCTGAGTTTGAGATCAATTTACAAAGAGACATTTGATCGTCAACTATTTTGCACTTGGCCTAGTGATCAACAACTACCTAGAGTGTACGAGGTGTTTCAATTTTGGGGATACAACTACATGATACGAACCTCCAATATTCATGGAGCAAATCTAGGCCTCTTTATTGTCCAAAATGTACATGTGGGATCCAAACATAGAAACAATTCAAAACAAACCACTAGGAAATTTATGCCATATTATGGTCCATCATATTATAGTGGTGAATGGAGAAGGCTAGCAAAATATAAGCCTAGCATGTCAGTATATGGTCTAAATTCAAATATGTATACACATCATCTCCATTTGGAAAGTGGAAAAGAAATGAATATAGGTCATCTTATGTATATATATGGACGTGCATACACACACAAAGATATTGCGAGATTTATAAATAGTAGTAAGGGAAGCGACCCTACTGAAGACCGAATTGTCAATTTGTTGAGGTTATAAATGATAAAGATGGAGATATGGAAAAAGAGGTTGATAGATTGATAATGGTTGAGGCTTTTATGGACCTTACCATTGGGGATGAGTTATTGATTGATTACCCCTTCTTAAAATGCACTCTTGTGTGAAAGAAGAGGGAAGAACAAGGTCTCCCTAAGGATGTTCTTAAGGTTAGAAAACCAAAGAATAATAAATGAGTGTGGACAGATGTTTTATAAACTATGTTGTCAAAATTGTGTTCTATAGCAATTATTGTATAAAAAAGGTAGTCTATAAAATAATGTTCCATTATTCAATTGATGTATATATGTTCATACAATTTATATAATGTCTAATATATGTATGTCGTTCATGTGCAAGTATTTTCTATGAAGATATTTTGGACCCGAAATGGATATTTGTCATACATTATGATCCTAGATTAAGGCATGTATTTGACGATGCATTAGTGGATACTAAGCAAAACAATGATGGCCAACAAAATGAGAGAGAGGGATTAGAGAACATCGAAGAAATTGACATCCATGATGATGTTGAAGATGGTTATGTTCAGGCACAAGAAGACAACAATCCAGAGTTAGATGATGTTATGGAAGACAACAATATGGATGGTATAGAAAATGATGATCCAAATACATCTGGTAACAATATAGATGGTCTACAGTCAAATTTCAATGATGATGAAGATGATGTAGGTCAAGATGAGGATGATGATAATATTAAATACTTGAAAGAACATATGAACATTGACAATGATACACTGGATGACATTGTAGCAGACAATAATGTTAATGACCAAGACTTCTAAATTTTTAGAATTATTTGCAATCCATGTTTAAAAAAGGATGATTCTTATGGCCTAAACTTTGAAATGCTTTAGTAATATTATGTTGTACTTGGACAATTGAAAACTTGTTTTATTCTCCTAGCAAGATTTTTTATTTTCCATTAGAATTCTAGACCAAACAACATTTGTGGGGATGGCCTTTTACACCAATCTTAATTTGTATGAAGTTCACGAACCTATTGTCAAGTAGTAAATTCCTTTCGTAGATAGGAAATGTAAAGGCTTCATTTAAGAAAAGATAAGTAGTCTCTTTCTGAGGGTAATCCACATGCAAAAAGTAAAAAGCACATAAAAAAACAATTATATAGTAGAAAATCAAATTCAATCAATTATGTTTTATTTCGCTTGCACACTTATCTGAAAGACATAAGGTATTCACCATACATTTCCCTTGACAAAGCAAACATGTGCTTTCATTTATTTTTACTATATATCTCAGAAGTGAAATTGTTGTTACATAATGATGCACTGAGAAAATAATATATACAAAAAAATGCAAAGAAAATGTTTGAAATTTAACATGCAACCTATTGTGTTGTGCTGAAAGGAATCAAGATTAACTAGGACAAGAAATACAAATAAAATTTTGATAATTGTACTTAAAAGTAAACAGGATATGAAAAGTGTGGACAATGATGGTGCTGAAATTGAAAACCCTGATTTTGATGATATTATTGTTTTATGTCATTCGAGATAAAGAGCACATACAATTTTATATACATAGAAAATGAAGCTTTGAAACTAGTAAACTAAAAATGGAAACACTGTAAGATTTTTCATTAAACAATAATTCACATACTCACTTACAAAAAAGGGTGAAGCATTTTTTATTCAAACTCTGTTTTATTTAATAGACATAACACTAAACGAATATTTACAAGTACAAGAATATATACACTATTTCATAGAAAATAATGAATGTTTCATATAATATACAAGTACAAAAATATATTATCATCATCATATCCTTAATTACCTATTTCAATATCATTAAATTGTTCATCTTTGGTATGAATTGTTGGTAGAAAAAATTAGGATTACTTGGATGCTTCTTCCATTCACTTTGTATCAACATATGTTCGTGAAGACACAAAAGCTAATAAAATATTAATACATGTAACTCATAATTATTTAAATAAGCCACTTTCTTAACTTTATTATTTTTAAATAGTTTCCATTTTTATGTTGAACATGTAACAAGGCAAAATAAGCTCAAATTTTCAAAAAAAATAGCAGCTCTACCAACATCCACAATAAATGCTTTACTATATCAGCATATTCATTCACATAAGCATAGTATTGAGGCTCAATAACTGATATTCATTCAAATATAAGAATAAATAAGTATGGAAAACATAAGAAAAATACATAATGATAACACTATCATGGAGAATCTTTGATAATAAGATGTTCTCCATTATATTGCTTCAATTGATATATATAAATAACAGAAGTCTTCAAAATGGAAATGATATATGATGATGATAATTTAAAACTAGGCCTTGGTTTCTTATTTATATAGGAAGCAACAAGCTATAGGCCTTTTGCAAAAAGAAACGACCTTTCATAACTACTTCTTTTACTAACAACTATTTAATTAGCATAATTAAAGAAATAACAAGACTTAAGACATTTTGACACATGGTTCCATTATTCAATGTAGAAGACTCATGATCATTGATCTGGAAAAGTCTTCCTCTCCATGATGAACGTCCAAATTATCTCGCCTCGGTGTCATATTCTTCTAAAACCAACAACTATTTAATTAGCATAATTAAGGAAATAACAACGCTTAAGACATTTTGACATATGGTTCCATTATTCAATGTAGAAGACCCGTTATCATTGATCTAGCAAAGTATTCCTCTCCATGATGAACGTCCAAATTCTCTCACCTTAGTGTCCTATTCTTCTGAAACCAAATACTTTTCCTCCCATTGATACACCATAAAATCTGATGGCCACTTATATTCCTTGATCTTTTGCATGTTTGCAAGATGAGTTTGCCATCGACTATCTAGTAATGCCTTTATATCATTGACAAACTTTAGGTATCCCGCATCAAGAACAATCAACCCATCCATGATCTGATTTAACCTGGGAAGACTGGTATCATCATCCTCCTATATATGAGTAACACACTTATGAACAACCTAACTGAATTCTTTCTTCCACTTATCCAAGTTCTTCAACTGATCACCATCTCTCACGATTTCAGGTATAAACCATTGTTTCTAGGTATGGAATAAATCCATTCGTGTTACAATCTTTTTATCAAACCCGTGTACATACTAAAATTCATTAGTAATCATCTTCACAATTTGTTCAGTTGGCTTTAATGTTGTGGGTGCATCAAGACTTCTTTGTAGAACTTTGCATAACTTAGCCAAAGTGTGGTGAATAGGCTCCCACCTTTTGAACAAAGGATCTAATACAACCATATGTGTCTTTATTTGATCCATTTCCTATTGAAGTAATTTATAACTATCATGCACATTCTCCAATTTATCCATAACTAATTTTATCCTATGTTGAAGAATATTTTCCATAACTTCACAAATTCATCTTTTCACTTCATCTTGGCTTTGATTGTTGGCCTTCTTTACATCATCAACTTCCTTCTCTGGAGTTTTTACATATTCTTCACAATATCCATTGGAGCAATAGGAGGCCTGTATAACACCATCTCCTTTCTTTGTGAGGGTCCTTCTCCTCTTAATTGTTCTTTCAATTTGACATTCTCCATGAATAGTTTATTAACTTCATCATTTAGGAACCTTTGTTCCTTTTCATACTCCTTCAATCTATCTTCTAATCCCTTAAAAGTTGCTCGAGTGAACATGGCCAAATGCATGGTCATTGTGGCTACCTCCAAAGGGGTGGTATCTTGTATTGTCCTTACCATCACTTCCCCTTTCATCCCTTGAATTACATCCAATAATTTTGGCTTATGTGTATTTTTTTGTTTGATCCATATGGCGAGGGTTTCAATCTTTGGGTTATACCCAGTTCCAGTCACACCTTCATCGGAGTCAAATTCTACAACTAGCATTGGATCCTTTTGTGCCTGTGCTTGATCAAGCATAAACATTTTCTTTAATTCCAAGCTACGGAAAATGAGCATATTGGTCTTCGAGACCATTTCTCTAGCCTTCTGGGGGCTAATGTCAATGTTGTCAACTCTTAATTCTTAGAAAGTTTGTGCTATCATTTCATTTTTCTCTGATTCTTCAATTGTTGCTTCAGCTGATTCCATCCTCTCTTGAAATTATTTTATCTTCATCTTCATCCATAAATCCTTAAAATCGGGAGTCTTAATTAATTCATCATCTTCTATGAATCTCTTGGCTGCAATTTCCCTTTCATATTCATGTACCTCTGTACTTGTTTTTTCTACATCACCCATCCTTTCCTCATGTTTATGGGCACTGGTCTCAAGGATGGGCTAATCAACTTCAATATCACCTATCAATGATTGCAGTACTATAGCCGCTTCCTCAGTATCGCCCACCTCTTCAGTATCCTCATAAGTGAATAACTATTCAATGCTTCTTGTCTTCTATCTTTTGGGAGGTAACTGCTCCATGGGAGGCTCAGAGGTTTCACCTAGGGTATGCTCTGCAATTGCACCACCATCATTTTCTTTGAATATGCTTCCTTCTTTCTGTACAAGTCTTCAAATATACCAATTATCAATTATATCCTCTTGATGGGGTCCTTTTCCTCAACAAAGTATCCTAGGAAATCCTTGGACCTCTGCTTCATCCTTTCTTCAAGCTTCTTCATATATTCCCATTTTTTCCTTCTACTAAATACATCATTATAAGTAATACAGTTCCTTATGACATCTTCTTCAAAACTTGGTGTAGCACTATCATTTTGGTAAGAAGATTGTGCCTTATGTTGTTCATATGATTTTCAAGGTCAAAGGCTCTTTCTTTTCCATATTTTAATGCATATCTTATCTTCAAATAATACTATAACTCCTCTAGTGTTTTTGAGCCTACAGTCCAATCATCACACTTGGTTTGGTTTGGTAGGAAAATTCCTTTCTTCTGCTTGTGCATTACATCTTTCTCCATCCACATCATTTGCCACATAAATTCAAGAAATGCTAATCTGAGGGGCACAAATTTTGGTAGTATGTGTTGAGCAACAGGGCATCCATAAACTCTTATTATTGTAACTTCCGGGAGGAAGAACCAATCTCCAAAATTATGTGTATGACCCTGCTCTAGTCTTCAAGCCAAAGGTCTCACTAGTTGCAACATTTTGTTTGAGATTATTGGCATTGCATACCCAAGAACTCAAAGGATTTTGTGTACAAACTCTTCGTAGAATACAAAAAAGCTTGAATTATTGCATCGACAGTCTCAAATATAGCACCATTTCTGGATAGGTGTGGGATTCCCTTGCTCATCTACTATAGCCAAGTCTATTCTTTTATTCCAATGGTTCCTATTCTGGTACAATATCAGATGACATGGTAGGGAATAGTTTCTAAATATAATCGGTGCTCTATCCTCTATAACTTGGGAGAATTCATCATCTAACGCCTTCTCAAGGTATGAAGCAAAGCCATATTCAATATTAGTTTCAGGATTTTGAATTCTCATGGCCATCATCATTAGGGGCCTATTGGAATTTTATCTTGAGCATCTATCCCCAACACTGGGAAAAGAGCTAAATATGTGTTCACAAAGTAATACTGAAAATCTATCACATTAAATGGTTCAGTAGTGGTAGTAGAGATGGGGAATGTTCTGTAATGCCTCTTTTCATATATAGGGGTACCTCATCACTTCTATGTCTTTTTTAACCTAGCATAATCCTCCTCACTTTTTTGTAGGTTTATCTTGGTCAGAGCCTGCTTGTTTAACCCAAAACACTCAATGATGTCTTTTTTGGTTACTTATACCAATATTGTGTCGTTTGGAAACCTTACTGTTTTGGTAGCTGAGTGATATTGTTTGGCTAGCAGTCTGATAAATTCTACATCAACAAACACATTTGGGACAATCAACCTTGCTATATCCAACATCCAATCATTTGACACTGGAATCTCATTTCTCTTACTGTAAAAATACCAAAATAGGTCCCATCCAGATTTGGAAATGAGGGCATCCCTACAACTTTGTGCAGTGTCCACGAGAAACTTATTATTATCCTCTTTAGTAGACCCTGGAAGTATATCTAATATGGACTGATGGAGTGGTCTCTTCTTTACTTTAGGTTCTTCATCTTTAATTTTAGGTTGACTTTCTTTTACTTATGTTTGTTTTGTTTTAGGATGGAGTGCTTTCTTCTTTTCTTTAGGTTCTTCATCTTTAATTTTAGGCCGGATTTCTTTTACTTCTAATCATTTTCTTTTAGGAGGCATGTTTCAATTTTCTCTACTATGGCTTCAGAAGACAAAATCTTGAAAGATTTTTTATATTAACAGAGCTCTTTCAGAGAGTTTTCATGCACTTACACAAGTATTTCACGCTTGTAGGAATTCTTCTTCTCATATCCTTAGCTCCTTCCATGCTAGTGCACTACAATTGAGTGTGATATTGGGAAAAATCACTTATCTTTGGATAGTGTGGTATTCAGTCATCTTAGTTTTGCCAACTCTTAATAATTTAATAGCATTTAATTCTGGCAACTGATGTGATTTTTTGTATTTACTGCTATAAATTGTAATGATGCCACGATTAATACTATACTATTGCCATCTTTTATTATACCCACTATGGTATGGCGGTATTTTTCCCTTCCCTTATGTTATTCACCGCACTATCACCTTGCTCAAGGCTTCTTGTTGTGGGGTTTCAGTGTATACTGCTCTATTGCATATGTTGCTCACCTTCCCTGCGGTATAGTGGTGTATGCTTTTGATCATTACTTGAAGAGTGTCAATGAGACAATCTTATTTGTCTTATCAATATCTCAATGTCTCATCGACATTAGATCTTATATTCCTCTGATGTTGGTTGCTAGTGTTGATGAGACAAGTTAATATCTGTTGTCGATATGCCACTGTCTCATTGATATTTTCCTTTGGTAGTATTTATTTATATATTGGTGTAACTTTGCCATATTGGGGAGACTTGTGATTATCATTGTGGTATAGCAATGTTTTTCCCTTCCCTTCTGTTTTTTACCGTACTACCACCTTGCTCAAGGCTTCTTGTTGTGGGGTTGCAGTGAACACCACTCTGACGCATATGTCGCTCACCTTCCCATCGGTATAGTGGTCTATGTTGTTGATCATTACTTAAAGAGTGTTGATGAGACAGTCTTATCTGTCTTACCAATATCTCAATGTCTCATTGACATTAATTTGTTATATCCAAGAGTTGTGTTTCACCGAGCACTTGTAGATATACCTTATCGATGTGACATAAGTGATTCTCTCCTTGATATGCCCGTATCTTGTTGACATTTCACTGTTTTACATCATCGATGAGACATATAAATAAGTCTCTTCGACATAGGGGTGTCTAATCCGACGCTAAACCCAAAGCTAAAACCAAAGCTAAACTCAAAGCTAAAGTCAGAGCTAAACACGACGCTAAACTTAAAGTTGAACTCAAAGCTAAAGGTGGAGATCAAGGCGTCATTACACTCAAAGCTAATATCGACGCTCAATACGGTGTTACTTTAGGCACTAATTAACACCTAAATTAGCATCGACTTGTACTGATTGGCGCAATAAACACCAAAAATTGTGCCATTTCGATAAATAGTGTCGACTTTTAAAAAAATTGCCAAAAAATACATTAAAAGAGTGGGTGGAAGCAAAAAACGAAGCAAATAATGGAGAAAATCAGAGGGATTTGTTGTAGTGAAATGACTTTATTTAATCCCTCAAAAGGTAAAGAATTTTTCTTTTTTGCTAGCATTTTTATAGGTGTGAAGGAGACTCCATTGTGGGTATGATTTAATACTAGATGGGTTCTATCCAAGGGGGTTTGATCAAAGGGGGTCTTATCTAACCCTCTTCAATTAAAACCCTTTAGATGGAACCTCTCAAGGATTAGATCATTAGTTTTTCTATAAATAAATGATTTCGGGCAAAAATCAAGATGTCCCAAAAGTGAGACACACTATTATGATAGCACCCTTGCCTAAAGAGCTTCTACCTCTACTCAAGGAGATACATGGTGAGTAAATGTAAGCATGATACTATAGCCTACAAGATACTAAGCAATGGTTGAGTGGTCTTAAAGGATTCTAAATGTTTAGTGTATCTGTGAATAATGATCTTGTTTGATAGTACCCAACATTAGGAGTGTCTTGTTGTGCATGTTTTGCACACACACCCCATTCGAAATGGGGACCCTCTCTTTCTTTCTGCCTTTCTGGGTCATTTTGTTGCTGCCTCATTTTGTTGTCCTAGTTGGTCAACGCGCCCTTCAAAGTCTCATTTTTGGTTGACCATATTTTTCCCCTAAAATAAAAAATTGCTAAGTCTTGGGTTTTTTGGGCTTCGCCTCCCCGCTCGCTCAATTCGCTTTTTCCTTCATTTTTGACTTTGGGGACAAGTTTCCCATGGATTTGAGATGTTTTTGTGGTGCCTAAGTGAACTTCCAAGGTTTCGTTAAGTTTCAGGAAGTTGCAAAATTTTCATTCCGAAACTCCGTCCTTCCGTGGTTGTTCCGGGAACTTCGTCTGTCCCTAGTTGTTCCGGAGCCCGGCACCTCCGTGGCCATTTCCGGAACTCTGTCTCCCTTTTTCCATTTTGGAGATCCATTCACCTTAGGCATTTCGGCTTCTGGAGCCCGGCCCCTCCATGGCTATTTTCGAAAGTTCATCCCTCTTTTGTCGTTTCCGGAACTCCGTCCCTTCGCGATTGTTCCAAGAACTTCGTCCCTCCGTGACTGTTTCGGGAACTTCATCTATCCCCGGCTGTTCTAGAGCCTGACACCTCCGTGGCCATTTTCGGAACTTCGTCTCCCTTTTTCTATTTCTTCATTCTGTTTGCCTTAGGCATTCTGGCTTCCGCAGCCCGGCCCCTCCGTGGTTGTTTCTGGAAGTACGTCCCTCTTTTGCCATTTCTGGAACTCCGTACCTTCGAGGTTGTCACGGGAACTTCGTCTGTCCTCGGCTGTTCCAGAGCCCGGAAACTCCGTGGTCATTTCTGGAACTCCATCTCCCTTTTGTCATTTCAGACATCTATTTGCCTTAGGCATTCCGGCTTTCAGAGCCCGGCCCCTCCGTGGTTGTTTCCGGAAGTTCGTCCCTCTTTTGTCGTTTTCAGAACTCCGTCCCTCCGTGGTTATTCCAGGAACTTTGTCCGTCCCCGACTATTCTGGAGCTCGGCACCTTCGTGGCCGTTTCCAGAACTCGATCTCCCTTTTTCTATTTCTTCCTTCCATCTACCTTAGGCATTCTGGCTTCCGGAGCCCGGCCCCTCCATGGTCGTTTCTGGCACTTTCCTCCCGGAATGTTGTCCCTTCACCGCTGTCCGAGAACTTTGCTTTCAAATTGATGTCTTTTCGTCCATTGTCCACTGGTTTCCGTCCTTCTAGCCTCCCGAGTCTCGAGCCCCAGAACTCCACCCCCAGAATTTCATTTCACCTTGGCTGTTCCAAACAACAAACTCTTGACAGCTTTCCCGCTTCACAACTTCGGGTGCCCCAATGATGACCCAAATGTCTCCTAATCCAAAAATGAACTTTGACCCACATGCTCAAATTGGACACTCTTCCCCGTGAAATTTTCAAATTCCAAAATGGAAGTCGAGAGAAACCATTTGGGTTGCCCTACCCTGTTCGCCCATTCAAAATAATATTCCGACCTCTTGGGCCAGAACTATCCAAACTCCCTCTAGTAAGCTGCTAATGGCGATTCCCACTGAATATTATGATATTTTGATGACGCATGGATGGATATAACAAGGATTTTATAAGATTTGATTAATGTTTTTCTTGATTTGTGTATGAATGCACTTACGACAATTCATGCATGCAGGTTTCAAGAAGCCTACCGCAGGTCCATTAGGAGACCCATTGAGAAATTTTAACAAGGAAAAGCACCCAACTCTTGTCACCATTCATTTTATGCCCACCTCTTGTCATGACATCCATCAATATAGCTCGCATTAGAAGAAGGCCTGCGCCAAGGAAGTCAATGACAAAAATGCAAGGGGGTGGCCTTGAAGAAAGCACAGGGAAGCTGTCCTACCTTTTCACTAGATGATGATGATATTTAAGGGGTTGTCCACCTGAATCAGGGGCAACCAATTCGTTGATTCCAGTTGTCGATGAGCCAATTTGATCCAATGAATAATGTTGCAAGTCCATCAAGCAAAGGGCAACTTTCAGGCAGTTTCAGCTAGAGGACAAAATTGCTACAGTGACTAGCCACTACAAGACAAAATAGGGAAAAGACAACAGATGTATTTTAAATTGTTGAATATTGTGAGGTAGGTGAAGCCCTAATGTAATTGAATCTAGGCCACATAATGTAATTCAATCTTGGCCATTCATTCGGGCTTTGGAAAACTATAAATAGGGGTCTCCCCCTCATTTGTAAAAGGTTGGAGAGCTGGTGTAAAAAGAATTTGCAGCAAAAGAAGAAAACATTGCATGATTTTATGGATGTTCTCTTTGATTTTTCTCATCTTGCATGCATGGTTATACTTCCCTTAAAATTTAGTTGTTAATTTCTTGAATGGAAGTGGTGATGGTGTTTGTTGTTTCAGTATTTGATGAATTTCCAACCCATACTTTTGGCACTTGTTGATGACAAGTTGTTGTGCAAAGTTAGCCTAGGCTTCCTTCCTTTATTGTTGCAACTTAGTTCAATTTCATGTTCATGATGTGCATGTGCAATCTGAAAATCAGTAGTCCTTAGAAAATTGCACTAGGTTTGTGTAACTGTAGGTTTATCTTGGCCAAGCAAAACCCAGTTTAGGGAATTTGTCTATTGTAGCAGCCTCCATGATCACTGTTCATTCGTAGTTTCAAATCCAAGAACCTTCTCTCTTCGCTACCTTTTTCCTTTTTTTATAAGTAACCTTAGGCAAGGTTCATTGCACATTATAAAGCTAAATATGATGATGAAATGGAATTCTAGACTATTGTTTGAACCTGCATTAAACGCACAACAACTCTCCCATCTTAAAAACTCCATTTGCAGATCCAAATTTTCCACTTTGTAACTCATCTGTAAGTCCACCTTGTGATTCTAGCAAATCACATGAAACAACTGAGATATTCCAAGCACTATCAAGACTTGACATTAGAGACCTTGGGATATTGTTCTGCAATTTGATTGTGGAAGATTGTCTTTCAAGAGAGGTGATGCACCTATGCATTACTTGTGTTGAGAAGTGCATAAAAAGAACATCAACAGAATTGGCGCTAGAGGGAGGGTTGTACATGTTGAGGCTACAAAGCTGAATGTTGGATGTTGAAAAGAGTGCTTTCAAGATGAAATCTGAGATAAGGAGATCTCTTTTAATGCTGAAACTTGTAATCAAAATTTTTTGAAGGCAAAACAACAGCTGAGTTGAAATGGAGCAGCATGTGCAAATCAACATCGCTCAGCTACATGCAGATTTAAATAGGAGATTGAAGAGACCATTACAGCAATTCACGTTGGTGGATAGATGTCAGATCCATGGTACCCACGGGCACAATGAATTGGAGTGTCTAACCTTCTTCAACAGAATTGAAAGAGTCTTGCAGGGAGAAATTCCCTTTTGGAAAATATACCAGCCCTTCGCTCTCGAAGATCCGGAAGAGGAAATGGCTAATATGGCAGCTAAGGCATTTGAAGAGCTGATCCAAGAACATTTGAACAACAAAGACGGACCAAGATTGGAGGAGGTGTTGATGTCTACTTGGTGCAGATTTCATAATGCACCTCACTCTGAATTCACTTGCTCATCATGCATGAACATTATCACTCAAACTCGGTGTTGTTTGAATGAGTTGGAGCAGCCAACTTTCAATAAGGATGAGTCATTCCATGAGGAAGAGGAGATGTCAACATTTGGAGGACAATGAAGTAAAGATGAACCAAGGAATTCCATGCAAGCTAGTGCTGGGACAACAAACATAGAAGATGAAAACCAAGAAGGAGCAGAGTGCCTTGGGGTAGCAGGCGGTCTCGATAAAAATTCAACTGGAAGGGAGTTAGAAATCCTTTCCTTTATCACCAAAGAGCAGTCCTCCACTCCAGAAGAGGAACGATTGGCAGTTGAAGATGGATTAACAAAGTTTGCAGCAATGCTTGTTGGAGTAGCCAATGAAGATGCTAAAAATCAGCAAGAGGAAGAATTTGACAGCCTTGGGATAGCAGAAAATGATGATGAAGGCATAACTGAAATCAGACTAGAAGACATCTCCTTCGTCAATGATAGTGACCAAGCATCTGAAAATGAAAATTTGGAGGAGTGGGAACAACTACAGGTTGCAGTTGTTCACTACTAGATTTTTGTTTCAAATGACAATGAGAACCCAATCATGGATAGATATAATGAGCTAGTGTCAAGGCTAGCAAGGGATTGCTCTGAGCTAAAATGTCAAGTGGATTTGGAGGTGTTGTTGCTACCAAATTGATGCAGGCTCCATGATTCATCCCACTCTGAGTTTGCATGCGGACTGTGCCAAGAAGCCATCAGGCAAGTCAAAGAACAATCGAGGCAGTCGAGCAAACCACTTCCTATAGTTGCTTCAAGGATGGAATGTGAGGACCAAGAGCTTGAACCAAGTAATGAATTAGCTGAAGGCAGTCCTCAAGAGGATGTTGGGACAACAATAGAAGAAGGACAACAATACAGTCTCGAGCTTCTGAGCGATGAATTAGATCAAATGGGAAGGTTTTCCACTGGTCATCAATAATTTCTCCCTCTTCAAGAGCATTTGTGCACCATGGACGATAGGATTTATGACAAGTCCTTGGAGGGAGATTGCATGGTGGATTTTGGTCCCCTTGATGAGGTGCCATCAATTGATGACTTCTTTCCATTGGGAGCTATACTACAAAAGTATGCTCATGCCGAGGAAGGGCACATCCTAGAAGATGGTAGCGATGAAGACACACTCCTTGAGCCTCTGAATGATGATGCACTAGAGTTTTTGGATTGGGAGAGGGGTTCCTTCTCTATCTATAGCGATAATGAGCAAGGGGAAATGAGTGAACGTCATGATGAGTTGCATGAACAACAAAGAGAAGAAGACAAAGGCGGGGGTGCTGAGATAGCTGCCAACAAAGATGAAGCACCTTTTCGACTACAAGATACAACTTGGAGTCTTTCTACCATGATCATTATTGATTCTCCTTCATATTTAGACGACTACAATAGGGAAGATTCATACATGTCATCATCCCATGACACTGAGCATCATGGAGATAATTTTGACACTTGGGAAAGGAGATGGGACAGTGTGTTGCCTTTTCAAGACAACAATCAAGTGGACCCCAAGTTTGCGGATGATCAATGTGGAGAAGTACTTCTTTTTGAAGAACTGCCAATGGAGGTTGTGGATCCCACACATAGATTAGAAGAGGTGTTTTCTACCTCGTTCTCTCAGCCTTTTTCAAACCTAAGGCCCAAAGTGTTGCACCATCCAGTGCCTCCATCTGAGGTTGCTAATGCAAAGATTGACAATATAGTGCTTGCTCTTGATTGTAAAATGTTGCCACCTCCATGTGACGAAATCCAGGTTCTATCGTTCCTTGCTCCTGTTAATTGTCATAGCTGCACTTATCATTTTCATTATGGGAATGAGGGGAAACAAATGAGTTTATGGATTAATCACAGGTTTAACCAGCCTCCTCAATTGTTGATTCTTCGTGATGTTGGGGTAGAATTTGAATGCTACAATATTGAATTTATTCTCTCTTAATATAAGGATAAATTTGCATGGTTGAGAACTATAATGATTGCCCGTTTGCTTGTACATGATTTGCGAAATCTAGTGGGTGTGAGTGTCGGATGGCCTTGCTTGAACGTAGTGCTTTGTAAATATCTCTTTGTACATAGTTCATTTTTTGAGTAGTGTAGGTTTCCTATAAATACTCCACTTTGCTGCTTTCCTTAGGATAGTCGGTTTGTTGTCAGTTGCTTGCTTTCGAGTAGTTTCTTTGCTATTTTCTTTCACTGTCCCACTTTGGTTTTGGTGCTTGCTTTGCTTTGCTTCTGTTTTGTTGCTGCTTTGCTCGGGGTCCCTCTGCTTTTGGTTGGGCACATCTATGCACACAACAACCATACTTATCTCCTGGGATTGTTCTATGTATTTCTCCATCAAACTCCAATCAATTTTTCAGAGTGGATGGTGAGGATCTTCTGTTAGTATCAAGCTATCTAGATGTTTGATTCAAATTGGATAAGTCGTTGGCTGGTCTGATTTTGAAGTATTCCAGAATCTTATATCTCTCACATATTTTAAGGATCTGACGGTCACTGTAGGTCCTTTGTGAAGTCTAGTTAAGTGAAAAATCTAAAATTCTACTCCAGCGCCACTGTGATTCTCAGCCCTGAGTGCGAGCTTCATTGCTTGTAGGTTAAAATAAAAGAATTGAAAAGAGAAAAGAAAGAAAGAAAAATATTGAAAATCAAAAGAAAATAAATTCAGCTTTTTAGGGGTATTCGAGCAACTCTATCGGGGCTATGGACGTATGGCTGGAAATAGAGCAATGTTCAGGAGAATCATAGCGATAACCTCGTCAGGGCTATGGATGCCTAACTGGCAGCGAGGCAATGTCCCGGATGCTTTTGGAGTTAATGTTCAGGAGAATCATAATGACAACCTCGTCAGGACTATGGATGTTTGACTGACAGCGAGACAATGTACTGTATGCTTTTGGAGTTAGAATAAACTACGTAGCTTAACTTGATGGAGCTTAGGTTCTTGCAGCAACTGAAGGATGGGAATTAACGCAATTGCACACACTTGGATTTTCAGCATACTGAAGGTTGGGTTGGCTAGAGGTTTTGATCCTTTGGTTAAGCATGAAGATCGGAACCAGATATTTTGGGTTCGTGATTCCAGTTTGTCATCGAAATGCTCTGGAGCATTTCCCCAATGAGTCGCCATTTGTTATGCATGTTTTGCACACACACCCTGTTCGAAACGGGGACCCTCTCTTTCTTTTTGCCTTGCCGAGTCATTTTTTTGTTGCCTCATTTTGCATGCCCATCATTTTGTTGTCCTAGTTGGTCAACGTGCCCTTCAAAGTCTCATTTTTGGCTAACCATATTTTTCCCCTAAAATAAAAAATTGCTAAGTCTTGGGTTTTTCGGGCTTCGCCTCCCCGCTCACTCGATTCACTTTTTTCCTTCATTTTTGACTTTTGGGACAAGTTTCCCATGGATTTAAGGTGTTTTTGTGGTGCCTAAATGAACTGTCAAGGTTTCGTTAAGTTTCAGGATGTTGCAAATTTTTCATTCCAAAACTCCGTCCTTCCGTAGCTGTTCTGGGAACTTCGTCTGTCCCTGGCTGTTCCGGAGCCCCACACCTCCGTGGCCGATTTTGGAACTCCGTCTCCCTTTTGTCATTTTGGACATCTATCTGCCTTAGGCATTCTGGCTTCTAGAGCTCGGCCCCTTTGTGGCTATTTCTGGAAGTCCATCCCTCTTTTACTGTTTCTGGAACTTCGTCCCTCCACGGCTGTTCTGGGAACTTCGTCCATCCCCAGCTGTTCCGGAGCCCGACACCTCCGTGGCCGTTTCTAGAACTTTGTCTCCCTTTTTTCGTTTTGGAAATTTGTTCGCCTTAAGCATTCCAGATTCCGGAGCCTGGCCCCTCTGTGGTTGTTTTCGAAAGTTTGTCCCTCTTTTGTCATTTCCAGAACTCCATCCCTCCGTGGTTGTTCTGGGAACTTCGTTCGTCCTCGTCTGTTTTGGAGCCTGACACTTTTGTGGCCATTTCCGGAATTCTTTCTCCCTTTTTCCATTTCTTCATTTTGTCTGCCTTAAGCATTTTGGCTTTCGAAGCCTGGCCCCTCCATGGCTGTTTCCACAAGTCTGTCCCTCTTTTGCTATTTCCAGAACTCCGTCCCTCTGCGGCTGTTCCGAGAACTTCGTCTGTCACTAGCTGTTCCGGAGCCCGACACCTCCGTGGCCGTTTCTAGAACTTCGTCTCTCTTTTTCCATTTTGGACATCCATTTGTCTTAAGCATTCCGGGCTTCCGGAGCCCGGCCCCTCCATGGTTGTTTCTGAAAGTTTGTCCCTCTTTTGTCGTTTCCAGAACTCTGTCCCTCTGCGATTGTTTTGGGAACTTCGTCTGTCCTTGGCTGTTCTGGAGCCCGGCACCTCTATGGCCATGTCCAAAATTTTGTCTCCCTTTTTTCATTTATTCCTTCCATCCGCCTTAGGCATTTCGGCTTCCAGAGCCTGGCCCCTTCGTGGTCATTTCTGGGACTTTCCTCCCAGAATGTTGTCCCTTCGCCACCGTCCGGGAACTTTGTTTCCTAATTGTTGTCTTTTCGTCTGCTGGCTGCTATCCTTTCAGCCTCCCGGGTCCCGAACCCTGGAACTCTGCCCCCGTAATTTTGTTTCACCTTAGTTGTTCCAAACAGCAAACTCCTGACAGCTTTCTTGCTTCACAACTTCTCGTGCCCCAATGATGACCCAAATGCCTCCTAATCCAAAAATGAACTTTGACCCACATGCTCAAATTGGACGCACTTCCCCATGAAATTTTCAAATTCCAAATTTGAAGACGGGAGAAACCATCTGGGTCGCCCTACCTTGTTCGCCCTTTCAAAACAACATTTCGGCCTCTTGGGCTTGGACTATCCAAACTCCCACTAGTAAGCTGCTAATGGCAATTCCCACTAAATATTGTGATATTTTGATGATGCATGGATGGATATAACAAGGATTTTGTAAGATTTGATTAAATTTTTCCTTGATTTGTATATGAAAGCACTTACGACACTTCATGCACGCAGGTTTCAAGAAGCCTACCACGGGTCCATTAGGAGACCCATTGAGAAAGTTGAACAAGGAAAAGCACCGGCCTCTTGTCACCATTCATTTTATGCCTACCTCTCCTCATGGCGTCCATCAATAGAGCTCGCATTAGAAGAAGGCCTATGCCAAGGAAGTCAATGATAAAAATACAAGGGGGTGGCCTTGAAGAAAGCACAAGGAAGTTGTCCTACCTTTTCACCAGATGATGATGATCTTTAAGGGGTTGTCTGCCCAAATCAGGGGCAACCAATCCATTGATGTTAGTCATCAATGAGTTTGTTTGATCCAATGAAGAATGTTGCAAGTCCATCAAGCAAATGGCAGCTTTCAAGCAGTTTTAGCTATAGTAAAAGGGAAATCAGCTAGAAGACAAAACTGCTACAGTGACTGGCCACTATAAGACAAAATAGGGAAAAGACAATAGATGTATTTTAAATTTTTGAATATTGTGGGGTAGGTGAAGCCCTAATTTAATTAATATGAGCCACACAATGTAATTCAATTCTGGCCATTCATTTGGGCTTTGGAAAACTATAAATAGGGGTCTCCCCCTCATTTGTAAAAGGTTGGAGAGTTGGCGTAAAAAGAATTTGCAGCAATATAAGACATCATTGCATGATTTTATGGATTTTCTCTTTGATTTTTCTCATCTTGCATGCATGGTTCTACTTCCCTTTTAATTTAGTTGTTAGTTTCTTGAATGGAAGTGGTGATGGTGTTTGTTGTTTCAGTATTTGATGAATTTTCAGCCCATACTTTTGGCACTTGTTGATGACAAGTTGTTGTGCAAAGTTAGCCTGAGCTTCCTTCCTTTATTACTGCAACTTAGTTCAATTGCATGTTCATGATGTGCATGTGCAATCTGAAAATTAGTAGTCTTTAGAAGATTGCACTGGTTTTGTCTAACTATAGGTTTCTCTTGGCCAAGCGAAACCCAGTTTAGGGAATTTGTCTACTCTAGTAGCCTCCATGATCACTGTTCATTCGTAGTTTCAGATCCAGGAACCTTCTCTCTTCGCTACCTTTTTCCTTTTTTTTATAAGTAACCTTAGGCAAGGTTTATTGCACATTATAAAGCTAAATCTGATGATGAAATGGAGTTCTAGACTGTTGTTTGAACTTGCAGCAAACACACAACAACTCTCCCATCTTAAAAACTCCATTTGAAAATCCAACTTTCCCACTTTGTAACTCATCTGTAAGTCCGCCTTGTGATTCCAGCAAATCACATGAAACAACTGAGATATTCCAAGCACTGTCAAGACCTGACATTAGCGACCTTGGGATAGTGTTCTGCAATCTGATTGTGGAAGATTGTCTTTCAAGAGAGGTGATGCACCTATGCATTACTTGTGTTGAGAAGTGCATAAAAATCACATCAACATGTCTCTCCTCTCATCACTAAACAAGTCTCAATAAATTGAGGGTCTCACAACTTGGCTTGAATGACACTAGCCACACTTTGAGATACATCTTTCACTCTGCCCCATTTGTATACCCCACCGAAAAAGGTGGTTAAAGTCACCCTTAAGGTGATCAAATCCCCAAGAAGGCCTCCTAATGGGAAAGACTATACTAGGTGTTTTGTATCACCCAATATATCAAAGGGAGATCATACACACAAACTAGTAAGCCTTGGGTGATAACATGAAACATAAAAAAAAAGAAATGTGATATTTTTGACCTCCAAGATCACACTAAGTGTAAGGAGAGAGCATAAATCTACACACCCTTCCAAACATAACAAGCAATGTTCACTAACCAACTAAGCTAGATTTAATGTTTAGATTAGTCATAAATCAGGTCTTGGACCAATGAATCCCGCATAAAATGATTACTAATCTTGATGATATGATATTTGACAAGTGTTTACAAGTTGCACCACTTGTTAGTTTCCCAAAAAAATAATTTGGATGACAAAACAAGCTCAAAAACCCTAGAAATGACAAACTAAAATGGAAGTTCAACTTACTAAAACATAGGCATAGCTTTATGCTATAGAGGAACAACTATGTGTAACAAATATGCCTTTCTATCAATTAAAGGAACAGTTTCATAAATAGGACCCTAAAATATGCCTCATGGTCCAAAAAATGTAGTTTTTGACCAAACCAACATGAAAACCTACAAGATAAGAATATTACACGAGACAAAACACATATATTTTTCAAAAATATGTTATTCAATAAGCCAAAAAGGTCACTATATGGATGAAAACTCAAATCTATTGAAAAGCTTCAATGAAACCCTAATTTTTGTAACCAAAAAGTTAGATAACCTACAAAAAATAAAGTGTTAGAGCAATTAAAACCTACAAAATAGGGCATAATGGTTAGAAAACCCCTAGGAGAAACCCTAATTTTTCAATCCACATGTATAAAACAAAAGTGCGGTTCTAGGTGACAAAGGTGTAGCTTTGTGAAGCATAGGTGCCTTTTTATGAAACATGAGCACAAATATGTGAAAAAAGGTGCCTTTTTGTGAAATAGAGGTGCCTTTTCATATTTTGGGACCTAAAAATGAATTCTACATGACAAAAACTCAATAAAAACTCACCAAAAAAGGTTAAAATAGGGACGTGGATCCCATTGGGCGTACCAAAATAAAGACATGGAAAGATGATTAAAGAAAAACAACAGAAAATAATGCATGAAAATAAAATGTATACCTCAAAAAATCATCCTCCTGGATTAGAAAAAATGGAATGCACCCTAGTTCCATTTGATTTGCTCTTATGATATGATATGATGTGGATTTCTCAATAAAATAGCATAACCTTGGTATGATTTCAAATGAGATAGTAAAATGGTATCATAAGGGTATGATGGCTTGATTCTTGATCGTTGATGAAGGATGAGAGCCTCTAATTATAGAGCTTTGAAGAGGCAAAATCAAGGGCTAGGATAGATTGATGATAAATGACTAAGATTGAATGAGGATTAGGGTTAGGCTCAAAGATGCAATCATATGAAAAGTGTCACATGAGGGATAGGATCTACTTTTAAGATTGGGATAAGGAAAAAATCCCCATGTGAGTGACTAGGATTAAGAGGTGGGATTGAAATGAGTGGATAAGATGAAAAGTTAGTTTGACTTTTGGGGAGGTGTTCAGGTTCAATGAATCTAGATAAGGAGTTAGTTAGACAGATGAAGGGAACACTTGTCACATGATGAAAATTTTAGATTATGATCCATGTGAGCAAGTTGGAGGGCTAGGATTAAATGGACAAGGATAAAAGATAAAATGGAATTAATTAATGAAATAATATACATTTATTTAATTAATGGGATCATGTGAAGGGGCAAAATAATCAAATAAATAATAAATATTTATTTAATTAAAGGTTAGGATAAAGTGGGGAAAAATATTTAATTAAATAATTAATAAATATTACTTAATTAATGTTTTAGGATAGGCTAAAATTAGGTGTGGTTGGATAAGGTCAGATTTTAGGTGTCTACAAGTGTTATAAACATGATAAGGATTATTAGCATTTTTGTAATCCTACAAAACCCAATGAGAGGCATACTAGGTTACAATGTTATCTTAATCCCTTCAAAAGCTAATAACTCAAGAGGAATTAAATACATTGCTTGCCCTTGTTCCACCATATTTTTATTCCAATTTTTATTCAAAGCAAGTGGGGCAATCATCAACCTATGAATCAACTTATTTGGTTTAGCATAACCTTGAAATTCATTCTATTTATCCTTTGTTTCATAATATTCATCCATGAAAACCTTAGGAGGATCTAAAGAACCTATACTATAGCTACCAAAGTCCTTGTTTCCCTACATTCTATTCAAACTAGTAACCCCAAATGCTCTCCTCCTCATCACTCTTATGTTTGACCCACTTCATTCTTAATATATACATTGTTGTTGAATTTAATTTCTTATCGACAATTTTACAAGATGCTATAGATAACCATGTGCATGGTAGTAATACATGTAATTTGATAATAGATTTATATATCATTACAAAATAATTTTAGTCATGATATTGCATTTTATTTTCATGAATAAATAGTTATAATTAGTTTTTAATCTTAAATAAATTTGTTGTTGTTCAACTACATTATTTATTTACTATGCCCACCTCCATACAAAATGGTGATGACTTCTTAAATTTCTTACACATGAATTTATAACAAGCTATGACTACCGAATATCTTTTTTTTCTTTCTATATTAACCTTAGAAATATAAAGGGTTATTAGTCTCTATTAGTTATGGTGGATTGATTATGAAACATAGTGTTTTCACTTGAAGGTACATGTGTGGTATTTTTATACTTTCCAAGGCTATACTTATTTGGGTAGCCTAGAGCCTAATTTACTTTACATTAAACTACATCTAATTTGTGAGGGTGGGGATACACTTGAATTATAGGTTTCTTAGAGCTATGAATGCCTCTCCCTAGTTAGCACACTTTATGATTGATAAATTATCTTTTTCATATTCTTATGTTATTTTTTAATATTTGTGTGCTCATGTTGAATATATTTCTCCTTATATTTTTCCTCATCTAATTTCTACCTCTCAATATCCTTCTAAAGTTTCAAGTGCTCCTTTTGTTCTTGTCGTGTAATTCTTACATCCAAAAAATTTATAACTCTTTATCTTATAGCATGCATACATAATCATTTGTCATTTGATGAACGTACATGGATCTGACTTACCCTAAGCATAAATTGGCTTGACCACAATAGTGCTTGATCTACAACCTCTACATTGGTAGCTTTAAAACCTTGGAAAAATATCTTTTTGATGATTATTCTTCTTCTTGAATGAACTTGGTATATTAAATTCTTGTTCTAAATTAATAACCTTGTCAAGACTCACCCTACTTCTAGGTTCCCAATCTCTTTGATCCATAAAGCAATGGATCACCTTACTAAGATCTTGACATGGTGAGGATGGCATGGGAATGTTGATATCTTATTTGTTGAATTATCGTGAATTCAAAGGTTAATGACAACATATTTAAAATACTCTAAATAACTTGCTTGTATGGGTAGATTCAAGATTTCATTAGTATCCACATCCTCTTCGGCTTCACTTACATTAGAGGTCAAGATTTGACTATCAAGTGCTTACTTAGAAGTAATTTATATTATACTCATTGCTTATCCTATATCAACAAGTTGTAATAAATCTTTGTATACCTCCTCTCTTGCACTTGAGGTTTATCCTTATGTATAACATCTAAAGTATTATTGTATTCCTTCCAAGTACTTATGCAACTAATTCTCTCCATAACTATCTAGGTGTAATATGCTCTAGCCACAAGAATATCTATTTCATCTACTTTGGAAGTCTCACTTAGCCTCATATCTTTCTCAAGATTTGTCTAATCTAAAGATATATTTTTTACTCTAACAACCTACCTTAATATTGTAAGGATTAAGAACAAGCTTGAAGGCCCTGTTTATAAGAGTTGATAATTATTCTCTAGCAATATCAATATTAGTATGGTTTACTATTTGTGTTGTCATTTGGAGTTTGAAGTATGTATTGAATGGAGAGAACATGTTGGCATCTAATGTATTGAATGAAGAGAACAATTTGACATCTAAATCCTAAAGCTTATGCCTTGTATAGGTGAGGAGGGTGAGAAGATCAATGCCTAACCTCTTACTTCCATAATTGTCTTAAATGCAACATGACTAGTATGACTATCAAAAATTTAAAAATTCATTGATAAAACTCCTCCCATTATAGATACAACAATTTTTTTAGCCAATTAAGAATCAAATCATAAATTTTATCCACATGATTTTTCTTGTTCTACAATGTGTTTCCTCAATTTATAGTTAAAAATATAATTTTTAATGTATCCTTTAGACTCCATGAGATAAAATATTGTAGTGCAAAGTGTTGCTACACTTGTATGTGCCAACATAATAATCTAATATTTAAATTTTTTAAAAATATAGATAAATAATGTGCAACATAACTTTACACTAACTATACTCCAATTCCATCATAATTCTAAATTTTGAATGGGCAATATTAATGCTCACTATACAACTTGTTTAAGATGTCATAGAAAGACACTATACATGGCTATAACATAACTATTTTTTTCTATTCCTACTCCCTTCATAGTTTTGATAATATAATTCATCCATCCATTTCAAAATCCTCTCCTTTATATAAATATTTGATAATCCATATTTAGAAGGGTTCAACCTTATTTGGCTTATCTATGCCACGTAAGGCTTAAGCTAAATTACCTCAAGGTCATGTCATATTTTTTTAATGCTACAAAATTTCTATCTCCTTGTTTAGTAGAACTATTTGTGGTCCTTTTCATTTGATGGTCATCACACCTAGTAATCATAATCTCTAATTTCAAGAAGGAATTATCCACATCTTCCATGCTACACACATGGAAAGATGCATGTCCTCCAAATTTCTCATTGTAGCTACCATATTTGTATTTGTCCACTCGCTTGTAAGGAAAATATTCTTTGATTTGGCTACCATATTTGTATTTTTCCAGTGTCACTTTAACATGATGTTATTTTCCCATGTCATTATTTAGTTCTACAAATGAGTAACATCTACTAGGAATAAATTGTTTGAAATTGCATGGTGCTCTTTACCAACAACTATCTCATGATTTATTGTCTACATAATTTAGCTTCACCCCCTTAGCATATTGATTATATTTCTTCTAAATGTTTTCTTCCTCTTCCTAGTTTTTATCACAATGTTGCTAGATAGAGTTATAAAATATATATGTTGTTAGAGCATAAAATTCAATCTTACACAAATTCAATTTCCGGTGTATAATTGAATATATTTAAATAGTTATTTATAATTATATAACTCAAAAATTCATTGTTTTTCCTTTCCACAAATCCATATTAGTTATGTACAAAAGAATTGCACATAAAATATTAAAATAATTACACACTAGCAAATATTACATGCAACTACATTTATGGTAGTATTTGAATTTGTGTGTATACTTCAATGTAATATTCATAGATATATAGTTGCGTGCATGTAAATTTTGTAGATTTATAGTTGCATGTATGTAAAATTTATAGATACATAATTGCACGTATGTAATAATTATTATTGTACAAAGGTATATGTAAAAAATATATTTCTAGAGATCTCTTAGGCCAATTTATAAATAGTAAAATATATATTAAAAATCTCATTATTTAATAGAGCTCTAATGTGAATATCAATTGATGTAGTTTTTTTAATAACTTAAGCATATATACAATAGACTTTTTGGTATACAAATATTACACATGACAACAAAATATTTGGAATAATTTTACACTTGAAAATATTACACATATACAAATATTTATAAGAATCTAGCTACATGTGTAATATTTATATACTTGCAATAGTAGATGTGTAATACTTATAAATGTTAAATTATTTTAAATATTTTATTGTGCATGTGCAATATTTGTATGTAAAAAGGTTTATTTATGCATATGTTCAAGTTGTTACAAATTTAAATTAGTTGATATCCACATTGAAGCTCCATCAAATACTCATTTAATATAAATGCTATCATTTACAAATTGATCAAAGAGAAGATATCTAAAAAAAATTATTATATTTTTTTGTACAATACAAATATTGTATATACATAATTGTATATTTATAAATCTTATATTCATGTGTTTACACACATGCAAATATTAACATAACTATAGTTTCATGTTTGTAATATTTGCATATGTTTAGCTACATGTTTGCAATGCATGTGTGCAAACACTTGAATGTAAGATTTACAAATATATAGTTGCATGTATGCAATATTTACAATGTACACAAATATATATGAAAATAACATATGTAGAATTTTTTTCTTAAAGAAATTTATAAATGACCAAAGCATTTGATAGAGCTCCAATGTGGACATCAACTAATTTAAACTTGAAAAAACTTTAAGTATATTCATACACCAAACATTTTCACACACAAAGATTGCACATGCATAATAAAATGTTTCAAATAATTTTAGACTTGCAAATATTACACATCTACAATTACAAATAAGTAAATATTACAAATATTTAAACTTTTGTGTACAAGAACACAAATATTACAAAATATTTGCACTGCTTCAAAATACAAAAGAGCACCTAAATTTATTTGAATAATTGTAGTTGTATATATGCAAGTTTGTATAAAGTAAAAATCTTCATGTCAAGTAGAAGGCATGAATTTAAGAACCACATACCTATAAGTAGGCATACAAATACTTTGCAAACTTATACATATTCAATATGTCAATGAATGGAGTCAAGAAACTACTAAAACTTGTCATTTATGAATTGTGCATTTAGAGAAACTCAATCCTAAAATAATACACAAAATAAAAACTTTGATACCAAGAACATGTCATAAATTGTTCTGTGATTCTTTTCTACATATTGACTTGTAAAAACATAAGAACTCATGCAAATAATGAATATATACAACCACAAAAAATATAAATTTTACATACAAAAAAAAATCCTCGTAAAAGAAGACATACATTACTAATATATAAACACTAAATATTGTAGAGAGTTGAATCAATACTTTGTGGAGTTGTACGAATTCATAATAGTAGAGAAACAAACTATTAAATTTACACCTCTATTGTATATAAGAATTTGTAAGATCGAAGTATATACATATATAAGTGAATGCATACATAAATATATATATATGTAAATACATATACACACATACATATGTATGTATGTAAATATATGTACACATACATATATATGTATATAAGTATGTATGTATATACATATATACATACATATATATTACAAATATACATATACATATACATACATACATGTATACATATGTATGTATGTATATAGATACACGTACATATGTGTGCATGAAAATGAGTTCGATGTGAATGAAATTGGAATAATATCAAACAAAACAAAAAATCAAACAAACACTCAAGATTGGGCTAAGAAATCTAAAAATGCAAAAACTCAAACGAAACTGAAGTATGATAGATTCCTCGTTGTGTAGATTTGCCCGTGAGAATTGATTTGGATGTGTGCTCACTAAATTTTGATAGCATAATGGCGCTCTAATGATACAATGAGTGAGATCCTTGATAAAATGGTTAAGTGTGAGATATATAGGTTTGGTTGAAAATGGATGAAGGGTTGAGATTGCTTGATGGAGATCAAGGGTTGATAATGATTGAGATCTCTCAAGCCACGAGATTGTGCCAAGTGGTGCAACGAGAGGGATTGAGGGGGAGATTGTACCCTTGAGGGAACAAGGCCCATATGACATGGTACCAAGGCCATGTCACATGTACAAAGGGCCATGTGCATGATGTGATGGGGAGGGTTGAAATCACTTAATCAAGGATTAAGTGTGTGCAAATGATTAGGGGTAGATTAGGTGAGTAGCTAGGATTAGGATTAGAGGGCAAGTGGGAGAGTTAGAGGATGAGACATGTGAGAGGGTAAAATAAATAAATAGATTATTTATTTAATTTTTGAGAAAAGGGACAAGGGATGGGAGTAAATAATTAAAATTAATTATTTACTTTAGGCTAGGATTTAGGGATAATAGAAGAAATAGGTTATGATGAAGGCTGAGATGATTGAATATTAATTAAATAATAAGGTATTATTTAATTACTATGGAGGGTAGGAAATTGGTTGAATTAAGGGTAAATTGACCAAATGCGGTCAATTTAGATGTCTACAATATGTATGCATACATATAATATGTGTATTTTATATGTATGTATGTACACACATATATTAGTATTCATATATATAGATGTGTGAACTATAAATATATATTTTTAGTTGTGTACTTATGTTGGCATTCGTTGTCAACACTTGGGGAGATTGTTGCATATGTTTGTAAGATTGTTGTTTGACATTGGTTGTCATTGATGCTCGTGTCTACACTCAATTTGGGATGTCATTGGTGATTTTTGTTGTAGTGTTTTCAGTTGTATCTTGTTGATACTATATGATGATAAGTTCATGGTTGAATGTCATGCCTTTGATGCTTGTTGTTGTTCATGGTTGGATGTCATGCCTTGTTTGACGATAAGTAAATAATTATTGAGTATGGTTGTTGTCAGAAGAGATAATATCATGATGATATTAAGATGAGGATTATAAGTAATTTTGATGGTGGAAATATGTTGTTGGTGATCTCTAGCATGTTGTATGCGCTCTCCTATTGTTCTTGAGAATGTATGTGTTGATGCAAGGAAGTTTTGATCTCCACAAGTTGGTGAAAGTTTCTATTTCAGGAAGATGCTTTGAAGGTTGGTTGGGAGAATGCTCTGTATTCCTCTACTATTGAAGATATGGTCTTGTGGTTTAGGATTTAGTGTTTGTGTTATGTGGATGTTGCACTCCTATATTTCAGGTCACCAGTGTTGTCGAGGTGGTTTATGGTAATTGTAGTGAGTTGGCAATTTTTGTTGGTTGTTTGGATTGGTCTGGAAATGCTATGTATTTCTTCGCACTGATGTTTTTGCTTCTGCAATTTGTTGAATGTGCTCTCAGTTCTTGTATATTATCTTAGTATAGTTTTCATGTGATGGTGTGTACCACAATTTGATCTATTAATTTTATATCTCATGGTTGAGTATTTTTTGCTTTTGGGGTGAATTTGTTTGCTTCTGTTTGGTTTGCGGTGGTTGTTTATGGCATGACTGTGTGAGTGAAGTTTCTAGAAATGTTGTTGGGTGTTCATGGAACATCTCTTTGTGGTTCACACGTCAATGATCAATTTCTTTGGTGTCACATATTGTGTTGAATTGGTTTTCTGGGAAAATAATGGATATCAAGCCGACAGGGCTTGTTATCTTGCTTGTGTTGTCTGCTTGGGTGTCTATGGGCCAGCATATGAAGTTGTGTTAAGATGCATTTGGGTCCTGATCTATCTTGTTGAGAATCACATTAAGTAAATTCAGTTGGATGTATGTTTTTGGGACAACCGGTTATGTGCTACATGTTTTCTTATTGTTGACTTGGGTTGTTGTGTGGCAACATGTGAGTTGTTTGGAATCACATTGGAAGATGTAATAAGATTTTTTTTGGTCCTCTCTATCTTCTGGATAGCCACATTATGTTTTTATGGATGACTTGTGGAAATCATTGTTTTTATTCTTTCTAGCCAACTTAATTAATGTTTTGCAATCTTGTGGAGGATTCAAATGCAAGAAAATTTCAATTGCAAGATTGGAGAGAGAGTTTGGAGATATGCAAAGATGAATTAAAACAATGAGTTGTGAAAAAAAAAGAATAACGAGCTTTAATGACTCAGTTAGCAGAGTGTATTATTGACAGATGTAATTTCACATTCTTCATGTATCCTACTCTAAGATAGTGAATCTCATCAAGTCCTTTTAATTTGTATCTTGTCCTAGGTTTTACACCTCTGTATTGCAAGTCCCTTATATTTTTCCCTAAGGTTGTGTGCCTTATCTTGCAAGTCCATTGGTAGTGAGCCTTAAATTTATAATTTTGTAAGCAATGAGCTTCTATATTGAGAGTTTTCTCTCTGTGTTTTTTCCCTTCTTAGGTTTTCCACGTAAATTTAGTGTTATCTTATGTATGTGTGTTAGTTTATTTATCTTTCATTATTGTTGATTAAATTAAGTGTTTATGAACTATTAATGAGTTTTTGATCCTACTAAGAGTCTAAGTTTGTATATTGATGAAGGGTTTAAGTTTTTGAAGATACTAATTCACCCCCCTCTCAATATCTAGGCGTGTTCAACAATTGGTATCAAAGATGAAGTCCTCTAAAGAAGCTTAACTTCTTAAGGAAAGGTCCAAGATGGCACATGATGGAGCTTACAAAGGTCTTAGGTTTTATGGGACAAATTACACCTTTTGGAAGTTGAGAATGGAAGATCATCTAAAATCTCTAGGGTTTGGCGTTTGGAAATCAGTCAGGGATGGTTAGTATAGTCCTAATGCTCCTCCAACAGATCTAGTCAAGATTAGGTTGTATAAAAATAGTACCAAGGCTAAGAATTCTATCTTGTGTGGGTTGGTTGATTCAAAACTTTTGAAGGTGATGAATTGCATTTTTGGTAAGGATGTCTAGGGAAAACTTAGCAACATCTATGAAGGATACAATAAAGTAAAGCAAGCCAATATGCAAATTTTTAAGAGTAGATTTGAGACCCTAAGGATGACATAGGATGAAGATTTTGCTAGTTATCTGCTCCAGGTGGATGAGGTTGTTACTAGCATTAGAGGTCTTGGTGGAGAAGTGAAAGAAGATGAGATTGTAAATAAGGTTCTAATATCTCTCCCTAAAGTTTATAGTCATAAGGTGTCTTCCATTGAAGAGTCTAAGGACTTGGATCAATATTCAGTAGATGAAATGTTTGGTGCTCTCACAACCTTTGAAATGAGAGAATTTGATAAAGATGTTCCAAAGAAGGAAGCAACATTCAAAACCAATAAAAAAGATAGATGATGAAGCAACTAATATGACTAATGACTTTGATGAGGTAGAGGCAAACTTTGTGAAAATATTGAAGAAAGGCACTGAAAAATACAAAGGTAAGTTACCTTTCAAATGTTTCAATTGTGGAAGGGTTGGTCATTTTGCATCTAAAGTCCTTATAAAGAATCAAATGATAGTAAAAAAAGAGATAAGTTCAAAAGAGGTTTATATTCTAAGGAGAGTAGTTGTTACTCAAAAGATGATGACAATGATTCAAATGATGAAACCTTATTCATGGATTTGAAATACAAAAAGAGTGATATTGAAAAATATAAGAGGTATGGTACTTTGTAGGCTGACAAAAATAATGAAAGAGGTCTATCGTTGTGTGGACTACCTTTCATGCAAAGGAAGAATAAAATGCTTGGGTGATTAACAATGGTTGCTCTAACCACATGAATGGTGACAAGGGAAGGTTCATTAGTCTTAAGAAGTGTAATGGTGGAGTTATTAAGTGTGGTAATGATGAGCCAACACAAATTTGTGGAAAGGGTGCCATAATAATTGATGGAAATAATAGGATTGAGGATGTCCTCTATGTCAAAGGTCTGAAGCATAATCTTCTCAGTGTTAGTCAGATGTGTAGAAAAGGATACAATCTTACATTTCATGCTAATGGTTGTGAGATTAGGAAGGTAGGGTTTGGAAGACTATTTGCTAAAGGTATAAGGACAAATGGAAATGTCTATCATCTAATGGAGGCAAATGGTGTTGATGCTACAACTTCAAGTCTCTTACTTCCAGCAGCTATAATAAATAAAAGAGGAATAAATTAAATAATGGCGTTTGGCTATTTAATTTATTATAGATCAAATTTAAGTGAAGGGGCGCTTCACTTTATTAAAGAAATAATATTTAATATTTTATCTTGGCTGACATATTTAATTGTTGCTATTTCTTAATGAGGCCGACCTCATGAAGAGTCACATTGTTTTGTATAAATAGAAGGTGATGATTATCTCATTTGATCATCAAGTTCATTCATTCATATTCACATTTCTAGAAGAAGACTGCACTTGAGCAACAGATCATCATCTTGCTATAGCAGTTCGATGTCAAGGAGAAACATATTCATTTTGTATTTACACATCTAGGAGAAGCACCATTATTCAATGTATCAAATTTGACAGTGTGTTGTGCTTGAGTTGTAAGCAGTTTTCTGCTCTTATTTTATCAATATATTTGTTGGGGTTTTCTCCCTCGAGTAGGAGGGTTTTCCCAGGGTATCTTGTTATGTCCATTGTCTTATGTGTTGCATTTCTTCTTATTGAATTTTTTATCATAAAAATAACAAATGGAAGTATCTGCTTATTAGCTCAATTTGATGAATGTTGGTTGTGGCACAAGAGGATGCGACACATCAATTTTGACAATATGGTAAATATTAGTTCTATTCATGCAGTGAGAGACATGCCTAAGATAACTAAGCCTACAATCACATTGTGTAAGGAGTGCCAAATGGGAAAGCAAACAAAGACAAGTTTCAAGAGCAAGGAGTGCTCTGCTACAATGCCATTAGAGCTAATTCACACTGACATGTGCAGACCTATAAAAACAAGGAGTCAACAAGGTTAAAAGTGTTTCATGTTTCTTATTGATGATTATACTAGAATGACTTGGGTTACATTTTTAAGAGATAAATCACAAGCTTTTGATAAGTTTAAAATCTTCAAAGAAAAATTTGAGAATGAAATGGATGTTAAGATCAAGTGCTTAAGGCGAAATAAAGGAGGTGAATTTACTTAAAATGAATTTGAATTTTTTTTTTAAGATCATGGTATTAGGAGACATATGTTTGCTCCTAGAACCCCTTAGTTGAATGGAGTAGTGGAGAGGAAGAATATGATTGTCTAAGAAATGGATAGGACTATGTTGAAATATGTTGATATGCCTAATATGTAATGGAAGGAAGCAGTTCATGCTACTGTATATTTTCTTAACAAAGTACAGTCGAGGGTCAATAGCACTAAGACCCCTTATGAGCTATGGTATGGTAGGCCTCTTACTATTAGATAATTCATGATCTTTGGTAGTAAATGCTACATCAAAAGAGATGAAGAAAGCCTTGGAAAGTTTGATTCAAGGTATGATGAAGGGATCTTTCTTGGTTACTCAACCAGGAGCATAACTTACATATGCTACAAAAAGAGATTGGGAAAGATTATTGAAAGCATAAATGTTAAGGTAGATGAAGATTTGTTTCAGATCTCACAAGAACCATAGATTTGTGGATCTGATATGTCTTTATGTATATTAAATAAGAAGAGAGAAAATAAAAGAAACCAAAAACAATGAAGGTTCCCAAGACTCCAACAAAATATGTTAAAAATGTCCATTCTACAAATCAAATCATTAGAGACCTGAATGAAGGTGTGCTGAGCAGGAGAAGGCTTACAAAAGCAAGTGAGCAAGTGAACTTGTGTTTATTGTGAAAGGTAGAGCCTAATAACTTTGTTGATGCTAGCAAAGATGATGGCTGGATAAAGTCAATGGAAGAAGAAGTGAATCATATAGAAAAGAATTACACATGGGAATTGGTTCCCAAATCAGCTAATAAGAATGTGATAGGAATAAAGTGGGTGTTCTGAAACAAGTTGAATAAAGATGGTGAAGTTGTGAGGAACAAAGGAAAATTGGTATGCAAGGGTTATTCACAAGTTTAAGGTATTGATTTTGAGGAAAATTTTACTTAGGTGAAAGAAGGATGTTTCTTTCTTTTGTTTCTCACAATAATTTTAAAGTTTATTAAATGGATGTCAAGTCAACCTTCTTAAATGGTGAGCTATAGGAAGATGTCTAAATTGAGAAACCAAATGGTTTCTAGCTATCAAAAGATCCAGACATGGTATGCAGACTCAAGAAAGCTTTGTATGGACTCAAGCAAGCTCCTAGAGATTGGTATGATTAGTTGGATAAGTACTTACTTCAAAAAGGCACTATAGATATTAATATTTATATTAAGGTTCAGGAAGACAAGATGATTGTGGTTGTATATGTTTATGACATTATCTTTGGTGGATATGATAACATGTGTAAGAAGTTTGCAGAGGAGATGGAGAAAGATTTTGAGATTTCTATGATTGGTGAGTTTTCTTTCTTCCTTGGGCTTCAAATCATTCAACTAGATGATGGTATCTTTATTTCTCAGGCTTAGTATGTTAAGGAGATGTTGGAAAATTTTGGCATGGAGGTTCCAAACTAGTAGGTACTCCTATGGTTACTGGTTATCATTTGAGCAAGACTAACGAGTCTCCAAAGGTTGATCAAACTCTTTATAGGTCTATGATTGGAAGTTTTTTGTAATTAACTACTTCTAGACTTGATATTATGCATGTAGTATGCTTGGTTACTATATTTCAAGCTAATCCTAAGAAAAATCATGAAAAAGCAGTGAAAAGAATATTTAGATACTTGAAGGGAACTCTAGATTAAGGTATGTGGTATAAGGATGATAATTTTTCTTTGAGTGCTTATACTGATGTTGATTGGGTAGGATGTGTGGCTGACCAGAGAATTACTATTGGAAGTGTATTTTTCTTGGGAGATAGATTGGTCTCTTGGTTTAGTAAGAATTAGGACTCAATGTCCTTATCCACAAAAAAAGCTAAATATATTACTACAACATATTTTTGCACCCATTGCAAGATATGGAAAATCAATCAACAATTATAATCACATCATCAGTCCTTAATTATTCCTCAATTCCCCCCTTTTCAGTCCTTTGCTTGTAGCACCCAGATCCCACTACATTATGCATGAGCAATTTTGAATTTGAAATAATGACTGCATGTCCCCTATACTACAAATTATATCCTTTATTCCATCACCATCCTTAGTGTGACTTCCATGATGATAAATTATTTGCAGTAGCATAGAATGAAACAATAGATATAAGAGGTGGTTATTTGCCTCATACCTTGAGTGATCGATATACTGCTTGACCTCTTTTGACCAAAGAGTATTTGTTGAGATACCCTCAACATCTTCATCTTTGTAGCTCAACATTATAGAATTAGGGCTAACCATAGTATTTTCCTTTAAAAGTGCATACTCATCGATCGAGGGCTCACCATAGGATAGACTAGATGGTAGCACATGATTTGGCACATCTTCTTTCAACTTAAATTCTTCACATTAACATGTGGGAATCTTACCACTTTCACTTCATTCATATTTGGTTTCCATATGTAGACATCAAAAGAATCTCCACCTTCAAAGTTTTTATAAGGTTCTTTTGTTCTTGCTCTAGGGTTTCTTGTTGCTTCGATTATGCTTTCGACTCTATAAATTCTCCCTTGACCTCCTATAGTTATTTTTGTTTCAATGTGTTCTTCATTGCTTAAGTCCCTATCACCTCGGCCTCTTCCTCTTTCAATAATGATTCTTTTGGATTGTGGTCCTCAATCTCCTTGATTTCATCAACACTTTCTGAATGTGTGTTCAACCCTTTTTGCTTCATACTGATTTGTGATTCCAACTTTAATTTTTCCTTTTGCTCTTTCTTCTCTAGTTATCTCCTCCTTTGGTCCTTTCCATGAATCTCTATAAATTTCTCAAATGGAACAATTGGTTTGAATGCATTAGATTGTTTGACATAATCCTCATACCATTTTGCAAGCACTGGAATTGGGAACCTCTCAATTGAGATAATAGGGGTAACTTCTTCTTCTTCTTCATTATCTGGTAGGAAGATGGACTTAGTTGTCTTTGAGTTATGCACTGATTCTTCCAACTAGAGGTTCTTCCTTATGCTCTTTTATCTTTTGCACACTTCTTATTTTATTGTGACCACATTTGTTCCACAATCATTGCTAATTTGTCTACAATTGTGAATAATTTGTCTCTTTCCTCATCATCTTTTGAATTTTTCCTTCTTTCTTCAGACATGATTTCCTCATTTGAATCCATACTTTCCACAAGGGACTTCTTTTTCTCTTGCCTTAGGTATCTGATCACTCTATCACTTGGAATCATCAATCATTAGAAAACCCTACAGGTTGGTTGAATCATGCTTTGATACCGCTGCAATGTCCCTTAATTATATTTATCAACATAAATAGGAATATGCAGATAGATCTAATGATTTAAACAAGAATTATAGAAACATAGACCACAAAGATCACTTGATGTATTAAAAGATATTCAAAATTACATCCACAAACATGAAATGATAATTACAATTCACAATAACTACAAATATTGGTTTGGAATTATGCGCACAGATCCTTAATAATCCTTCTAACTTCCCTACTAATTCCTTGAAGCTCAGATGCAATTTCAAAATGAGAATGCTCTCAATAACCAATGGAGTTTCATCCTCTGATCCTGATGACTGTTGGGTTTTCGTCTAATGATCACAAACCCCTATGGGTTTTCATCCACAAAATTAATTAAAGCACAAGTGTCCCAAGTCACAAGAAAATGTGATAATAATTGATGCCCTCTACAAGAATGATCTCCCTATACTTATAAGCTATCACTCTCCCAAAAGGAGCAGGTCGACTTGAGCCAAATTGGTGTCAAAGCCCAAAATTTATAATACTACACATTACACTAGGTCGGCCCTAAGGCCAATGGATATGCCTTTAAGAATAATATGTGGCCCTGTGGACCTATCCATGAGCCTTCTTGGTCCCTTTTCTCCATCTTGATGCTTCAAAATTGATGCAACATAATTTAGAGGTGTCCTACCCATTATGTTTGCTGAAATGGGTGCCAATTATTTAGCACACTCATTTTTGATAATAATATATTTTCGGTACCTGATCCATTCCTCTTAAGATTCACATATGATGTGAAAATTCCATTGTAGAATATATGTCCTAATTTTCAAGACAAAAGATTCTCCTGCAGAGGAATGCAGATGAATTCACAAACCTGCCCTTGTTTTAGTGAAGTGAGCCTAGGCTACTCCTCATGGTGATTTATTGTCAGTGATAACTTTCTAGAATCTAATCCTTCTCCCTTGAGGTCTAAATATGATGTGTGGGTATCAACATTGGTTCCATGTTCTAAACCTTAAGCTGAAATATGCACTGGCAAAGGAATCTAAAGAGATTTTTAAAACCACTCCTGTTCATGTATAGTCAGCCCAGATTGACAAAACTTCTAACAACAATAGATCCCAACCTACCAGGCCAATCATCATGAAAAATGGGTAGTGTGTATATGAATCTTTGTAGATATTTTGTTCCCTTCCACAAGTTGAGTGGATGTTCTAAGATGAGATGTGGTAGGAATCACATATATCTCCTTGAAATAACTTTTTCAAGAAAAGGAACATGACAAGGAAAAACTTAAAATTGAGGCGAAAATTAAGTCATGTAGGAAGATATGGGTTCACAAAAATATAAAGATATAAGTGATTTTTTTAACAAATAAGTTTTAATGAATAAGACAATCAATTAACCTAATTAAGATTTGGGACATATTGTGTAACATAATATTGGAACTTGAAAAATAATATAATAAATACATTTAGTTGATTTTGATGGTTAAAAGATATTGGAAGTAGAATGATAGAATTTGAATTTGGTTTCTCTCAACATTTGACACCAAATGTTGAGAGCAACCAAATTCAAATTCTATAATCATTCTACTTCCAATAATGGGTTACACTTTCTGGGACATCCTACTTTTTGCCTGAAATCACATATTTTTGGAAAATATAATGATTTAAGACTTTAAAGGTTCCATTTAAATGATTTTAATTAAAGAGAGTTTGATGAAAACCCCTTAGATCAAACCCCCTTGGACAGAAACCTATTAGTTTTAAATGACACCTATAATGGAGTCTCCTCTACACCTATCAAAATGTTGATAAAAGACCACTTTTGATTTACCTTTTGGGTGATCAAATGAATTCATTTAAAGTTTATGTTATGTAAGTATGTAGCCCTTATTATAGGCTTCCCAAAAAGTATAATTTTAAATATATTTAATTTGGTTATTATATTTATTTTTTATTTCTTGTGAATGTAGGTTTTTGAATGAACACCAAGTTCTTTGTTTCACGCATACGAAAAAATAGGAAAATAGAGAAAAAAAATCTAAAAAATACATGTGCACTAGGTATTGATGTCCTTATTCCAACAAAAAAAAGAATAAGTTAATTCAAATGTATACAAAAAAAGTTATGTGGGCTGAAGTACACCACTGTCCAAATTATAATTACTTTGACTTGGAAAATTAATTAGAAAAAATATATTTAACAAAAAATTATGAAAAAATATCCATGCACTAGATATTAGTGTGAAAAAATTGTATGTTAAAAATTGGAGTTGTATCCTTTCTATAAAATGGTTATGCAGTCCGAAGTAAACATCACTTTTTTAAAATGTTGTTTAGTAGAAAAAATAAGTTATTAAAAATTACATAAAAGGATTCACAATTTATTTTTTAATTTAAAAAAAATAAAAATTAGAATCTAGACACAAAATCTCACAAATCACTAGTTTGATTCATCTTCAAATTCTTAATGATTTAGCAGCTACAGGTGTAAGAAAGTGGAGACTTGGTGAAAAATCCTGATTTCAATGTCAAGTTTGGCCAAAAAGTGTAACCCAATATTGTGGGATCACTTGGTGGCATACCAAAATCAATCCAAATATTGTGGATTCAACCAATAACTTATACGAATGGAATATGAATTGTGAACTTTTGCAATTCAAGTTGCTCAAAACTCTACTCTATGGTCATTGTGAAGGACCAATAGTATTGAAAAATACCTTGTGTAGGCTACTATATCACTAAATTATAGTTCTCCTAGGTCAATCCCTTAGAAATACTAGCTTTAAAGTTATAGAAATGATTGGGGACAACAATATCTAGACAATGTAGATGCTCTAGAATGATTATACAAAATTAGGTTCATTTTAATCCTCTAATTGAAGTGTTTCTAGAATAATTCTTCTCTCTAATGCATAGAAGTTTACAAATGATTACTAAATATGAGTGGATAATTCCTTGTTTCTAAATGAATGCATGTTGAATGTCTTTATATATGAGGGCATGCCAATAAATCACAGTAAATTTGTATCAAGTTGGCTCACGACAAGAAGGAAATGGACAAGTGTTAGTTAAAATTTGAATTTGAATTTCAAAAATTGGGGTTAGATGTACAAATGCAAGACCGATCCAATGTTTATGGATTAATCTAGAACATTGAAACCATAATAGCTTAGTAGGGAATAAATGTTTGAACATGAAAGACACAAATATACACAATAAATATTAAATACATAGGAATACATGTAAATAAAATAGAATTAAGTATAAGAACATGTATATAAATGAAAATAAATGAAAGATCGAGAATGAATCCAACTTCACACAAAATTGAGTCATTTATAAATATATAACTACATTAAATTATTGCATCAAAATGACCTAAAACTAAATAAATATACTATTTTTCTAATCGATATTTTGGATGCACATTTTACTATGTTTATTAATTAATTGAAATTCAAAATCATGCTATATTCTAAATTTTAATTTTAATTTTACATAAAGACAATATATATGTTAAAAAAAAACTAGTTATGAATTGGGTTTTCCTATCATAAAATAATTCATGATGCACCAATTTCAAAGAATTCAAATAAATTTGAATAGATTGAAAATCAACAAGCTACCTTGAAAATCATATATACCTTGAATATTAAAAATAATGTTTGCTCTTATGCTAAAAAAATTGGACCAAGAAGAAAACATATAAAAACAGTAATACTAATAATCATGGTGGAATAAACAATACAAACACTAGAAGAAGTTGCACACCACCCATTAGCCAGGATAATTTCAATTATTTCTAGTATCGACTTTAATGATATTACACTTAAAAGCCGATTTAACTAAAAAATCAGCTTTGTGATTTCCTTCCCTTTTGATATAATTACACTTAACAACATTCAAATTATAAATAAGATGTTGATGCCTTTCTCATTGCATAACTAAGGACCAACTCACATTTTTTTTGATGTGAAATAGGGAGGTGGAAAAGGCCAAAAGAAGTTTGGGAAGAGAGGGTTTGTATCTTGTGCATAATGAGGCTGCAAAAACTAGAAAACACTTTATTTTAGATTGCAAAGCGTATAATGACATCATGTCAACTACAAAAGTAATTTAACAACAAGTTTTTTCAAGGATTTGTTCAACAAAGATTGGGTGGAGAGAATGAGAGAGCTCAATTTATTAAACTACATTGTAGAAGGTCAACACTTCATAATGTAAAAATAACAGGATCTACAATCCCATAGACTATCTTTGACATAAAAAAATCTTATATTCTATTTAATTCTATACTTACATTCCAAATAATTTAATAAATACCATTAAATGTGAATTCAGAGTGTTGATAGATGTTGACGGATGTGTACAAATTTGAACACCCTTTAGAATCCTGTATTTATTTAATTTTTCTTGAAAATTACTGCGAAGCATATTACATCTGACTTACAACTAACTAGCAATCACACCTTAGTGTGCAATGGGTACACCGAAGAAGTGTGGAAGGTCAATTAGGATAGATTTTGGTCTATTTTCTGCATACATTTATGCAGTACTTGAGGTCAATTAGTAGGCCATTTAGCAAATGATGTTTTTTATGCAACAAAGGTCTCAATGGAGCTAAGGTCTCAATGGAGAAGTGATAGCTTCAAATAAACTATGCATCCACTTATAGGGATCCAAAGATGATTGAAATAAAACCTTTGAATCATGAAGATAATCAGGCTCCATTACCAACAAGCTCATGTTATGTTTGCAATAAGGATAGAGGGAGAGGTAGGGATAGCAAGAGGGAGAGATAAAAGAGAGAGAGGGGTAAGGAGATAGAGATAGAGATAGAGATGGAGAAGGAGAAGGAGTGAAGGAGAGGGAGAGATAAAGAGAGAGAGAGAGAGGAGATCTAGGGATAGATAGAGATGGAATAGATAAATATATAGAGAGGGATAAAGAGGGAGATAGATTGATGGAGAGGCATGTCTAGAGATAAAGGGGGAGAGAGGAAAATAGAGGTAAAGATGAAGATAAAGCGAGAGAGGAAGAGGGGGACAAATAGATAAAGAGATATAGGTAGAGGGAGAGATAAATACATAGATAGGGAGATAGAGAAGGAGATATAGAGAGGACTAAATATAGAGATATATAGGAAGAGGGAGAGGGAGAGGGAGAGGGAGAGGGAGAGATAAAGAGATATAGATGGTGAGATAGAGTGATAGAGAGATAGAGATATAAGGAGATATAAAGAGGGGAAGAAAGGGAGAGGGAGACAAAGAGATAAACAAATAGAGAGAATTAGAGATAGATACATAAAGATGGAGAGAGCGAAAGAGAAATAGGGGGAGATAAAGGGAGAACGAAGTAGGGGGAGATAGAGATATATGGGAAGAGAAAGGGAGAGAGGTAGAGATAGAGAGAGAGATAGGGGGATAGGGAGGGAGGGAGAGAGGGGGAGAGATGAAGGAGGGAGATAGAGAGAGAGGGAGGGGGAGAAAGGGAGAGAGATAGGTAGACGAGGGCTAGAAAAGAGGGGAGAGAGTGAGAGATAGGTTGAAGAGGAAGAGAGAGAAGAGGGGGAGAGAGTGAGAGAGATAAGCTATATTTCTCTCTTCCTTTGTATCTCTTATATTTCTCTCTCTCATGCTCTATCTCTCTTTGTCTATTCCTCTCTCTTTCAATCTCTATCTCCATCTCTCTCTCTCTCTACATATATCTGTCTATCTAAATTTGTCTCTTTCTCTTGCTCTTTATTTTTTGAGTTTCTCTCTCTTTATTAGCCAATAGGCTACATATTGTGTGACATTTGAACATGAAACAAGTCTCACACCTGCAAACCACTATTGAGTCATTGGAAAACAAGTTTCAACTGCTATTTAATGGTAAACTAGTTGCAGTTTAATGGTAAAGTCCTCTAAAATATTAGGTAAAAGCCTCCAAAATCTCACTTGTCACATCAAAGCCAAATAAATATTGATTTGACAAGTGGACGGGAACATTTTATTTCCATTTGTAGTATTTTTTGTCAATTTGATTGCAACTTTCTTTTCTCATTTGCATTGGTTTATGTTTTAAATCTGTATGTAAATATTTCATAATCAAATAATGCTTAATTTCTTTAAAGAAAAAATCTAGATTTGTCTAAATTTATTTCATTCCATTATTTAGCACCTATTATTAATTGTTTAATCTAGCCACATGCAACTAGAATTTGTAGCACATCCATGCACAAACACATACTCTCTAACATTTTAACATACACATAGTTTTCTATCGACATAATCCTTGAATCTCCTTTAGATGCACGTGCTAGTATACATACCTCTCTCTCTCTATAGAATTATCTCCCCCTCTATCTCTCTTTCTTTTTTCCAATCTCTCCAAAGATCAATTAAACTATCAATTTTTTTATATATTAATTTAATTTATTCTATATAAAAATATATTAATTATTAATTATTATAATAATTTCATATTTATATTTAATAATTTTTATTATAGAATATAATATATAATAATAATATAATCTATATATACTATTATATATAATTACATTATATAAAATATATTAATTATATTTTATATTATATAAAAATATAATAATTATATATATATTTAATAATTTTATTAAAAAATATAATATATAATAATAAATAACATAATTATATTATTTATAATTTATTTTTTATTACATAAAATATACATTATATATTAATTATGCTAATATATATCAACTACGTAGGGTAAAGATGCCGTAATGTTAAAACGTAAATGTGCTCATTTTTAGATTTTGGCCGTAATTTTCATTTTAATAAACATACTCTGAAATCTCGTCGAAACCTTATTTTTGGGCTGCAGCTCGGGAAGAGTTTGGGGGAGCGGAAACCAATAGCGGCGGGGAAAGCAGCTAAAAACGGCGGAAAACAGCCGAAGAAATGGCGAAAAATGATGAACGGCTGAGATTCGTTTAATCGTCTTGCATTGATACGGACGCAAGATAGCCGTCGATACGCTTTTACACGTCGCCTCGTTCCCAGAGGGTAATAACAAAAGTGGCTTAAAAAGTTGTGTAACGACTGTCTTGTTCTTACTACGACAGAGCTAATTTCGGAGCTCGGAACACTCTTTCCAACCCAATGCAAAGAATTTTTGAGCTTTTGTGTGAAATTGCATAGACGATTTCATCGAACATATAACTTTTATTCAGTAAGCAAATTGTATTAATATTGGCTGCAAGCTAGCCAATATATAAACTGATCACGAGGGATCGCGAGGGTTCTGAGACTGGAAAAATGGCGCAGATTCCAAAATTGGACAATGCCCCTATTAATATATCGCCATTCAGGTAAGTACTGTATTTTAGATGGATTTGTCACTTCACAAATCTCTTGTCTGATCAGTTACTGTTCTAAGCCTTTTCTTTTTGGTTCACGCTTACCGAATTATGTGTTTTGGTTTGTTAGGGATCAATCTAGAAAGGAGCTTGTAAACATTCTGAATACGGTGAGTAAATTTGTGCTTGAAACAGTTACCTGCAGGCTAAAGTCTTCTAACAAAAGTCTATAGATAATTATAAATGTTTAGCTTTAAAATAACCGCCTTAATTAAATGTAATCTACATTCGGCATCCTACTCCATGATCATTTTTGGTAGAATAAAAATATTGTGTTAATTTTCAAAAAATGATTACGGGAAAACATCTCTGAAGGTAAGCTGCAGCCCTTCTATATGATTTGATTTTGATTTATTTGTTTTTCTTTACTTTACCATTGACAAGGATTTGCCCTTAGAATCTGCAACTCAGAGTAGATAAAATATCATTCACATTTTTTGCCTTTTTTCTGTTTCTAAGCCGTGATAATTTTAATGCTAACAATTGCAGATACGGGGTAAGAAGACGCTTTATTTGGATCCCAAACTGAGCGGTTCACTTGCTTTGATTCTTCAAACTTCGCTTTTGAAGGTAAGATAGGGAAGCTTAGTGTGATTTTAGTTTGTTTGTAATGTTCTGTGGATTTACCCAAAATGAGTTTTATTAATTTTCGCATGATGTCCTGAAGGATATTTATTGGAAGGTCAGCTGGACTGAGTTAAATTAGCAGACAATTCCTTAACTCGAGGTTTCACACAGGGGTAGCATAAGAGTTTCTGTATGTGAGAATATTTCGGGCTAAATTAAAATAATGGTGTTTCCGATGTCCCAGTGTACTTTAATTTATAGATGCAGAAATTAGCAAATCGAAACCCCCTAAAAATGTTGACTATTGATGTAGATGCTGCCCCTTGGCAACACATCTCCTAAGCAGATGATACAAATTTTCACCCTCTCCTCTCCTCCAGCCCTGGAAAATCTCCCTCATAAACACCACTCGCTCCAAGTTTTTGGCAATGATTCCTTTTTTGTTGTTTTTGAACTAGTCATGTTTCATGGGGCCACCTGGAGTAGAAAACCGTAGCAATATCTCCCTTGTCAGGACTCCTCTAGTTCTCTCTATCGCCAGCAACTAAAAGCACAATTAGTGCATAACCACTGCATGGTGAGATTGTCAACAGATTAAGGCTACTGCAAACAATACGTCTGGTGCAAGCACAGAAAATCATAAGTATTGACAGGGACACTCAGTAGTAAATTTTGCTTACTGCATAGGATTTCAATAGGATTTAGAAGCAAATAGGATAAAAAAGCTAATAAAAGATTGACAACTGATTATTGAGGAGGACTCCATTGAAATAAATTCAGGAAATGCTTGAGTAATACAAACTCAAAAAGAAGGCAGTAGCTTATGTCATACCTTAATGATTCTAGACAGATGGCAAGCAACACAATCATCCAATATCTATAGGTAATCTTTTCCCATAAATAGCATCTTCTCAGTTGTAACCTCGTAAAGATTATTTTGACATGACATTGTGTTCTTTGGAGAAGTAGGCATTGTGATGAACCTTAACACTGTTGCCCTGATCAATTTAACTTAGTTCCTTTTCGAACACCACATTTGCCCATCATTTTGTCATTTAAAGGGTATCCATCTTGTACCACACTACTCCACAAGCTGCGTAATTCCTATAATTCTGCTTCACCTTCGTAGACTGGTTTGTCCTTCTGCTTCAACTTCTTAGTATGCTTCACTTTGGACCTTTAGACCCACCAACCATCACTGTCATAAATGTATTTTGAACTGCCCTAGAAGATTGTGCAATCATAAATTTAATTACCTGTAACTTTAATCTTACCTTTCCCAGTATCTCTGTGCTAAGCCACTTAAATTCTTGATGATGTCTGTGAACCCAATCGTTTAACTTTGACAGAGGAATTTTCCACACTAAGGCTTCCCGAACCTAACAAATAGCTGTTTGGATTGATTCATTGGATTCCCAGTAGGCATGCTAGTTTCCTATGCTCTCAACCATTTACCCTCACGTGACTGTTTGCCAGCAGGCCTTTTGCAAGTTGATTGTGGAAATCTGAATCTGCTGGAGTATCTAAAAATGAAGTTGCTGGAAATTACTTTGTATAATCTTAAGTATGCAACACCAGTATTTTGTCCAGATTCTGCTAGCTTTGTGAGATCCTCCTCCTTAAGCTTGATGACTGCTTTTGGGAGTCCTGTTATTGTCCCCACAAACATCCTGCTGTAGTTCCTACAAACTGTACAAATACCAGGAATTGGAACTGAATATAAAATGGAATGTGATTCTGTTGGAGAATCTAAAAGTGAAATTGACAGAACCTGTCATGCTCCCGCCCAAGTAAGAAATAAATCAAAGTATCTAAAAAGGATCTCAGCACTTAATAGTCTAGGCAAGGGCAGTGATTTTAATCAAGGGATCGATTCTAACGAGGGCGGCGATCTCTTGAAGTTAAAGATATTTAATTAAAATTAAATGGTTTCAGACCTGTGGTTAAGGGAATAGTTGTGACTCTTTGCAAAGAAAGGTTTGAGGAAGAGGTGCGACCCCTCCTAGTGAAAGATATTAAAGTGAGGTTATTTTATTTGAGGAAGGTATCAAGTAAAAGAAGAAATAGAAAAAGAAATCTAAGACATCAATTCAGAATATATATTGAGAGCAGTAATAAATAATATTCAGAAAATAATTTGTTGCAGCCATTGAGGATAAATTTATTAATCCATCAAGAGGTGTAAAACCAGGACCATCCCAATAAGGGACATTACAGAACCTACTGTTAAAGATCTTGATTGAAAACACCAAGAACACAAAATAAAATTTGAATATGCTATGTAAGTGTTTCAGAAAATTCTGGGAATAATAAATCAGAATTTTTTGAAAATTGAAATCTGTAGCTTCTGGAAAAGAAACTGATAATTGGCTGAAAAAGCTGAGTTGAACTCTTATCATTTTCAAAACTGGAACATAAAACAGAATATCACTACAACATTTATAGCAGCAAAATTCTTTTGGGAAAAAAATCGGCAAACCACAAGTATAATATATTTTCAAAAAATCAGAAAAAATGGGGAAAAGATTGGGAAAAAATCGGATTACTAAAAAAATAAAAAAAATAGAGAAAAAACTACTATTTTTTAATTTAAACTCATTTTAATAACATAGAGATATTGAGAGAAAATAAAAATGAGCAGAGATCTAGGGTGGCAGCCCCTAGCATGGTTGAGGGGCAATGCCCCCATTGGGGTCAAGGGGCAGTGCCTCTGGGATGCCCCCCGTTGTGATATAGGGCAGGGTCCAGGGGTAGAGCTTCTGCCTCCAAGCCCAAATTAAAGCCTTTGAAACCACACAGACCTTCATGAGGCATGCTATTTTTCATAATTTTATCACTTTTAACCCAGCTCCAAGACTCCTCCAAACCTTTTGAAAAATGATTGATTTTCACACTTTTAGATTTGACTCTTGTCAAATTTTTATTCCTTTTTTTGATCCGTAAAACGCAGCCAAAGCTGCATATAATATTATAATAATTGAAAATATTACATCAGTGGTAAACCCCAAAAAACAGGGTATAAGCAAAATTTGCAAAAATCCCAAAATAGAAGGCTTCCCTCGAACCCAAAACAGTTCAGTTACAAAGTCTGGTGTCAAAAGAAAAATGGCAGTCACGTGCCTAGCCGCGCCCAAGCAAACATATCAGTCATCCTCGTCGTAGAAGGCTCCCTCCTCCACAATCGCAGCAAAGTCCATACACCACTGGATACCAGCAACTTTGTTCACACCCAACCTACGGCAAAGGAAATTGTAGCCTATGGTAGCCCAGTGATGGTGTCTAGCCAGAGCGTGGTCGCCCATATTCAACAGAAAGGGCTGCCACTCCACCTCAACCCCAAGATGAAACATCTTATCAATATATTCCGGCCAGGGGATCCCCACACCCAATTCAGCAATTGCCACTACGTCCACATCGTCAACTAGAATGGCCTGCTTGAAAACAAGCCGTAGCAGCACCAGACACCTCACCTTAGGAATCTCCATGTCTAAAAGGGTGGCAAGAAAACGGGCAGAGATGTCTGTGTTCACTTGTACTCGGTTAGAGGAGAAGCAAAATTTTATCCCAATGACCATCCTCACCGCTTCGAGGCATAATTCCTTTTTTTGATATTTAATTATATAATAAAATCATTGCAACTTTCAATTATAATATTAGAAACATATAAGATCCTAAAAGCCTAACACTTAACCTACAAATGGAACATTTGGAGTTGATGAAAACCTAGATAAATTTAAATTCCACAATTATTGTTCACATGAAATTATTCAATGGCAAAGAGCCTAAACTCTATGTAGCTAACGATTAACTTGAAAAATGAATATCAATGAACGCTGGTAGAGGCTTCCAAACAAGGTAAAATGACTTTGAACAAACGACAATAAATAAGTTGCTAGCCCTAGTATGGGAACCGGTATGGACCTTAGGTATGAATATGGGTTTGTATATATATTTGCAATATAGTATTAAAAATATTCTCCTTTTTTTAAAATTTTTTGTTTTTGGCGAATCACTACCAGTGAGGGTAGCACTCTTTCATTAATTTCAGAAAAAAGCATTACAAACAGTTCCTCCATTACATATACCACTCATGAGAGGGCTGAATATAGAGAGATCATCGCTGAGCCCAGCTCAGACATTCTACCAACCTGTTCTTCAGACAATAGATCTTTATTCTTTATCACATAATCCAGGAAAATCTGCAGATTTTTTGCGAAAAATGCCTCCCTGAACTTGACAACCACAGCCCCCACAGCCTTGGCAGCATCCACCGCATCGCACAGAAACCCCTGTTCAGGCCACTTATCGCATGCAGATATGGCTTTAACAGTGGTGTCTACATACACGTCTTTTAGCAGTCTGGCCATCTTCTTAGCCAGGTGCTTCTCCCTCACTGAGTGCAGCACATTTAGGAGGAAGAAACCCAGGGGTGCACCATCGTGAATGTGGTCACCCTTCAACCTGTTGGAGCCAATAACCTGCATTATTGTGTCCCTCTTCTCATGTGTCTCTGTCTTGAAGAGACGTTCAAATATTAAAAATATTCATAATTTGTAAATATATATTAAAAATGTTAATAATTTGCAAATATATATTAAAACTATATAAATATTTATAATTTACAAATTATATAAAAAATTGGAATTATTTTTTTTTACTTATAATTCATTTCTTTTCAAACAAATTCAAAAATAAAAATAAGACTAAAGCACATGATTTACTAATTATCCCCCATTTACTTCAAATACTATAATGACTTCACAACAAACATTGTTAAACATGTTAGTTTCAAAATGCAATACAAAAATCATCAATAATCTCAAACTGTGACTTGAATCTTTTGTCAATGACAAGAGATGCACAAGGAAAAACATCAACAACATGAGATGTGCAAAGAAAAAACATCAATAATAGGAGTTGCACAAGGAGAAAACATCAACAACAGGAGATGTGTGGGAAAAAAACCCTTCAATGTCTTTGCCTGAAATCATCATAGCATCAAAAAAAGGAAGAAAAATGAAAAATAATGCAAACTATTCAGGTATAAACCCTACTGACAATGAAATTTGTCAAATCCACATGCCTTCCTATGATTTAATCATGAGTAAACTTGGAAAAATCGGCAAAAAGGGTTGAAATTGGTGGTCAACAATTTTTATGCAAAATCGTCTGTTTTAAGGGAAAAAATCAGAATTTTTAATGTTTTGTGGTTAATGGTGATTTTTGCAAATTTTCCTCAATTTTTGCTTCTATGCATTTGAACATTACATAATGATAAGATAGAATATAAATCTCCCAAGAAGCTATGGTTTCCAATTTAGGCCCAAATATCCAAGGTAGTATGAATGCTGCCCTTGGCCCAATGCACAGTCTCAGTAGACCTGTGCATCGCTTCCATCCATTACATGATAACACTCACATTTCTAGTTCCTGAAGGCCTACTTATAATTAATTTCCCTTTAGAATGTTTTGAAGGAATTAGGGACAATTACTTTTCACACACTTACAAAATCCTATCAACTTAGATTCATTCAACCTAGACATGTTGTCCAAAATGGTTGGTTTATGGACCCTCTACCCAAAAACAGCATAGTTACATAAAAAGGTGGACTGGGTCCACTAGCTAAGAATTATTATTTGTATAGAATAAACAAGGTTCATAGCACTTGACCATTTGAGGAGATGAAGCCAATGCTTCACCCCATGTTTGTCTTTAGATAAATAGTTTTTTTTCTTGTATCATAGCTTGGATGTTGTGTCTCCAATTCTAGATAATACTTATTTGCAGCAGTTAGGGCTGTCCAAGCAATATCGAGAAGGCTTAGATACCCGACTGTACTGTGGTCTCCAATTCCATGAGGTCTGGTGCAGTATACCCACTTGATATACTCATGGAAATATGAAGTATTTACACATTCAGATAGGATAAATGAAATAATTGACGATTTGTCAATAGGCAAGAGAGTGAATATAAACAGGAGACAAGGGATGCATAACATGACTGTCCATATGGAGCAGCTCTTGAATAACTAAAAGTGTTAATCAAGTTAATAACATGCCACCCCTTTGTTGGAAAGGCTTTATCCTTGAATAGACATAGAAAATAGGTGATAAGATCTTGATAAACTTTCAGAGTAACATCACATTGAATCTGGATTGTTAGGTTCACTATCAATCATGATAAGCACCATGTATTGTTGTTAGCCAATAGCTAGATTTTTGTTGTTGTGAATACTGCTGACTTGAAACCCTTGGGTGGCTTCAATAAGTTCGATTATGAATATTTTTATAACTCCACCATTGAAGTTGAATACATTCATGGTAATGAGAATGCTGATAAGGTTCAATCCTAAGTATTTTTGTTTGCAATTAGTAATATTAGTATTCCTTTCGACAGAGTGTTTGGACCGAAACATCCAAATCATTAAAAAATTAGCACATTTCTTTCTAAAAGTTCAGAGCACAATCAACATTTATTGCATTTTAAAACTATCTACATTTTTATTGTAGTGAATATGATCATTTGTTGATCAATTTGAATTCCTTTTTCAAAGGAAACTTTGACAATAGTTTGAAAAGCAAGGTTTCACAAAAGTTGTGTTTGAATTTCCTTATCCAGTGAGACTCAAACGATGCAAGGAGAAGTTTTATCACCAACCATATACAATTCTTGTTTCTTAAACTCCTGTTTTCTGACTTGAGATGCTTAATGCGATTAGGAAGAGGTTGATTATGATTTTCTGAGGAAGAGATTTTTTTGTAGGTCAAGCTAGGGAAGGCAAAGAGATTGGTTGTGTTCAAGGGATTCTTTTGGGACAACTGATAAATTACTGGATTCAACACACCTACTATGAATGTTATCTATCTTACTTGCAATTCTGGTAGAGTTCATCCTGACACCCTGGGTTGCAGGCTTTGCCATCTTTACTCTTGTTCCTTTTAAATTTGATTAGGAGCGTCCCTCTCTTCTCAAAACTTTTCTAATACAAACCATCCTTCATCTCTCCCTCTTTTGTATTTCATTTGCCTGTACCTTCTGAATGGTGTCATGACCCTATCCAAATAGGTTGGCCACAACTGACTTAGACAAGGTGTTTTTTTAACACCACCTTATTTAATAATGTACATATTTTAAATAAATAAATAAATAAAATTAATATATATATAAATTAATAAATAAGTTTAATTTTAAATTTAATTTTTGGCGCCCAAGATAGGTCACACGCCTCATGTGGGGGGGGGGAGGCTATATTTATTGCAATGCTGGGTGCTGGAGAGGGCATGGAGTTTGGATGAAATTTCTAGGCGATTACACTAGTAGGACGAAATCCCTGTCTAGTGCAAGGAGGTTAGGACGAAAACCCTAACCATCCTTAATTCCATCTGCATTCAATTTTGCAATTTCGTTCATTCAAAATTTAATTGCAGGTCTGGGTGGTTGTGTGGATTGTCACATTTGCACTTGGCACACATAGAGGAGCATATTCAGATCCTGGTCACCACATTGTTTTCTCAGCAGGGAAGGTGGTAGGAGGAATTTCCAGTGCTTAGTCTGACCGAGATCTGCCATGCTTATTGCTGGACTATGTTGGAAGTCAGAATAAACAGACCTCTAAAGTTTCAGACTACCCCGGATCTAAGGAAGGCATAGCATTCTGTTGTTCCCAAGTTCAGGATGCCACGAATCTGGAAGCTTGCGCTAAGCAGTCAACTCTCATTCACTGGCAACCAGATTAGATCGGACACAGGGAAGCAAGGAAATAATAAAGTGTAAGAAGATCTGCAATTGAGGGTTTCACGCCTCAATTTTTGAGTTTCGAGCATTTTTTGAAGGTAGATCTGTTAGATGACAGCGGTCTTGTATACTCAACCATTAGCATCCACAGAGTCTTCTCTAGATCAGGTTACTTGTGATATCCTGGCCTTTGTACTTGCACCAAAACAATTAATAGCATGCGTTCATTGTTGATAAAAAGTCAAAATTTGAAATCTGGGTTATGTGATTTGGCATTAATTTGTATGGGTCTCTGCGGTGTAATTTTCAATTCTGTAAGTGAAGTAATATATTGCTATGATTTGAATTTTTTGGAAAAACCCTAGATTGATTACAATCTGGTTCGAAGGTGTGTGTATATATATAAACCCTAGGTTCTTTACATTGGTATCAGAGTAGGCAGTCTTGCCAGTCTGCTGGGTGATTTTTGTGCATGCAGTTAAGTCAAAGAGATCAGAGAGCTTTAGAGAGAGAAAGGAAGAAAATAGAAGCAGCCACACAAAGAAACAATAGTGGAATAGGAGGTAGAGGTAAGAAGAAAATGGCTGAATAGCCTGATGATATGAAGGCATGCCTGCAAATGCAAGAACAAATGACACAAATGCTTGTGCAAATGATGCAAAACTTAACTAATACTGTCACTCACTGCAGATCTACACCAAACAATGCTGAAGGGAGCAATGCAGATCAGCTTTGGGCTGAAAATTATAACAAAACCCCAGTTGGATAAACCCTCAGACCCTTCCAACCCACTTTTTTGCCTAGAGTGGAAATGCAACAAGAAGAAGAAGAGCAGAATCAAGTTGCAAATGATTTCACTGCCATTGTAGATGAGTATATGAGGCTTGATCCAATTGCCAAAAGGGAGATTTCCTTTGAATAGTATAGTAATGCTAGATAAAGAAATGGGTCTGTTGTGACCTTTTTCACACATCACCCCATTCAAATGGGGACCCCCTAAATTTTGCTCCATTTTGGTCTTTTGGGCTTTGGTTCGCTCTCTCTCTGGTCTTTCGTCTTTTCGGGGATGTCCCATCGTTTGACCTAGGTTAAAATATTGATTAAGTTTGCAAAATTAGGGTTTTCTATCCTTCAGGCTTTTTAAGGTCAAACCAGGTTATCAAATTGAAATCTAAGCTTAGTACAGCAATCACAGGGCTTCCAGCAAAGTCCCACTGAATTTTTATCAAATTCTGACAACTTACTATTTATAGTAAGTACTCAATCGGGGACTGTTTCAGCAGGATTTTGGAATTCTGTCAGCTTCGACACATTCAAAACACATCAAGCTGCTTGCACATAAATTTTGAGCCAGATTAGACAACTTGCTATTTTTAGCAGTTCAGGCTTCAGGAGCCATTTTCAGGGGTCAAACATATGATTCTTCATTGCATGTCCGGAGATTACTTCTGGGTTTTTCGAAACCTTCGCAATGATATAACATGCAAACCGAGATGACCACTTTCAGAGTTCAACCTTCGGAGGCTATTTTTAGGGTTTGCATGCAGAGTTCTCTAACGCATGTCCGGATATTCCTTCTGGGTTTTTCAAGAGCTTCGCAACAGTGTGACATGCAAGCGGAGAAGATCAAGTTTTGAGGACTTACTATTTTTAGCCAGTGCATGCATGCAGACCAATTTTTTGGGTTTTTTTGGGTTTCTTGAGATCCCACAGGCAATATGACATGCAAAATCATCCGACAGTGGATGAGTCACTTTTCAGGAAGTTTCTATAAAATAGCAGTTTCACCCCAGCCACCCAACACTTCAGTTCAGCATACAGAGTGACATGTAGAAGAAACAAAGTCAAACGGAGACCGTTCGAGATACATGCAAGTCAAATTAGGGTTTCCACTTTTATAGGGGATGAAATCCAGAAGTTGTCAAAATGAAGTACCCCACCAATATCAGCATACTTCAAGGTACCTGCTGGCAAAATTTGAGCGGAATCGGAGAACTTACTATTTTTGGTAAGTCAGGGCACGGCTATAAATAGCAGGTTTGCACTCGAGGTTGGCATGAGCATGACACTCAAGTTATCAGGATCAGGCATAGCAAGTTTCAAGTCAAACGGAGCTACTGAAGTCAGAAAGTCAAGAACTTACTATAAATAGCAGGTGGCTATAAATAGCAGGTCAGGGCAGAGAATAGGCGAAAGCAAGTTCACCAGGCAAAGAGGGTCATATGGTGAAATTTTCATGCCAAATGGAGCCATGGAAGTCAGAAAAGCAAAGACTTACTAAAAATAGAATGTGAGATCAAGATCCGGCAGAGGCATGGAAATTTCACTAAGTATGGAGAAATGGAAGCTGGACCCCCCTAAATACGCCCACCTCAAGGATGAAACTAGAAATTTTGCTAAGTATGAAAAACAAAAGCTCCACCTTGTAAATGCGCCCATCACCTTGAGGCCGCTTCAAAATTTGTCTAAGTCAAAAGTGAGAGCACACCCTCTCAAATGTGCCCACCTTGAAGTTAAGGAAGCAAGTCAAAAAGTTTCCAAGTGTTCAAATGGAAGTAGCCCATGGTAAATGCGCCCAACCTTGTGAAGTGACTTAGAAAATATTCTAAGGCAAAAACAGAAGTAGCCACCCTTAAATGCGCCCTCATATGAAATCTCCTCCATCAATATGCGCCTAAGGAAGAAGATGATAGGGAAAAGGCGGCTAAGTATGAGATTGAAAGTTGCCTACCTCAAATGTGCCCTCACATGAGAGCTTCCCCCTCCAAATGCGCCCACATGTAAATGCGCCATCAAAAACGCCTAAGGCACAAGAATAAAAGTACGCCTAGTCAAATGCACCCAAGGTGGTGATGGGAAGATCAAAATTTTCTAAGTGTGGAAATGTGGAGAGGACCCTATAAAATGCGCCCAAGCTAGGCTTGATGTTCAAAAGTTACTAAGGCATTGGAAATAAAAGTGGATGGGTGGAAATGCACCCAAGTTAAAGCAAAGAAGGCAAAAAAAACGCCTAAGTATGGAAAATGAAAGTTCACCCTCTTAAATGCGCCCAGCATTGTGAGAGCCATCCAAAATATTTCTAAGGCAAAAACGAAAGCTAAAGGTATCAAATGCGCCCAAGGTTGCTGGAGACTTAAAACGTCTAAGGCACGAAATGTGAGTAGCATATGCCATTTGCACCCAAGGAGGAATGAGAAACTTGGAAATTTCTAAGGCACAAAATCAAAGTGGACATGCCTAAATGTGCCCCAGTTGAAACAGGGAAGAAATTTGTCTAAGGCATGGCAAAATGAAATTGGGCTATGTTAAATGTGCCCTCAAGATGATGGAGTTTCCAAATTTTCTAAGGCATGGAAACTTGAAAGTGCAACTAAGTGAATGCGCCCATGAAGAAGTAAAGTCTTAGAAATTTTCTAACATTGAAAGTGAAAGTAGAAACATGAAAATGCGCCCTTGTGGAAGTAAGGTCCTCAGAAATTTTCTAAGTGTTAGAAAATAAAGGCACATGGTAGCAAATGCGCCCCAGAACAAAAGCAACCCAGTCGAAATAAAATACCCAAGGGTAAAGTGAAGTCTTGAAAATAAACTAAGGCGTTGGAAGGAAATAAAAGCTCTCTAGCTAAAATGTGCCTAAAGAATTGAGAGAGTGCTAAGAGAGTTCCTAAGGCATGGAAATTTTAAAATTGAATAAAATAAAATGCCAAGGGGTCAAGGGCGCCAGAGGTGTAAAGTGAGAGATTTTTCTAAATGAAATAAATATTTCATCAAGAAAGATATACGCCTAAAGGGGTGAGGATTTAAATTTGCTACTAAGTGTGTGAAGTGGAGAAATTCCTAAGGCATGGGAATTTAAAAAAGTGAATGAGAAGAAAATACGCCTTGAATGTGGGTGAGCTCGAAATTTATTTTTCCTAAGGCAAGTATGGAGATTAATAAAGTGGTGAAATTTTATTCCCAAGGCGGAAGCAATTGATATATTTTTCCATGGGTCGAATAAAAAATTAAATGAACCCGTTCAAAAGGCACCCATGGGTTGACAGAGTCAAAAAATTAATTTCCTAAGGGAAATTTTAACATTTTTAGAGGAAATTCGTTTTGACTAGATTATTTTCCTAAGGGAAATTAAATCTCAAAGGGTGGATTAATCTGAGCGAGCAAGTGATTTCTGTCAGCGGGTTGAATTGTTTTAAAAGAGAAAATTTAAAATGTCTAAGGCAAATTTCATGAAATTGAGGATTTAAATGGCAGACATTTTAGCAGATTGGAAATAAATTTACAACTCCCACGAATTTTTCGAGTTGAATTTAATTAAACACTGCGAGAATTTTAAAATGGAGTTCTCAAACAAATCAGAGTGATTTTCTCGCGAGTTGTTTAATCACCAGCGGTTAATTGGCAGACTAGAAGGAAAAATTCAAATTTTTACAGGGAAAGAATCCTCATTAATGGCAACTGCCATAATGACTGGCTGACGACTAGCCCACTACTGCGCCTGAATTAGAAGATGCTGAACGGAGAGAGTGGAGAATTGATGAAGGTGCTAAAAATAACCCCAGCACTAATTGGCAGGATTCTTCGAGAAGAATTATTTAAGCAGTCTCTCCTCTCATTTCTTCTCACTTTTTTCGAAGTTGAGAGTTGCTGAAGAAGTTCTTGAGAGATTGAAATATCTTCGAGATTGTTGAGAAGAGAGGTTCTGTGAGATTTCTATTTTTATTTCAAAGTGTTGAGTTGCTGAAAGTGCGAAATTATTGGAGGATTTATTTCTCAAGTTGCAGAGATTCTCGAAGTTGCTGCAGATTTAATTTATTCGAGCTGCTGAAAGCTAGTTGTTGTTGGAGTTGAGAAGAAATTGCAGCAATCTCTTTATTTCTTCATTCTCCAAATTGCTGAAGTTGACGAAGTGTGGTCAAAAGTTTGATTTATCTTGTGCTGCAAAATTAGCTACATTGCTGAAAGTTGTTGGTGTGCTGCAAATTTTCTTCGCCAGTCGGAAGTGAAGTTGCTGAAAGTTTCTTTCTAAGCTCAAAGTTTTTATACAGTTTGAGGTTTGGAGTTAGAAATTTATGCTGAGAGATGTCATTTTCAAAAGCTAACTCCATATCCGTAGCCGTCTCGGAATTTTTTTATTTTATTAAAAATCTGCAAACTAACTTATTATTATTCTATCTTATTCTTGCAGATGGCTGGAGCAAAGGATGTTGTAGGAACAAGCAGAGCTATAGGCAGAGCTGCAAACACTGAAACGGGCAAAGCAAGCTCATCCCGACAGGCAATGATCAAAAGGCTCGCCAAGTCATTTCTTCCAAAATCAACAATTGTTTCAAAGTTGGCAGGATTAAGTGACACCAACCTCGGGTCGTTTAATCTAAATGCACTCAAGTCTAGGATGTACGGACTGGGAGGCCATCAACCGTCAGTCACAGCACATAACATCATGAAGAGTGGTATCTACGTAGCCGCTGGTTTTCCACCAGCAATTCAGTGCCCGGAGCTAATCATGGAGTGTGTGAATTACTACAAACCAGAGTGTAGAACCATTGTCTCTCCGGATGGCAAATTGCTTGCCAACTTCACGCCAGATGCCATCAAAGAGGCATTTGGGATTCCTACTTCCGAAAAGATGCTTTACAGATCAAAGGAGAGGGCGGATAAAATGTACTCCACCTCCTTCGAGAGGGTTGCTGCGGTCATCAACAGAGTCTGGATGCAGAAGCCAAAGCCATCTCGCACTAAACTCCCAAAGCAGATAATTGCCGAAGATGTGAAACAGGAATACTGCGACTTGATGATGATGCTGAGCCGAATAAATGGGAGTGCACAGGCCTACTTCTTCGAGCCTTGGATGTTCTACTTCATCGAGATCATCTTGGAGGGAAAGGAGTGTGTTGACTGGGCAAGAATGATTAGTGATAACATAGATGAACAGTTCAGGAGCCTGAGGGGGACGAAAACCTTTTACATGAGCTCGTATGTGATATATACGCTGGCAAGAATGACCAAATACTGAGGGATTACATACAAGGAGCCAATAGGCTGTGCACCTGATCAGTTCAAAATCCATGAGGCCTGCACGCAGTTACATCTAACCAACCCTGCCAGTTACAAACGGGCTAATGATGCATTCACAATGCACATCATGAGGACCCTTCAGCGGAGAACGCAGCAAAAAATATCCAAAGAGGCACAAGCATTGATAGAGGAATACGGATATTGGCTCATCCAATTTCTGAAATTCACTTATATTAGGCTGCAGGGGTTCACTTCGTATCCATACCGGCTACTGAGGTACCCCATCGATTACATTATAATGCTGGAAATATCTAGGCAATTGATCGCCTATGATAAGATCTAGAAAAAGAAGAAGGGTGGGCTTGACTTTCCTATTGCCATGGGAAATTCTATCGAGGTGTGTCCCTCCTTGCAGGCAGCTTGAGAGGCAGAGGATGAGCTGCAATTCTATCATCTATCGTATCACACAGGCAGACAGGATTTCGATCCTTACAGAAACATCCGAATGATGACGAACGTTGAGTACCGGCACAAGGCCCACATCAAGGACTTTTGGGCAAATGCTGTTGATGAGGTTGAAATAAGGAAAAGGACGTTTTCAAGGCTTCCCCTCAAGTTGATCAGGGAATGTGAGATCATCCCAGTTCCCGACCAGGTGGAAGAGGATGTCAACGTTATACAGCCTGACTATGGTTCAGTCAGGGATACTCCGGTCCCACCACCTGATTGGTTCGAGCCAAAAATCATGGACTTGGACACGCTCTCAATTCCGGTGTTGACTTTCACAAGGGCTTGGGTCGATAGACATGTATGCAGACTTAAGAGCAGATTAATCGCCCTTACTTATGACTTGATGGGTGACCCAAGGCCACTATCGGTGAGAAGGGGAAAACAGGTTGCTCAAACATCGGAAGAACAAGCAGAAGTACCAACCCAGCCGATACCGTTGAGGATGGAACAAGCATCACCTATACACTCACAAACTCAGTCTTTGAGTTTGAGATTGATTTCATTATTTGCTGATCAGAGGGCTGGGTTGGGTGAAGAGCGGGAGCTTGAGGAGGTGGATCAACCCAACATCCGAGAATCAGATAGTATAAGCGTCAGTGCATCCAGGGCTGGCCGACAAGAGGAAGAAGAGGAAACAGTGGCCGACACCCGTTTCCAACAGATGTTGGACATGACATTAGAGGAAGAGGAAAACACAGAACAGAGGACCCAAGGGTCAGGAGATACGCAGCTCGTGGATGATGATGAGCCCAAACAGAACAGTGCGAGAAGAGAAGAAGTACACGAGGTGGAGGCAACAGAAGAGCAGCCCCTCGTCATTTGCAATCCACAGCAGACAGTGCTGGATTGGCTTTTGGAAAGAATGAGAAGAGACCTCGAGGATGATACAGATCCAGCCATTGAGATGGAGGAATTCCTCAAAAGGATTAGTGCGCCTCCAGAAAAGAAGAGAGCCAGAAAATTCTCGAAGATTTCGACTGACGAGTCAGGCTCCCGTACACTCCAAGTTGCTGACCCAAGGGAGGAATGTGATCGAGCCGAGGAGAGGCCCGAAAACTATGTGATCACCACCGTAGAGTTGGGTTGTCCTACGGGAGCCCAAATTGTCGAGGAGTTCGATAACTCTTATCAGGCGCTGAAAGACCAGTTGCTCAGGACAGAAGGGAATTATAAGAAGTTAAAGAAGGAGCACAAAACCTTGATTGGATATGTGCAAAGTCTAGCATGTCCAGGTGAACAGGCAGACCCAACAGTAGAACTCCCACCTGAGCTTCCAAGGGAGTTAGTTATTGGCTTGGAGGACTTAAAGAAGATGGAGACAGAGGCAGACAAATGGGTCAGCCATGTTCGGGTTGATACAGAGAAATTTATGGAGGACCTCGCCGATGCTTATCAGCAGGCCTCAAATATTTTGACGCGCATGGATATGGTAGATCAAGCCTGGGGCAATACCCGCATCTATTAGATGAAGACTGTTCTTCGTTTAGGGGCTTTGATGCATATAGCTCTACAGACTTTGGTGGATGGAGGTGTGATTCAGGATGGTGACAGGTATGATTTCACCAGTTGGTACTCCTCGGTGGTCACAGGCCGTGGGTTTCATGATGCAGCAAGGGCAGATTCGGCCAGAACCAGGAAGGCAATGGGTAACATCTTGGAGGGAGTTCTTAATACACTAGAGGCCATATTTGCTAGGAGGCTGGCTCCCGAGGAAATAACTGTTGATAGCTTGAGAGGCAAATTGGCTCCATTCTTCTCAGCTACGAGGTCGCTTGTCCAGGACGACTTTGAGAATGTCTCCACTTTCTCTAGTATAATTCAGGATACCCAGACGCCTTGGTGGCATGGAGGAAGTCTTACACTCGGCACGGACAAACGGTAGCGGTCTTGGAATTTCAGCTCAACCATATTCCACCAATTTCGGTTCAGGAGGTTGAGGCAGTGTTGGCTCGGTTGATCAAGTTTGCAGTTCGAGAACGGGATAGTGGGAACGCTCTGCTTGATGAGGATCTTCTGGAAGAAGATAGTGGGCATTAATTGCTCATAGTGGGGAGTGGAGAATCTTTTGTTCATTTATTACCCCACTCCCCTCAGTGGCGGTTTTTAGGGCAGAAACCCTAATCAGGGCATAGGTGGCTCAATCTGAGCCCTTTATTGTAATTGAATCCGAACTGTCCATTGAAATGGGCTAGCTATAAAAGGGGCATCCCCCCTCATTTGTAAATTATTAGAACTAGAATTGAATCAAAGATAGAGTTGAGCTAGAGAATAGAAGGCATATAGCATTTAGCTTAGAAGTTAGCTTAGATTGAGGAGGAAGGAAGTTTTCCCATTGAGGACTTTGTAAGAAGTTGTTGTGAACACTCTCATAATATAAAGATTTATCATTGTTTGGTGGTTCTATCTTCTATTGTGAGTAGCTAGCAAGGCTTGTTCGTCTTTCCAATTCAAGTAGATAGAGTAGAGTAGACTTTGTTTTATGCAAGTAGTTGTTAATTGTGGAGTGTGGCGCTGCGATTTGAGCATATCTTCTCTCATCCATACCACCATAGTTGGCACACTCGCGAAAAACTCGCGAGTTTTTTTCCACCGCGAGTTTTTACGAGGTTAACTCACCATCCTTTAAAAAACGAGTTTTTTGAAAAACTCGCCACTAAAAATTCGCAAGTACTCGCGAGTCCGACAAAAAAACTCGGCCGCGTAGAACATAAAGCAGAAAACGTCTTTTTTCAGTTTCATTTCATTTCAAAATTGAATGATAGTTTGTGTGAGGAGCTCAAACCCACCCCCCCCAAGCAAGGAGATATCATTTCCAACGATTTGCCATCGAGGAGAGCAGATTCAAATGCCATTTTGTGTGGATTTTGAAGAGAAATTCAATTCACAGGTAGGGGTTTTGTTTTTGTTTTTTATTTTTGCTTAATCATTTTCTTTCATTCTTCTTGCAAAATACTCATTCCAAATTGAAAAAAAGTCATAATAGAGCACAAAGAAACAATTTTTTTGCATTTACAATCCAAAAAACAAGATTCATCACAATCTTTTGTTGATTTTTGCTGATTTTTTTCATTTTTTTAATTGTTTTTTGAAATTTTCAGACCTAGGTTCATTTTTTGTGTAAAATGATAAGATTAGTTAATAATGTTAATTTATAATTCATTTAAACACATTTGTATCAATTTAAATCAAATTTAGCTCTATATCTTTTAAGTTTTAAATTTTTAATGATTTAGGTTGTTTTTAAATTTTTTTTGTATTAAAAAACTAATATGTTGTACATATTTTTTGTGTGTGTAGATTGATCATTGAGCATTGAATACACACTATAATGGCTTCTGGCTCAGCATCAGGTTCCAACCCCGCCCCACCATGTTCCACCCCGTCTACACCATCATCATGGGTTCCAGGCACTCGTCCTGCAGGGGCTAGAGACCCTACATGGAAGTATGGTGTGAGAGGGCACGTACCTGGAACAGTTGTTTGCAGTGAGTGCAAGAATACATATCATGGAGGCATAAATCGCCTCAAATACCATCTTGCAGGCATTCCTCAGCGTGATGCCAAGCCTTGTGAGAAGCCCAAAGAAGAGATTAGAAGAGAGATGCTTGCACTACTCTCAATTGCCGAGGAAAGAAAAATGCAAAGGGAGAGGGCAAAAAAAGCCATAGCAGCTGCCATAGCTAGTGGACATGCGTATGCCCATGGCCAAACTCAGGAGCACGAGGCTGAGCACATGGAGATAGAGTCAGATGAGGAGGGAGATATTGGCATTGTTGGCTCTCTTCGTGGTCCACGGATTCGTGTTCATAGCACAGCCACAGCTATATTATCCTCTAGGCCCCCCGTTTCCTCTAGTTCGACTTCGACTAGAGTGTGAGTGCCACCACCACCTTCATCTTCACGCAACCCACAGAGTTTTTTTGTGCCTCGAAACACACCAGGAGCACAGGTATCATTGGAGGCTATAGGGTGGAACAAGAAGGTGCATCAACATGCCGAGTCGGCATGTGCTGACTTTTGGTATTTCAATAACATACCATTTAATGTGGCGAGTAGTCCCTATTGGCACAATATGGTCACTGCATTGACAGTTGCGGGAAAAGGCATCAAGCCACCTTCTCGCAAAGATTTGAGTGGGAGGTAGGTGAAAGTCAACTTAAATTTTATGCTAAGTTTATGTTCTTTAAATCAAATTAATTTATAATTTATTATTTATGTTGAATTGAAGCTATTTTTGGTTTAAAACTTACAATTTTGTACTTATTTAATTATTTTACTTTGTACCTGCAGGTTGCTCACAAATGCAACCCAAAGGGCAATGCAAGTGGTTGAACAATGTTGTACCCAAACCGAAATTTTTGCTTCATCAAGGCATTTTGCTTAAAATGGTCTAAAACTTGTAAAAGTGGGGTCAAAACTCAGTTTTTGGGCAAATAAAGTATGGGCTTTTAGTCAGTGTAATGCCAGGAAGATACTGGCAAAATTTGAAAATTTTGAAAATTAGGGTTTCTGAAGTCTATTTTTAGCCCGAAACCCTAAAAAATAAGAACTTGTCAGAATTAGCTGAAATTAATTTTGATTGGCTTATTTCACATCACGATCACAGTGGTGAAGTCAGTTTCAGTTAAAAGTCAGTTTAAGGCTGGTGGGTAGTTATAACTTTTTCAGGAGAAAAGTTAGGACCTCTGAGGTCATTAATGGCAGTTGGCCAGTACCAGGTGTTAATATCTAAGCCTGAAACTCAAAGAAGAACGCTCTACGATGAAAGATGTTGAAAATTATGCTTTTTGACGGAGGAGATTTTCAACAAGGTAAAAGTACTGTGAAATTGGCTAAGTCTGGATTGAAAATATTCTAAGTTTGGAGGTCAAAAGCGCCACTTTCAGCTAGGGGCGCCCATCATTATGGAAGCTGTATTCAACTTTTTGTGAGTTTTTCTACCAAGATGATTTCTTCAGTTTCCTGATAGCTTCGCAATGAGCTAGCCAGCCAGTCCGACGAAGGAGTAAAACGCTTGAAAACGTAAATTCAGTACAGAACGAGGGAAATATGAAGTAGATGACTTTGAAGAGAAAAAGCGCCCCTGGAGGCCAGGGGCGCCCATCTTTTTGAAGATTCAAATGAAGTCTTTTGATCAAGTGACACCCAGGAAGTTTGTTTTTATTTTTGATCCAACTCCGCGATGCATCTGTCAGCAGGTGAATCTGAGTTGCCGAGTTGCCGCCATTAGTGGTCAAACTTGAGGTTCCAGACTTGATCAGAAACTATTCAGAAAGGACAAAAGCGCCCCTGGAGGCCAGGGGCGCCCAAGGTTTTAAGACCTTTAATGAAATCTGTTTGATGATTTCAGATGCTCATCTCGTTCGTGTCAGCGTCAGCTTTCCGTTCCCTCTCTTAGCCAGTTCAGAAGATGTCTTGGCAATCCGCAGTCGGAAGTTGAGTAATTTTTGCCAGTTGCAGTAATGGATGACAGTGGTTGGGAAAAGCGCCCCTGGAGGCCAGGGGCGCCCATGATTTAGGAAGCTTTAATGATGTTTTTATACAAAGTGTTCATCAGGAGCCTTTGCTCAGAATTCAGTCTGCTCCGCAGTGAGCCAGTCGGCGTGTTTTGAAGTTTTGTCAGATATCGGGAAACGTCAAGTGAAATATGGTCAAGTTATCAGTGAAAATGATGAAAATGCCTGAAAATATTCTAACAATGAGGTCAAAAGCGCCCCTGGAGGCCAGGGGCGCCCATCTTTTTGAAACCTCAGATGGTTGAATTTTGAATTGCCACCTCAAGGAATCTTCTTGTCAGATTTGGTCCTGCTCTTCGATGGAACTGTCAGCCAGTTGATCTGATGCGGCAGTCAATCAGAATCAGTGATCGAACATGAGCTTCGTTTGAGGTTTTAGATTCTAAATTTTCAGAAAATGTCTAAGGAAGGAAGGATGCCTAAAGTCAAAGGTTGACTTCTATTGAACCTATTTTTAGTCATAACTGGCTAAACTTAGTTTGCATGCATCAGTTAACTGAATCTTCAAGATGGCGCCCTAACTTGGGTTGGTTCTACATCCAGTTAACTGAGTTTGAAGCCAAATATAGGCCATGCGTGAGTTTTGAAGCACCTGTTGTACTTCAAGCGCTATTTCCAATGCTTGGCATGCATTTCACACGCCTTAGAAGATTTTTTTTGCTAATGGCGTCCATTATTCTTCATCAGAGTTGACAAGAAACATCTTTTCTTGAGCATAAAATTGATCTGCAGGTGCTACAAGTGTCAGATTTCAGTATTCTTCGTAGCTACAGATTCAGATTGTTCAAGGGAAGATTATTTCAGACTTCGTTTTCCATTTGCATGCAGGTTTTATCAATTCTACTTCAAGCATAGGCGAATTTTTACAGAAGAAAGAGAGAAAACAAAAAATAAAACTTCTATTCTTCTGTCTTACTTTCTTCTATTCTCGTCTTAGGTTTTCTTCGCATGTCAAAGAAAACGACAGATTTTTCAGAAAAGCATCATCTGGGTTCAAGTATTTCAGCATCAACAACAATACCCATGTCTTAGATTATTTTGCGAAAATTGCCCCACTGCCTCTTTTCTAGAAGCACTGTGTTTTTTTTTCGAGAATTCTCTTTGCATGTGGGCCTAAATCACATTTTTTCGCAAATCTGTTGATCTGGGTGGTTTCAGGATTCATTTCTACGCAAAACCCATGTCCCAGATTTTCGCGAGAAAAATTGCCCCTAGTGCCCCTAACTGCTAGTTCAGATCTCAACTGAAAACCTTTTGCATGCGGGCCTAAATCACATTTTTCCGAATTTCTGACGTTGTGGGCCGTCCTAGAATTTGATTATGCACAAAACCCACCTCTCAGAATATTTTGTGAAAATTGCCCTTCGACAGGCTATTTTTAGCCTTATCTAGAGTGATTTTTGGTTTTCCAGAGAAGTTGTCAGAACGTAGCTATGTTCACAGTCAACAGGCGAGTTTTTCCGGATGCAATTCACACAAATCAAATTCAAGACGATGTCAGTCTTAATTCATGATTTCATCAGAAAAGCTGACATTGATTTGTATCAAGCGCATCAGAAAGGTTGACAAGCGTAGTCACTCAAGTCCACATGGTTTTATGCCTCGTATAGCTGATTGTCTTCCAAGGCCAGTTTAGAGGGTTGATAAGCATGAAAAACGTGAGAAACGTCAAGCTGCAGAAGAAATAGTGGCCATCACTTCAATTTACAGAGCCGCCAGAGTTACCAACCAATGAAGGGCCAGTTTAAGTATGCAGAGGTTTTCGGTTTTGCTTGAGTTACTAACTAGCAGTTGATTGACAGTTGAGACATGTGATGACCTCTAGATGGTGATGCAGTTACTAACCTCGTGGAGGGGTTACTTGCTCAAGATCAGGGTCAGTGAACTTCAGTTCAAGGCATCCCACCTTTTCCAAGATAGACATTAGACACAGGAGTTAAACTCGAGGCTTCTTTCCGAGTTAACTTGCTGTTATACATTGCATGCCATGTCTTTCTTGGAAACATCTACAAACACTTGGATCTTAGATTAGATATTTCAGTTAACTGATGATAGCATTCCAGTTAACTTGCTTTCAATAAGGACGTGCATGCTTGCACATTGTCCATTTAGATTAGATGTTTCAGTTAACTGATGATAGTTTCCCAGTTAACTGTATAGTTTCATTCAATTAGGGTTTAAGAATAAGATCTTGCATGTCTTGCAAGACTGTAGTTGACTCAAGGTGATTTTAGGGTTGCCTACACCTTGAAGTCTATAAATAAGAGCTTTTAGCTCATTTGTAATTAACTTTTCCTGGTGATAGAGAATTGCTGCGTTGTCGGCAACATGCCTATTCTCAAGATTGGTTCACCCTTGTAAATTAGAACTTTTGCTTGATAGCATACATGCTGCGCCTACCTTGCCTGTAGTATTGCTATTATTGTATCTGTTCAAAGAGTAATTGCTGTTATAATAAATTGTTGCGCCTACCTTGCCTTCATGTTATTGTCATGGTGTTTATTCGACCTTAGTTAAATGGGGTTGCTGGTTTGATCGTTATTGCATGCGTGTTGCGTCTATACAATCTACTGTCCCAGTTGCTTACCTTTTGTTTTGTTTATTATAAGCCTATTCAGAAGAGCAAATAGTTGCGCCTACCTTGCCTTCATGTTGCGAAACTGTACTTAAAGCTTATCGTTTGATGTGTGTTATAGTAGACTCATTCAGCCAAGCAGATAGTTGCGCCTACCTTGCCTTCATGTTGTGAAGCTGTACCAGGTTTACCGTCCTTTTGTTTGTTTTAATAAACTTCTTCCCGGATTAGCAAATAGTTGCGCCTACCTTGCCTTCATGTTGTGAGTCCGCACCTGGAGTTTATCGTATAATACATTCCTGCTCCATTTCTTCATGCTCTGTTTCTTGAGGAAACTGGATAGATTTAAAGAAGTTAGCTTAGTTGTAGTTAGATGATCTGCGAAACCAGAAAATACTTAGCTGCAACGTTCTAGGTTTTCTTAACCTTGTGCCTCTACCAGCTGAGAACAAAAAGATAGGATATTAGTTTAGTTTTCTATTTCATGCATTCCAGCACAACGAGGGAGCTTCCCCTCCTAATTTGAAGAGCACTCATTACGTAGTGTGCATAGCTGTCCGTACAAACTCACACTCCAGAGGTGTTAGTTCTTACGCCAACAAACAACAAAAAGTTAAATGGAAGAAATATGGCTGCTCCATTCTTTCTGATGGGTGGACGGATGGGAGAAACCGCACCATCATTAACTTTTTGGTTGCTTGCAAAGGTGAAGTTGTGTTTTGGAAGTCGATAGATGCGTCCAACAGGATAAAAACTGCAGATACATTGTGTACATTGTTGGAAGAAGTTGTGATGGAGGTGGGGATTGCTAATGTGGTGCAAGTTATCACAGATAATGCAGCAGCGTATGTGGCAGCAGGAAGAATGCTTGAGATTAGACATCCATCACTCTTTTGGTCACCTTGTGTGGCACATTGCCTTGACCTTCTTTTGGAGGACATAGGCAAACTTGTTTGGGTGGCACCGATTGTAGATGATGCAAGGAGCATCACAAAATTAATCTACAATCACCCTTGGGTTCTTAGCTTGATGAGAGATCATACGCAAGGGAAGGAGTTGGTGAGAGCAGGTGCCACAAGGGTTGCAACGATTTTCATAACGTTGCAAAGCATTTTGGATTCTTTGGGCTTTTTAAAACAAATGTTTGTGAGTCAAGCATGGAATGACTCCTCATATTCAAAGAAGCCCGAAGGAGAGAGAGTTGCTGCAATAGTCTTTGACCACTTGTTTGCACAAAAAGCTACAGAGATCGTGAAGGTAACTTCAAAACTTTGATTTTAATTTTAAACTCAAGTTGAATATAAATATATATATATTTTAATTTAACTTTAAGCCTTTCATTATAAATTTCTAACTTTGATCTTTTTGTATTTTTCATCTAGGTGTCGGAGCCCTTGGTAAGAGTCCTTCGCTTGGTAGATGGGGATCAAAACCCCATGGGATATATTTATGAGGCCATGGATAGGGCCAAAGAGGCTATCAAAAGTTACTACATGGGGAACAACCTGAAATTTGATCCCATATGGGAAATTGTTGATAGGAGGTGGAACAATCAACTCCACCAACCCATCCATGCAGCAGGGTACTTCCTCAACCCTTATTATTTCTTCTCAGAGAGCTTCTCCGATCCTAATGGAGAGGTTATGGAGGGGCTCATGACATGCTTTCAGAGGATGGAATCCGAGGTTGCAGCGAGAGACCACATCGTCATGGAGTTGGATATGTACAGGGAAGCAACTGGTAATCTCTTTTCTTCAGAGATGGCTCTTAGAGGAAGAAACACTCTGCCACCAGGTATAAAATTGGGAGTCTTTAACTTTTAAGTTTATTTCACATGCATCATGATCATATAATTTGATAAAATGTGTTTTACTTTTGACTTTTGACTTTGTTTTCTAACTCTTCAATATTTATTTTTTTTGCAGAGGTTTGGTGGAAAAATTGGGGTGGAAAAACCCCACATCTTCAAAAAATTGCCCTCCGTGTATTATGTCAGCCCTGTAGTGCATCCAGTTGTGGGTGCAATTGGAGCTTGTTCGAGTTCATTCACACGAAAAAGAGGAACAAGTTAGCACAAAAGCGCCTGAATGATCTTGTCTTTGTGCAATACAACCTTCAGTTGCGCACAAAGAGAGTAGAAGAAAAATCACTGGATCCTATTGATTTAGATGAGATAGATCGTTATAGTGATTGGACAGGGCGAGATGAGCAGCCTCCATTGTTTAGCACGGACGAGATCCTTGACTTTGAGAGACAAGCAATGGAGGATGTGGGTGCATCAGGAGATGTAGGGTTGGAGGACATTCTTGAGCCAGAGCCATAGACACAACCTTCCATGCCAGCCGAGGATGTCATGTCCCCTTCCAGTTGACATCTCTCAGAGCTGATGATTAGCCTATTATGCGACCCTCGTAGGCTGATAGGATGGATAGAGGGTCTTGATGGAGCGTGGCTTGGCTTCAGTTGTCAGAATTTCTCCAGTTGGCTTTCGTTTGGGCTCATTCGATACTACTTGCCTGAGTTGCTATTTTTAGCAATATTTGACACTCAGCGAGGCACCCCTGCTATTTTTAGCAGTATGGTTTGATCATGTGCAGAATCATTCACTCTTTCGCCAGCTTCAGACGGTTCGTGAATCGGACGCTTCTTGAGGGAGATATTAATATTTAATTGATTAATTAAATATTAATTAATTGGAGCATATATTATAAGGTTATAATATTTTAATATTATAACTTAAGTGAACTGCTGAAGGGGGTCGCCCATCATGGAAGGGGTCATTTTTAATTATAATTTATAATTAAAAATTTGATTGAAGACTATTGAAATAATTTAAAGAAAAGTTCGAATTTATTTAAATGATGCTCAATTGAGAAAAGTCGCACTTTTCAAGAATATAAGGGTTTTGCCTTGGGATTCGAGCCATTATGATGATTATGAGATTTTTGAACAAGTCTTCTTCCGGAGAACAAAGCCTAGGGTTTCTGTTGTCTACAAACATTGGAGAACGAGCCATCTTCAGTGTTGCGATTCAGAGGCTGTGAAATACCAGCTGATCTATTGCTTTTCAGAGAGATTTCTTCATTCATAAGTGATCACAGAGCATTCACAGAGCATTCACAGAGTATTCACCAGTCAGGGTTCTGATCTGGATTTCATCTGGCAGTTAGCAAACTGAGGCGCCTGTTCTTTGCTTCATATTTTGCATCTCTTGCAAGGGCCGTACCAAATCTTTATTTGCTGTCCAGATCCGTACATCTGCCGTACCATTGAGACAAGGGCCGTACTTTCTTGTAAAAGGCAAATCGCCTATTCTTTCAGTTTCCCGTCTTCTTCTATGGTGGCGCCTAATCCTCTGGAGCATTTCTGGAGCATCAGACAGAGGGAGAAGTAGCTGTATGTGAAGGCCGTACCATTTTATGAAGATTACCAGCTTGCTGCAATATCAGGTTTTCATCAAAAATATCATTGCCTTTTGATTGCATGTTATTGGATATTATTTGTAATCATTCCAGAAGATAAATAAATAGTTTGGCATCAGTATATTCAATAGTTTCTATCGTTTCCAGAGTTGAATGATTTTATTTGAATTTATTATCAAACTCTTGCAAAATCACCACTTTCTTTATTCATGCAAAAGACCACAAAAAAATCAAAATACAAACAAAACTATCAAAAAACAGTCAGATTCAGAAAACGGGGAAACAAGGGTTTCTACAGAGGAGCCAGTAGCAGTAGCAGTAGCACCGCGAGTGCAATCACCGCCACCACCTCCACGCACACGCGGGAGGGCTAGAGGACCCACCCCTTCTTCCCTAGCTGCTGCTAGACTAGGGAAGAGGAAAGCCTAGCATGTTGTATTTAGTTACTGTTTAGTATTTGCTTCTAGTTCTAGTTTTATTGCTTTCATGTATTAGACTTTCAGGCTTTTAGCCATTGGGATTCCGCATAAGAATGTGATTTTGTAATCAATTTACATTGAAGTCAATCAAAATTAATAGAAAACACTTTTGTACTCATTTATGGATTCATTGGATTCATCTTGTCATTGAATTTTGCAAAAAAAATGTGTTTCTAATGAAATTTATGCAATTTTTTAAGTTCCCGAGTTTTTTTGCCGAGTTTTAAAAACTCTCAAGTTTTTGGCTTGGCGAGTTTTTTCTTGGGGCGAGTTTTCCAACTATGCATACCACTAGCGGGCTTACTGATGGTAAGTTCGCCTTGCGTGGTCAACTGGAGTATTAGCACTTAACTTCGATTGTGGCTCATATGTCCGTATGCATCATGGTGATGGTATGTACATGTTGTGTCATAATTTGAACACCTTTTTCATCCTTTGAAGATTGCACCAACTTTGTCAGAGTTGTCTGAAGGGAGACGAAGCAAAGTCTGGTTTGAAGATTGTTTAAGTCGATCCTCGTCCTCCACCCTTTAGGAGTAGATGGTAGCATCCCTATCCCTATCCCTTTAAATTCAGTATTTCCCGGTTAATTTAGGAGTCAGAGCAACATTGTCAAATCATTCATGTCTTAACTGCTTCACAAAATCGAACAATTACGTAAGTCCCCTTTAATACCCAACATATTCACATTAGCCAACTGAGTCTATTCGCGTTAAAGGAACCTTGGAGTTGAACGCATGAACTTTCACGCAATCTTAGCATGCAGAATACTTTGATCAAGAGAGAATAGACTGACCGTTGGGCATTTTTATTCTGTGTTGATGTTGTCATAAAAAGCATGTCAACAGGGTCAAGGAATGATATGAGGCAACCTATTCAGCAGTTTAATAGAGATCTCCACCACAAAGTAAGTAAATTGACACTCCCTACATTTGATGGTTTTGGAAATGTTACTGCTTGAGCTTGGGTTCAAAAATTAGATACATACTTTTCACTTAGCCCTATGACTGAAGATGAAGCAATCCAGTTTGCCATTGTATATTTGGAGAGCATGGCTCATGAGTGGTGGCATCATGGTCTTATAACACAAGGGTTTAATCTTATTGTGACATATGCTGATTTCACACAAAAACTCGTAGATAGATTTGATAAAAGAGATCCGGAGGTGTATTTCAAGGAGTTGACATGTTTGAGGCAACATGGGTCGATGGAGGATTATGTTACAAAATTCCAAAGACTTCCAGTTATGGTTCCAAATGTGACAGAAAGAGATTTATGTTCTTGTTCATCAAAGGATTATCAGAGTCATTCTGTGGATTGGTGAGGGCTTTTGAGCCAATGTCCTTGGAGGATGCTATTTGAAGGGCCTTAAGCCTAGAGGACTCTGCTACGAAGAATAGATCTATTTCCAAGGGGGCACCAACGGGACAACAGAGGAAGCCATTTTAGAAGAATGTTCCCCAATCAAAGATTTCACCTCCGAAGCCTAGCAGGGTGTTGGAATCTAGGAATGAGCTTTGAAGGAAAAAACTGTTTTACTTGTAGGGAGCCTTGGATATCAGGTCATAGGTGCTTGGGAAAGGTACAAATCCACTATATAGAGGTAGTTTCTAATGATGATTTTGAGGTCAAAGAAGTTGAGCCTTAGGATGTTATAGATGAGGTTGAGCACAAGGAGAAGGTAGAGGGAGAGCATTCTGGAGGCACTCTTGCAGCACTTTCAGGACCACCTAGATATCATTCTTTTTGTATTAGAAGGGTCCTACACGGACAAAGGGTGACAATTTTAATAGATAGTGGAGCCACCTATAATTTCATTGATGAAGGATTGGTGGCTAAGATTGGCCCAAGGACGAAAGACTTTGAGGGATTTAATGTGAAAGTGGCAGATGGGTATACTATTCCATGCAATCGTAGGGTTCAACAGTTGGATTTGATGCTAGAAGGACATAAGATGCGAGATGACTTTTATGTAATTGGCATTGTGAGACAAAATTGGTTTTGGGAGTATAACGGTTACATTCACTTGGTGAGTACACACAAAATTATCAAACCATGGAGTTGAAATTCAAATCTAATGGGAAGGAGGTTGTACTTCGTGGTCTTGCCAATGGAGTCCTATAAGGGTTTCGGCTAAGAGGATGGAGAGAGCATTTCGTAGAGACCAAGTAGTTTGGGTAGCAGAATGCTTGATTATAGATATAGATAAATCCAAGGAGGAGAGATATTATGATGTTGACATCCAAACTATCTTGAACAAGCGTTGCAAGGTGTTATGTGAAATTCCACTAGGGTTACCACCAGATAAGGGTTTTCAACATGTGATTGAGTTAGAAGGGGAAAAACTATTCATTACTACACCATACTAGCATTCTAGGAGGTGTAAAGAGGAGATTGAGAAGGCGATTAAGGAGCTATTGGACATGGGACACATCCGACCGAGCTCCACCCTGTTTGCTTCTTCAGTTGTGTTGGTCAAGAAGAAAGATGGTACTATGAGGATGTGTATCGATTATAGAGCCCTCAACAAAAAGACAATAAAAAATCGATACCCCATACCCAAGATTGATGAGTTGATAGATGAGCTTCATGGTGCGAGGTACTTCTCCAAGATTGACTTACGATCGGGATACCACCAAATAAGGGTTCGTGATAGGATGTGCACAAGATAACCTTCAAATGTCACTAGGGGCACTATGACTTCTTGGTCATGCCATTTGGGTTGACCAATTCACCTGCCACCTTCTAGTCATGCATGAATTAGGTATTTATTTTATAGCTAAGGAAATTTGTGTATGTCTTCTTTGATGACATCTTGATATACAATAAAACATGGGAGGATCACTTGAGGCACATAGATGAAGTGCTTGGCATACTTGAGCAACATTCATTCTACGCCAAGGCATCCAAATGTGAGTTTGGTTTGACTGAAATATTATATTTAGGGTTCAATATTAGTGCCCAAGGGGTTAGTGTGGATGAGGAGAAAATCAAGGCAATCCTGGATTGGCCTAAACCAAGGAATTTGACACATTTGAGGGGATTTGTGGGACTATGTAGCTACTATCGGGGGTTTGTAAAGGGTTTCTCACAACTTGCAGCCCCATTGACGGACTTGATGAAGAAAGGGGCTTTCTCTTGGAGCCCTTCAGTGTTGGTAGATGGTTAGCGCTCCCCTCGGGATTCGTGACTTGGCTTAATCGCCTCTGTGGATCTATTAACTTTGGCGGTTGTATTGGGCATTAAAAGGTCAACCTTTTGGCACAATGACAATCGTGGGGCCAACAATTGGTATTAGAGTCAAAGGGTGCCGGGTTTGAATCCCCTCGGGTTACATTGAGGGTGTGATTGTTGGCAGATGGTCAATGCTCCCCTCGAGATTCGTGACATGGCTTAACCGCCTCCCATGGATCCGTTAACTCTGGCGGTTGTATCGGGCATTAAAAGGTCGACCTTTTGGTGCAATGACAACCGTGGGGCCAACATTTAGCACAAAGAGCTTTTGACAAGATCAAGGAGGTAATGAGCTCATGTCTTGTTCTAGCAATTTCAGATTTCTCACTTCCTTTTGTTTTAGAGTGTGATGCTTCAGGTGAGGAGATTGGAGTTGTCTTAATGCAAAATTAACACCCAATAGCATTTGAGAGTAGGAAGCTCAAGGAGATAGAAAGGAGTTTCCCTATTTATGACAAGAAGACGCTAGCAATTATGCACACATTGGCCAAATTCAAGCAATACTTGGTTTGTGGGAAGTTTGTGGTGAAAATGGATCATAACAGCTTGAAATTCTTCCTCAATCAAAAGGATTTGAATGATAGACAACAAAAATGGGTAAGTTACAAGCCTATGATTTTGACATTGAGTATGTTAAGGGAAAGAATAATGTGGTGGCTGATGCACTCTCTAGGAAGCCTTATTTCTCCTCTATGGCTGACATATCTACTGATTGGAAGGCTTCTATAATTGCTGAGTATGTCAAGGACACATTTTCCGTTGACATTTTGGATGGGATGTTGCAAGATGATAGGTACAAAGTGGTGGATGAACTGATCCTATTCAAGGATAGGGTGTATTTTGTACTGAGTTTGAAGGTGAAGGACAAAATCTTGAGGGCATGTCATGATACACCACTTGTTGGTCATCCGGGGTTCTACAAGACATACAAGCGAGGGAGTGTTTTTCATGGAAAGGGCTTAAGAATGATGTGTTGAAACATGTTAAGGAGTGTTTTGGTTTGCCAACAAAACAAGATGAAGCACGAATTTCAAGCTGGTTTGCTGCAGCCCCTACCCATTCCAAATCAGAAATGGAAAAGTATCTCCATGGATTTCATCATTGGTCACCCAAAAGTGCAAGTTAAAGATTGTATCTATGTGGTTGTTGATAGGCTCACTAAATACACTCATTTCCATGCTATTTCTTCAGAGTATAAGGCTCAACAAGTTGTTGATCTATTCTTTAGAGAGATTTTTAGACTTCATGGGCTGCCAAGGAACATTGAAAGTGACATGTATTGTAGGTTTATCAGTTTGTTTTGACAAGAGCTCTCTCGTTTGACAAGCACCAAATGGACCCCAAGCACTAGCTATCATCCACTAATCGATAGGCAAACGGAAATTGTGAACAAATGGATAGAGGGTTATTCGAGGAACCATGTTATGGGGCAGCAAACAACATGGATCAAATGGATGCACCTTGGGGAGTATTGCTACAATTCCACTCACCACATGTCTATAGGTATGACTCCTTTGAAGGCACTTTATGGTGATGATGCTGTTTCATTCATGGATTTAATCATGTCATACAACAGAGTACCTGGGGCTAAGGATTTGGCTCAACAAAGTTTGGATATTGTGAAGGCACTCAAGGAAAATATAGCAATCCCAAAACCAACAAAAGTTATATGCTGATTGCCACCAAATTGAGAGGGCCTTCGAGGTGGAGATATGGTATTTTTGAGGCTGCAGCCCTATAGACAATCTTCACTTAAAGGAAGTGGCATGGAAAAGTTAAAACCACGATTTTACGGGCCTTATACAATCATAAGGAAGATTGGTGAAGTTGTGTATGAGCTGGAACTTTCTTTGAATAGCAAAATTCATAATATTTTTCATGTATCATGCTTGAAGAAAGCTCTCAGACAGCATATTACTCCTTCATTAGAGTTGCCTCCACTTGACGACGAAGGGAAGTTGATTTTGGAACCCGAAGCCATCATTGAAATGCGGGAAAAGAAGTTAAGGAACAAGGTCATTTCAAAATATTTGGTCAAATGGAAGAATCTTCTACTCGAAGATGCAACATGGGAAGGAGTGGAGATTTTTGACAATTCGAGTTTGAATTGGCTTGAGGGCAAGCCAATTCGGAAAGGGGGAATTGTCATGACCCTATCCAAATAGGTCGGCCACAGCTGACTTAGACAAGGTGTTTTTTAACAACACCTTATTTTATAATGTACATATTTAAATAAATAAATAAATGATAATATATATATAAATTAATTAATAAATAAGTTTAATTGTAAATTTCAATTTTTGGTGCCCAAGATAGGTCGCACGCCTCATGGGAGGGGGGGCTATATTTATTGCAGTGCTGGGCGCTTGAGAGGGCATGGAGTTTGGATGAAATTTCTGGGTGGTTACACTAGCAGAACAAAAGCCCTGTCAAGTGTAAGGAGGTTAGGACGAAAGCCCTAACCATCCTTAATTCCATCTGCATTCAATTTTGCAATTCTGTTCACTCAAAATTTAATTGCAGGTCTGGGTGGCTGTGTGGTTTGTCACATTTGCACTTGGCACACATAGAGGAGCATATTTAGATCCTGGTCGCCACATTGTTTTCTCAGCAGGGAAGGTGGTAAGAGGCGTTTCCGGTGCTCAGTCTGACCCAGATCTGCCATGCTTATTGCTGGACTGTGTTGGAAGTCAGAATAAACAGACCTCTAAAGTTTCAGACTACCCCAGATCTAAGAAAGCCGAAAGGCATAGCATTCTGTTGTTCCCAAGTTCAGGATGCCACGAATCTGGAAGCTTGCGCTAAGCAGTCAAGTCTCATTCACTGGCAACCAGATTAGATCGGACACAGGGAAGCAAGGAAATAATAAAGTGTAAGAAGATCTACAATTGAGGGTTTCACACCTCAATTTCTGAGTTTCAAGCATTTTCTGAAGGCAGATCTATTAGATGACAGCACTCCTGTATACTCAGCCATTAGCATCCACAGAGTCTTCTCTAGATCAGGTTACTTGTGATATCCCAAGCCTTTGTACTCGCACCACAACAATTAATTTGTAATCTGTGATCTGTGATATGGCATTAATTTGTATGGGTCTCTGCAATGTAATTTTCAAATTCTGTAAGTGAAGTAATATATTGCTATGAAATGAATTTTCTGGAAAAACCCTAGATTGATTCGAAGGTAATATATATATAAACTGATTCGAAGGTAATATATATATAAACCCTAGGTTATTCACAAATGGGCTGTCATGCTTCTGTTTTCTTTTTGGTGGCATGGTGGGATATGCTGCTTTATTAGCTGGACTCCTTGTTTGAACAATTTGTGAACTAGCATTCTTACCTGCATACATCACTGGTCTGTGGTTGAGACACTTGTTGCTGTTGTGCTCTCCTTGACCACTCTACCAACACCATTTTTGCCTTGCAATCCCAAGCATCCCTTCCATCTCTCCAAATGAAAAACCTCAAAGTTTGGAGAGAGCTAGACTATTCAAAAAAATGAGAAAAACATCGAAAATTCTAGAAAAAGTTCCCAAATATTCATATAGAAGTTTTCTTGATATTAAAATAACCTGTAAATAGCAGATGTGAAAAACAAAAGTTCATCAACAAAGGCATGGATGCCAGTTCGGGTGGAAGAGTTTACAAGAACAGTATGAGCCTTACAATTGGCCAATGATTTAGTATTTTTCAAATTACTTACATAAACACATCCAAACAACTGTTCTACTCAAATGCTTAAAGACCTTTCTACAATCATGTTACCTTCTATTCCTGAATGTTTTTCACATGTTAGATAATACTGAACGATAAATGATATTCTATAAAATGTACTCTAATATTCCAAGTTCTAAACTTATTCTTGTTGTTCGTTCATTTCATTTCTTCGCAGTTGGTAGAAGTATATACTCTGCAGATATTGTGATTAATTTCATATTCGAAGGAAACCGACAGAGCTCATTTGCTTTGTCTCACCCACTTACTTTGCTATAATACATGAATAGTGGAGTTAGGCAATTCAATTATTAAGTTCCTCTACATTGTTGTCAACATAATAAATTGGAGGCAAATTTATAATTTCACATCCTTAAAGGAGTTTCTGTCCATATTAATAGTGCACAATGCCATCAGTGAAAAGTATATATCTATAAATGATATTTAGGAAGGAATATTCAATATTGCATTGGAACGAGATAAAAATATTATGCCCATTTTTGATCTTCCACACAATCTTTGTAAATTATGCCATGATCCTCTTAAATCAAACTCATTTGCAACATAACAGCTTTCTTGGCTCTTTGAGTCTTTTACACAATGTTTCTTTTAACCACTCTGATGCCTTTGGTAAGAACTGGACTGATATGGAAAAAAAGATGATGATATGATTGATGCAGCATTAAAAACTTCTTAGTTTCCTTGAGACGTGGGGACATGGGTATGGGAATAGGGATGCCATTTCAAATGAGGGTATGCGAGTAATGAATAAGGGCATGGGCCATGGCTATGTTATATACAAATATAATCACCAGAAGATGTGTATAAGGGATAGGGTCCTTGCTGTTATACAGAAGTTTCCTGGTGGCAATGACATTTCTATTTTATGACATGTTGGTGCATTGAGAATCACTGGTCCCAGTTGCTGCTAATCAATATCATGATAGTAGTGGTGGTAGGTTCCAACATTAGCCACTTTTTCTGGAAATTGTGTTTTCTCAGTTACTTGAAATACTAATTTCCTCTTTTGTTTTTTTTCAAAAAATATCATAAAGGATGCAGTGAAATATGAGACATATAGAATAATATTTTGTTTTGATTTTTCAAATGTGACCAAAAATCTTAGCTATAGGTTATCTGACATGTATTATAACAGTGGTTTATGATAGAAAATTATCTTTCTTTACTATCATTCACATCTCAAGAGTATTACTTCAGTTAAGCTTATCCATGCTGTTTGGCATCCAACTAATATTATATGTTGTCTGGATGCAGGAACATGGTGTTGAAAATCTGGGACATCTTTCAACAAACCCTATTCAGAGTGATTGTAAAAATGTTTTGTACCTCATTCGCCCTCAGATTAATTTGATGAAATTGATATCTTCACAGATTCAGCAAGATGTTAGGCAAAATCATCAAAGAGAATACACTGTGATTTTTGTTCCACGTCGCACTGTTGTTTGTGAGAAGGTGGGGCTCTTTGAGTTTCCATTTTTTTGTTTTGAGGATGATTTTATTGCCTTAAGTCAAACCTATTTTTTTTGCTGGTTCAATTTAGTTAATATTGATTCAAGATTTCCTAGAATGTAAATTAATGATAGTTCTTGGGCATCAAAGGCCTTTGTGTCAAGATGGCACAATGGACTTGGAAAGTGTGGTGCCTCTTAGTTGTTGCTTCATGAAATCTCTGTCAAAGTTGTGTTTTTGTGTGGATCAGATTGTTGTATGAAATTTATAAACTCAATCTTTAAATGCGTAGTAAGATATCATTTAAAAGAATTCAACTCCCATAAGTGGTTTAAGGAATTATGTCTTGAAAGATTACCCGTATCTTCTAAGAAGAAGTTTAAGAAGTTTATAATGGGTAGCCTTACTTTCTATTACAATTCCTTTCAATCATCTCTTATCATCCATGAAAAGGACCTTAGTGCCATGATTGTTTACCTATAAAATTGAGAAATGCAAACCTTTTGACAAGTTCCTTCCAAGATATTTCATCATCACAACTCTATTGAGATCAATAATCTTGATCATTTAATCCTTACGACTTGTAAAGCATAAAATATTGATTACTTAATATGCTATGTTCCATGCAGTTTCCTGATAGGGGTATGGGTTTCAAGGAAAAGGGATAAGTTTTGGGAATGGGGGACCAAGGACCTAAGTTTGGGGGCAATGTGGGGAGATGGGGATGGCGAGAGGTAGTGGGGGGGTTGTGCAAATACATATAGTACTTAAAAAATTAGTTTTAAAAAGATGTACATGGAATAAGTATAAGAATTACAAATGAAACTTTGGTTTACAAAGTAAATTACTAAATAGTAAAAACATTGCAATGATTGCATTGAACATTAACAAAGGCAGGTGGAGGTTTGGAGGCTAAGGCCCCAACAAGGTTGAGGGGCAATGCCCCTCGTGGGGGTTTGGGGATAAAGCCCCCAACAAGGTTGACGAGTAATGCCTCTGTAATGTCTCACCCTAGGTGAGATATTTGCTACTGAATATTGCCTTGTCTGATTTTTGGGGGTTTTGTAGAATTTACCAGAAAACACATAAAATTGCAAAACAAATGCAAATAGAGAAATGCTGAAAGCAAAAATATCAAATGATCAACTCTGATTAATTTATTGCTTTGAATTTACAATAAGATCATACCCAGATATCAAATGATGATGAAAACTTCAAAATCCTTATTGAACCTTTGAGATTTTCTCCAATGAAGCACAATGTGACTTTTGTAGCAAAGCCACCTGTTTAGCAAACCTTAGATGATCTTTCACACCCTCGAAAAGCTCGATTTAAGAAGCTGCGCTCTCCAAAATCGTTGCAGCTGAAAACCCTAGTTTGCACCTCCAATATCAAAGCACAAAGCCAAAGTTGAGAGAATAAACAAGAATGCCTTTCATTTGCTTTTTCAATGTTTTTTATAGCTCCTTCATATGGCATGACTTCCAATGCTTTTTAACTCATCAAAATATATTTTATTATTTGCTTTTAATGTTGACTTTATATTATAGCATTAAATAGGCGCTCAAAAAGGTCACTTTATAAATTAACTTTATATCATTAATGACCCCCTTTATTATAAAGTCAACTTATGTAATTAATATAATCACTTTAATAATTAATTATTAATAAAGTATTACTTTATTAATAATTAAAACATCGCAACTCCAATAATAATCATTATTTCTTGATTTTGTCAGTGGTAGGAGGTAATCCGTTGAAACCACTACTCATCCAGGTGCCTTACCAAAAATAGTAAGGTTGGCCTCCATCACTCAACTAAATTACTATAAATAGTAAGTGCATCAAAACGAAGCGAGAAACCACTGAATAACATCACCTCTGAATATGCCAAAGGTCAGGAGAGCCAAACATTGCAAATTGCCACCTGAAGAGCTCATTAACGCCCAAACTGGACCCTCTAAACCTCCACACTAGCCTACGAGGGTCACATGATAGGCTAATCTTGAAAACTTTGATGCTCATGAAAAAGGGGACATTACAGCCTCTCATGGGGGTTTGGGGCGAAGCCCCCAATGGGGTTGAGGGGGAATGCCCTTGGTATGTTCCTTGTCACAATATAGGGCGAGGTTGAAGGGCATATCCCCTGCCACCAAGCACAAGTTAAGGCCTTCAAAACCACACAAACCTTCATGGCAAATGCCATCTTCACTTTTTTTTTGCAACACCAAATCACTCTAATTTTTAAACTTAGGAGTGATTTGAAATGAGGTGTAGATGCCTATTTATATGTTTTATGTTAGTGCTTAGGGTTTGGGTGGGGCACATGGACCATTACAGTTAAGGTTTGTGGCATGTAGGTTGAAAACACTTTTTGATTTTTAAAAAATATTAGAATTTTTCATTTTTCGGCCATGGGGGACACTTAGAAGTCTTGGGGATGGTTAGGAGACTCATGGGAGTCCCTTGGATATCTTGAGGATGTCTCGGAGTCCCCTAGATGTCCCTAAAAAGAGAGGGACATCCTTGAAACGTCCCCTCCCAAGGGGGATGTCCCAAAAATGCCCCTGGGTCTTGTTTGGTGGTGGTGGGATGGCGGGGGGCATACCTGTCTTGGAAATGTGAGGGTTTTTGAGGGTGATGCATCCCCGTGGCGGTCGTGAGATGGTGGAGGGGCATTCCCATCTTGGAAATGTGGGGATTTTTGGGGGGGGGATGCATCCCCATGAAACACTATTAGTATGTGATCAACAATTGATAGTTAGCTACATTGGGTGTGGAAGGTTAAGCTTCACACAAATTAATGTTAATTGATAACAATCAGAAGATCATGACCACAAAAATGGAGTATTTTAAAAATATGAAATATTTTTAATTTGATAGTCATAAAGTTATGTTTGACAGTTTGGGTTGGCTTTTTTCAATGGATACCCTAATCATACTCCCGTTGAAGATGTTCTTGATCCATTGACTGTTGATATATTTTGGTCAATTATGCTTTAGAAATTTTCTTAATGCCATCTCAGAACTTCAACATTATAAAACTTTAAGTGTTTATCTGGCAAAGATGTTTAAGAATGATACACTTTTTGAGGACAGCTGTGTTACAGTTACTTGATTAAAGTAAGCAAGCATCAAAAAATATATTTCATGATGCTTTAAATACTAGAGAACCTATGCACATCATCACTTTGTTATTTTAAATAAAGGCGGAAATGTATGCCATGCACAGATTTTGCAAGAGGAGAAGGTACATGCAATGGTCAAAATTGTAGAGTATCCATTATACATTATACCGGTTGATGAAGATGTTCTATCTTTTGAACTTGAATTGGCATACAAAGTAAGTTTTCTAGATGGTCTCCTTCTATGCTGCACTACACCTGTCATTTTGTGCTTTCTGTATGACAAGATATGGATCTGTCATTTTTAGATATAAAATATGTTAACAAAGTAGTATTTTGTTGATGACAGGAGTGTCAAGTTGATGGTGATACAAGTTCACTTTGGCATGTTGCAAAAGCTATCCACAAGCTTCAGGTTTTTTTGCAGTATTAATTCATAAATGTCTTCTCCTTTCTTTTCCTCAATATTTGAAGAACTGCTTGGAAATAGGAGCAAGTGGCAAAAAAATAAAATTACATACCTGGTCTACTATGCATGGTGAAGATTAGAGATTGAGGTTCATTGAAAATTCATTACTGTTCCTGATATATTTGTCTGATTCTTTTGATGAAAATGTTATTCAACTTCTGGAAAAGGCGTGTTAAGAGTCTGCATTATCTCCCAAATGAAGGTGTACTGACTTAATACACATCTGCAAACATGTATAAATGTGAATTAATTACATAGTACCTTCACTCACTAATGGCTGGACATAATAAGCAAGTGTTTAACAAGTGGAAGTATGCATAAAATCATTAACGAGTTAGCAATGAAGGAACTTCAAAGGAATTCAGTATATTTCGCCCCTCTAAAAATGTATGTACTGTAATCTAGAGAAAGGAGCAAGGTTGCTGGTATTTATTCCTCCTATTTTTCTAGTAATGCTTGTGTTTGTGGTCTTCCAGAAATCAAAATATCAAATTGCTTTCAATGATCAAAATGTGATAAGTACATTGCAATCTATCAGAACTTCATTGCAACCTATCAGAACTTTACTCTGTAATACCAGATGTAATAATACAATCGAAGTATTATTTAAAAAAAAATGTTATATTTAGAGCAGGAATTTGTAAAGCAAAGATCATGCTGATCTCATTGTACCTTCAAGGATACATCTTCTATCTATAAGGACTTGCACCATGATGTCTTTATTCAATATTTTTACAAAAATGTGAAGGAATTAAGCAGTTGGCTGCGTGATGGTTGGTACATTCAAGTTACAACTATTGACCCATTTAACTCATAATTACACAGTTACATTATTGATTCTATTACAGTGATTTGATGCTATACATCTTTCCCTTATTCAAGAGTAGATATAATTGTCGGTCAATCTGTATATTTGGAGAAGTCATAAGGGCTTAGTAATAAATGAATTTGATGCTAACAGCTTGTTAATTGTATGTAATTGGAGCTTCTAAAGTATTGGTTAGTATTTATTTTTGTGGGATTTTTCACTAGCAGAATTTTAATACTCAATTCATCACTTTGATGACTGTTTTTGTGAGTTGTCCTTTCTTCTATGATATTTCACTCGTCTGTTGGTAATAACCATGAGTCAAGGGGACCCAAAATGTGCATAAGCACCTCTACGTGATGTTAGTATTGGAAAGAAGATGGCTACACATGAACTTAGGGACTTGCACCCCAAAAGTCCTGAGTTTGTATTGCAAAGCTTTTGGTCTGTGTAATATCTTATAAGCAAAGACTGATTCACAATTATTGTCAATGTGGAATATTCCATTACTAGTTCCATGCCCAATATATTGTTTTGTAAATAACTGGAGCTTTTGTAATGTAGTATTATTTGCTAGTTTTTTGTGGGATTTTTCACTACATGGAGTGTTCTAATACTCAAGTGATCCCGTTAATGACTATTATCCATGCACAATCCTTTCTTCTATGGCTTTTTGAAAGGAAACTAGTTAAAAAATGCACATTTTCTACACTAACCTTATAAGAGAAATAATGTATACAGATACAGATCAAACAATTTCAACAACAATGCACAACACATGAAACAAGATGTACCTTGGGAAAACCCTTTTGGGAAAAAAATCCAACATCAAAGGAGCACTGAATGTATCAATCACTGCACTAGGATTACAATACACTGTTAGAGTATTAGCTCTCTGATAGAGATCTTTAACCTATATTTGGAGAATTTCTGACAGATAACCCTTATGAATCTACAAGTTTGTAAACTCCATCTCAAGAATCCACTATAGAGAGTGAGGCAAAACTAGGAAACCATACACTTATGGTTTCCAAGACCATGAGCCAAACCAAGGTACCCAATTTGGGTGCCCAAATTGGTCTCCTCAACTTCTAATGTCCCACATGATGAGTCCACCTTTCAGGAATAGTATGTAACTCCCAAGGTCAAATAATCCACCCCCCAAAACTTGGGTGCTCCAATTTGGTGCATTTAAACCTCTTACAAGATGCTCTTATGCATGCCATCGTTGCTAGTTAAGGGTCTCTTCCATGTCCTTCCAACTCTACTTTGTAACTCCCTGTGCATTCTCTTACATGTCATAGATTCTCTTTATGCATCTTATAATGTCATAGATGCTCTTACACATCTTACAATGATATAAATACTATTTGTACGTCATGATACAAATGCCAAGTGGCATAGTGTATCATCCCAAAGAATCTTGACATTATTCCCAAGTGGGGCGCCCTTTTCCATGTGGCTCCATATTTACAACAGATTACAAATATTAAATAAATACAATGTTACATGCATATACAAAATGTACAACATTTTTAACTTGTGTAAATGGGTAATGCTCGTAGGGAAGGGGGTTGAAATAGCACACAAGCCCCTCTAAGTGATGTTAGTGTTGGAAAGATTCAAAGAAGGATGATGCTAACACATCCACTTGGGGACTTGCACTTCAAAAGTTATGCTTTTAGATTTGGAAAGCTTTTGACATGTTATGCCTCATGAGCTAGCCTGGACTTACAATTATTAGCTATGCGGGGTATTTTTTTTCCAATTTCTTACCCAACACTATTTTTGTGAGTAATTGGAACTTCAATTGTCCAATATTAATTGGTATTTTTTATTTTATAGTATTTTAATATATGGATAATATTAATACTCCACTTGTCATTTTGATGACTATTTTCTGCAAGTAGTCATTTCTTGTATGACCTTTCTATCACATATATTCATATTAATTATTAGGCAAGGGGATCCACAAAACATACAAATGCCTACAAGCAATGTTAGTAACATAGAGAATGATGATGGTAACACATCAACCTAGGTGCTCATATGCTAAAATTCCTTCTTTTGGATTGGAAAAGCTTTTGGTGCATGTAATGCCTTAATGACCCACAATTATGAATAGTGTGTATGCACCCTTGGGACTCCTCACTATATTAGTATACACTATTCTTTTATGTTGTATCATTGATTGAACTCATTGTGTAGATAAAGGAGAGATGAATGGCTTGAGGGCTTGACCTTCGGGAAAACACTTAATTGACAAAGGGCCTTTATGCATTTGTGTAATAGGACAAAGAGATTTCGATTCTCCTTTGTGTACAAACCTTTAAGGTCTTTATGTACTCATCGAATGAAAGAAGGTCGATGTTTTCCCTTGCGTCAATGGAAGGTGGCTCAGGGCCTTGAGCAAATTAAAAGAATGGCAATGACAATGGTTTTGTTGGCAGTCCCACTTTTAACCTTTGAAATTAATCTTGGCATCTTCTTGTGTGGGCTAGCCACTTTTTTCATGTTAAATCCCACCCTTAGCTGTAGATCAAAGGATAAAGAGAAATCAGGGTGCCATAGATTTGGATTAAACACATAAACCAGCTGCTGAGGAAAGCAAGCATTGGAGCTTAAACAGAACAAAGTAGGAAAGATTACATAGCTGGGAGAAATCTTCAAGGCAAGTGGAAACAAAAAACAAGAGGGAAGCTTCTCCAGCACCATACCAGCTAGAATGACTCAAAACCTGTTGACGTAACCTTTTGGAAATTCCCACACTCACCTGTTTTTGACATACGGACATACTCATTTTTGTTTCTTACCACAGATTATATGTAGTAAACACTTACTATAATATTCTACTTTTGGCTTTTCTAGTTGTCATTATAAGATCTTATAATGCCTGAGGCTGACCTTTGTTAGTTCCAAATGTCTGTTGGTCAATCCTTCTGTAGATTTGATTTATTTATGTTTATGTGTTTCTGGTTGCTTGTGAAAAATCCTTATTCAATTGCTGTGGCATGCTATTCTTTCTGGTTGAATTCTTATCAACATTGGTTCCATTTATAAGGAGTATCGTATAAGGGTGCAAGGGATATTGGAGATTTCATTTGATATTTTACCCATAATTCAAAAACTCAGACTTGGCAATAACTTAGTAGACCCAATTTTAAAAAAAAACTTATAGTTATCAAAAGCTCAGGGAAAAACTTGGCAAATGCTACTTGTTTTTTTTTTCTGCACTTGAGTTCATAGTTGTTGCATAAGAGCTTTCTGTTGCTGCACAAAAGATTTTTGTTGCTATGCAAGAGTTCATAGTTGGTATGCAAGTGATTCCTGTTGTTGCACAAGGTGGCCATGCAAGATCTTTCAGTGGCAGTTCATGGGATCCAATTGCAGTGCAAGACATTCCAGTTGTTGTGCAAGACATATTTGTTGCTGCAGTTGTTGAGCAAGAAACTCTAGTTGCTCTGTACGAAAATTTATTTGTTGCAAAATTTTTCCATTGGTTGCTCATGAGAATGGAAGGATTTTAACTATCGCATAAGAATGATTTGACTTTTACATCTAAAGAATTTTAGGGCAGGACCATTTGAAGCTGGAAAAAGTCCTAATAAGTTACATCTCAATATTTTTGTAATCTGATCCAAATGTTACATTTTTTCTAGCTTTTCAGTATCATGGGAGAGGGACCCACTTTCCTCATTTATTAAAAAATATAAAATTGTAAAGTTAAAAAAGAAAAAGATAAATTGAATGGAAACTTACCTTGATCTCTTCCATGTACTTGGCAAATGTATCATAAAAAATGGTCTTCACCATAGTTGAAAAACTTGGACTTGACAATAGGTTGGTAGGCCCAAATTTTTTTAAAACTCGGGACTAGGTAAAAACTTGGCCATTTTTTTCTAACATTTTAAAATACATAAATTTTAAAAATGTTCTTCAAAAGCACACATATTACTATTTTGTAGAGAATATTGTTGATTTCCATCATATATAAATCAAAATTAGAGTTTAATACATATGATAGACCAAAAATTGAGTTCAATCTCTAAATGAGTTACAATGCCACTTCCACTAGCCATGTCATATGTAGAATTTGCTTCATTTAAAGATATTTTTGGCATGTTGTGAGATAATAACGTCTAATTTAGCACGTTATATTTCAAAATTTCAAAGTCCTCATCACCTCCTCATTGTGTAATGTCCCCATTCTTGGAGTGACATCATGGTGACTTGATTCCAGCCCATCCAACATTCCCATGGGTTAGATGGCATGATTAGGGAATGATTTTGGCCAAGAGAATTAAATTTTGGTACGATGTGTTTAGAAAGCTAAGAGGGAATTATCCTTAACTAGAAAAGCATAATGTAGATTTGATTTTATCATTATCTCATGGTCCACTTGTAAGACAAAGCACGCAAGGAGGTCAAAGCACACAAGGAGGTCTATTTGCAAGTCAAAGCACACAAGGAGGTCTACTTGCAAGCCAAAGCAAGCAAGGAGGTGAGTCGACCACCTCAAATAGATTTGCTTCTAGAAGATTCTTCCTCCTATGGCGGTTTAGCAAACTTAAAGAAGAAGCAACCAAAATTCAATATTTAAAAGACCAAATCTGATCTCTTCCTAGGGCAGCTCAAGGAAGCTTCCAAATTAGAATTTTATAATGCTCAAAAGGCAATTAGATCTTCCTAGGGCGGTTTGGGAAACTTAGCCAAGAAGTTATTGAATATTTTAATTGAGCAAATCAAATCCTCTTTAGGGTGACTTGGGCTAGGTGCCTTAGCCATGAAGTAAGTGAATATTTTATTGAAACAAATCTAATTCTTTTCTTAGGGTGGTTTTGCTTTGAGGCCTTATTCAAGAAGGCTTGGAAGGTTGAGAAATAAATGCTTTTGTGTTGCTATTTTGATTGAAGAGAGTTGTCTCTTGATTGAAAGTAATTTTCAGTCTATTCAAGGTGATGTTCCCTTGAATATTGTGGTATGGTGATGCTCCCATTCCACCATGTGAGATGAATTCAAGTAGAGTTCACCATAGAGCTTAAACAAATTGCTTTGGTGAAGTTTCACTTGCAGATTATGACCTTGTTTTGGTGGCACTTTCATCTCTACTTGTTGATAGGAGACTTTCAAGAGGTTCATGTGGTGAAGAAAGATAATTGGCGATTTCCAGCTTCAGGCATAACCAGATTTTTGTTATAGCAGTCCTCAAACAAACTTCATTATCATATTTGAAGAGTTTTTGGGCATCTACAATCTCCAATGGGCTGCCACAGTCGATTTTTAGTCATCTTCTGCTGGGCATATCATTCCACTTCACATAGCTAGGGTTTGGACTTGTGTTTTAGCACAAGTGGATGTAATTGGAGGTCTGAAATTCAAATCAGACCCAACTGTTTGTACTTCCAGCCCTCTCTATTTGTAATCAGCTTTCAAATCTAATAAGAAGCTGAGCTATCTTTGCTGGGTATGTCCATCTATATTTATGTGCCCTATTTAATTGCCTAAAGTCAATGTTCAAATTCATTTCTTTCTATTTGTGCTTGGAATCTTTCAATCTGCATGTTATAGTAAACCCTAGTAGAAATCAAAGTTAAGAGCAAATCAGAATTTTCAAACCAACATAGGAGAAAAATTTCAGTTTGAACCTGTAAGGGTTCTTACACATTGTAATCAATTTTCTTTTTTGACAAGATATCCTAATATCAATAACAAATGGGTATTTGGGAATGGAGATACCAATGGGGCTGAGGGGAAGTGCCCCTCAAGTAGGTTTGAGGGCAATGCCCCTAGTGGGGTCAAGCGGCAGTGGCCCTTGTGGGGATTTGGGGGCAACGCCTCCAATGGGGTCAAGGGGCAGCTCGTTTAAGTGAGGTATGACAACCATAAAGTGCTTTGATTCTTTTATTGTTGACTTTATTGACCTCTATTGACTCCCTTGACAACTATGTAAGACTTAACCTTAAGGCTTTTTAGCACTCCAAACACACATTTCGCCCCTCAATGAAAGCTAACAATGGTATGGCCTTGGCTGGTATGGCAGGGCAGAATTATAAATAAAATATTTGGATTTTAAATTATTTTCTTCCTTGGCACACATCGTAATGATATCTCTTGGTATCTCAACCCTTTTATCTATCAAAATGACAAATTTATTATTTGCCTGAAACCACAATCAAAAGATAAATCCTTACTTCAAATTGTAGAACAATAATTTTCCATTTGCTTGCAAACCTTCAGAAAATTATCAAAACTTCAACCTGTGGAGAAAAATAAATCTTTCTCACGCTCAAAACTTCAAAATCCAATCCAATAGATGCACTTGTGAATCTTGTGTGAATCCATCAAGAATGGCTGAAATGGGTTTTCGTCCAATCAACTAAGAAAGAACCCAAGGGTATTCATCCTAGGGTTTGCTAAATTGAAAGTAGAAGCTCTCAAAGCTCTCCAAGAAAATAACAAGTCAAGAATTTGCAAACGAGCTCGCAAATCTCCTTTTTAAACAGTCCTAGAACTTTTTGGAAAATCAATTATAAAAACCACCTTTTAAATGTTAATTTCTTTCTACTCATAAAGTGACTTTGTAATAACTTATTTTATATTCCTGCTCATAAAGTGACCCACTTAATAAATATTGCATTGACATAAAACAAAGTCACTTTATTAAAATAACCAAGGTTCAACATTTAATTAATTCAATATAAATAATCCTGAGAAGCTTAGGACTTTTAAATATAATTAATTAATTGTTTTAATGACCTTTTTAAATAATTCAAATTAGTCGTCTTTTAATTTTAATTTTTTTGACAACTTAATTTTAATCATTTAACTATTCTCTAATGTCAACTAAAAGGGGACATTACAAAAAACACCATTCCTTAACACACTGCTCTCCAAAAATCCCAACACCATAACATTATGATATCTTTCTCCCAATCCTAAGGCTGATATGAAAAGCTTCCCACTATGATAAAAACCATAAAATTGCAAACATGCAAAAAACTTCAGAACTTTCACACAAAACAAAGCACTTCCAAGCAACTTATACAGGCATGGACCAAAAGAGGCTAACTCTACCAACACCTTTAATGTATGCACTAGCAATTGATTCTAGACATGGAGGCTTCACCCATCTCTATTATTTCTTCCACCACTACACCCCTTGCTCAAGCCGTAGGATTGAGGGCATTAAGGCGAACACCTCATTGTAAATCCTACCTCTTACAAGCCTTCTGTGGCAATGAGAGACATTGAGACCAAGAAATACCTTTTTAAAATCCTTAAAATAGGCCTTTAGAAGACATACCTCTTTTATTACAAATTGCACTTCAAGATTGGAAACATTTCACCACCTTCCCCATTATCATCCCAAATTCAGCTTTCACTTCCTCTTTGTCCATTGCAATGCCTATAAGAACCATTAACATACTTCAAATTGTGTGGGAAGGCACATATATGTACCCTCAAGGCCACATTTGGGAATCCTGTTGTCAGCTTCATAAAATCATGCCTCACCATCACTTTTGAGCATGTCGGTTCCCTTGCACTTAACCCATCTTCTCCAAAGACCACCTCCACAAATTCCATGGCTGCTTTAGATTCACAGGCAAATATGTAGAGAAGATGATGATCAAAGACAATCCCCTTTCTTTGTATTAAAATAATGTCGTACCCAAAATAATTTTTTGCTTCAATAAGGCATTTTGATCAAAATGGTCTAAATCATGTAAAATTGTTGTCAAAAGTCCATTTTAGGTCAAATAAGACATAGGCTTTTTGTGGGTTTACATCAAGGAAGATCCTTGCAAAATTTTGAAAATTTGAAAATTAGGTTTCGTACCCCTGTTTTTAGCAAAACCCTTGAAAATAGGACATTTCTAGAATTAATTGAAAATGATTTTGATAGGATAATTTGACTTCACGATCACACTGGTCAAGTCAAAATCACCAAATTTTTTGTTTCTCTGGTGGGTCTACTTCATTTTTTCAGGAGAAAAGCTAGGACTTCCGCAACCATTAATGGCAAATGGGCAATACTAGGTATCAAAATCTAAGCCTCAAAAGCTTCAACGAAGAATCCATGGCGAAAGATGCTCTGTGACGGAGGGGATTTTCAAAAGTAAAAAATGTTAGAAATTGACTAAGTCTAGAAGATGCATGCCTTGCCACAAGGAAGAAATGTTAGTCAAACATGGGAAAAAGCGCCCCTGTAGCTCAAGGGCACCCAAGAATGAGATGATCTAGATGCCAGGTTTGAGTAAACTTGTCTTCAGGTGATCTCCTCGACATCAGCTCAGCTTTGCAACGAACTTGTTCGCCAATCTACAAGGCACATCAAACGATGATAGTTGTTGATCGTTCAAGCATGCAAAATGGAGGGTAAATCAATGCACATCAAGACAAAATTGCCCCTGTTTGCTAGGGGCGCCCATCATTTTGAAACACCTGTTGAGGTTTTCAGCAACTGCTTTCTCCAAGGCATCTGTTCAGCATCCTGTCAGCTTCGCGATCAATCCAGTTGCAAGCGCACAGGACCTGTCAAGCACTCACAAACGAAGATCAAGCATAAAATGCTGGGAGCAAAGACAGAATGAAGAACATGAAGAATTGGCTAAGTGTTAAGGAAATTGCAACTTCCTAGAAATAGGTGCCCAACTTTTTGAGCAGTCAGATGCAGTCTTCAAGCTTTGTAACCTTCAGGAAGTCCTTCTTCGTCTTGATCAATCTCAACAATGACACCGACGACAGGTTCAACAGATGAATCAAACATTTGACGGCGGAGATCAAATTGGGGCTGTTCGTGAAAGTTTGCAAACTGAAAATAACAAGTCAAAAGGTCAAAGGAGCCCCTGCAAGCCAGGGGCGCCCAAAATTTTGAGACATCTAAATCAACTTTTAGGATTTGCGAAGCTAGTCATCCTTTCCATGACTGAACTGGTTGTCCATCCCATGTTTCAACAAGATCATCAGACTCATCAGTTATCAGTGATCTCAGATCAGAGCATTGAAGGTCAAACTGGAGGAATTGAAGAACACGCAAGAAATTGACTAAGTCTAGTGAAAAATGCACCATCTTGGGAAAAGGCACCCAAGAATTTGAGGCATCAGATTCAAGTTTTGAGCTTTGCAGCTCCCAAGCACACTTCTTCAGAGTTGATTCAACTTTGCAATGGATTTGTCAGCAACGCTTCAAGATCAACCAAGCAACCTGTTGTGGCCTATTTAACACATCGCCCCCATTGCAAATGGGAACCCCTAGTAGTTTGCTTTTTACGGTTTTGTCATAGCGTTGCAATTTCATGAGCCTGTTGCTCTGAGAGTTTGGAGATAGAGTTTTGAAAATCATCCGAGTCAGGTGGAGAATTCAAGCCCATATCAGTGCCTAGATGTCGTCAAAGTGCTCAAAAGGTCCGAAGGATGAGGAATGCCATTGCTTTGAGTCAATTCTGACACTTCCTATTTTTTAGGGATTTTGCTTTTTTGCTTTTTGGCATTTTGGGACCAATCCGGGAAGCAACTTTTTGCTTTTTCTGCTTTTTTGGGTCCCTTTGGTCATGGTAACAACATTCACATCTTCATAATTAAAATTAATGTCTCCGAGCATAAAAAGAAAGAAAAAAATCTCTAGGCAAGGGTTTGTTCCAGACAAACATAAAGATGGCGCCAAGAAAGGCATGTCCAGACCAATGTCAAGTTCGGCCAAGCATAAAGAGGATGAAATGTCCAGCCTGAGGCCAAGTCCGCTATGCACATGGTCAAGCACATCATGAAGTCCTCTTGGAAGAAAGAGAAGAAATGGCGAGCTAGAGGTGAAGTCTTTCCAAGAATGGATGGCACAAAAGGTTCAAAGTCCACCTAGACACCAAGGAATAATGTCCAAGCCAAAGCAAAGTCCGCCTTAGGCAAGATGGCATGGAAAACTTAAAGTCCGCCCTCCAACAGGAAAGAATGGCAAGGAAGTTGTGAAGTCCGCCCTTGGACGACACAAGACACTTGAAGTCCGCCTTAGGCAAAATGAAGGATGGCAAAGAGTTGATGAAGTCCGCCCTTGGCATGATGAAAAAAAATGTCTGAGGCAATATGAAGTCTGCCCACCAAGGAAGAATGTCCAGCAAGCTCTAAAGTTTGCCCTTAGCAAGGAAATCACCAAGTTCGCCTTGGGCAAGAGGAAAGATGGCATGGAGAGAACAAAGTCCGCCCTAGGAAGGATGGCAAAGGGGTCATAAAGTCTGCCCTAGACAAATGAAGATGTCCAAGCATGTTTGAAGTCCGCCCAAAGGAGAAATGTCTAGCTAACTCCAAAGTCTGCCCCACCTTGAGAAAAATGGCAAGACAAGTATAAAGTCCGCCCTTGGCATGAATATAGATGAAAATGACATAGAGAATAATAAATTGGCGATGGGTAAATAAAATTTCGCCATAATTAAATAATTTGAAGGGTTGGAAGAGGTTAAAATTTAATACTTAGGATATATTTTTATATTTTTTCCAACACTTAGAAAAATGTTCAACACTTAGAAATTTTTTCGAAACTCAAGGAAAATCTAAGAGATTTTACGCCAACTCAAATATATTCTGGCTAAAGATGGCGCTATGAATGAAAATTAGAAACTTTCTCTAAAGGATTTTTGATCAGGATCAAGTTGTCATTTTGGAAGAAATAAAACAAGTTTGGATTAGATGAATCTAGAGAGAAAACATGAAGTTGCTAAAAACATCAACCTTTCCAGCTCTATATTAAGGTTCGACTTGTCACTTTTAACTCGTTCTTCTAGAGTTCGATGGTGAAAGGTTTTCTTTGATCTCTCAAAATGGTGAAAGATAGATTTATGAAGGAAGATTTTCGAAGAATAAAGTGAGTTTTCTGAGTTAAAAGGCATAATTTCTCGAGAAATAAAGTGAAATTTCTGGCTGAAAGGCATAATTTCCAAAAAATAACTTGCTTTTTTTGAGTTTTAGAGTAAATTTTTAGAAGTAAAAATCGATTTACAATCAAAGGATATTTCCAAAGGTTCAAATTGAGTTTGACTGAATTCTTCTCTCTTTCTTCCGTCTTATTCACTCATTCTGGCAAAGATTTACTGAGTACTTAGCCAAATTCTTACATGTTTTAGTTTGATTTTTCATAGAATTTATCTTTTTGACAGGCTGAAAGTGATTTTTTTTGAATAAAGGTCCAAAAAAATTAGATAATTAAAATATCCAAAGTAATGTTAATTCTCTTCATGTTTATTGCAGCTTAATGACCACTAGAGGAGAACCCCTGAGAAAAGCCCAGATGAAGTTCGCTAGTAAAGGATTGCAACCGGAGTCAAAAATCAACTCCAAATGGAAAAACATAACAGCCACCAATCTTGGACACACAGATTTTAAAGACTTCAAGAAGATAATGTACGGGCAAGATGGATTCCTGCCGACACCAGGTGCTCGCCAGATGATGAGAAATGGCATTGTCCAGGCGGCTGGATTCCGACCAGGTATGCAGTGTGTTGAATTGATGGTCGAGTGCGCCATTTAGTACAATGCACAGGAGAGACAAATCATTGTGTCAGACGGGAGAATACTGGGTCACCTCGGAGAATTATCAATTCAAGAAGCATTTGGCATACGGACTTATAACCGGACTTCTTACTAAACCAAAGAAGACATCAAAAAACTTTATGAGGACCAATTTCAGATCTGTGCGACAAATATAAATAAGTCATGGCTAGAGAAGCCTAGGCCTTCCATCAAGAAAATGCCAAAGAAATTGCTTCGTATAGACTTCAAGGAGGAGTATGGAGATATCATTTTTGTATAGAACAGAGTAATGGGCAACCCCCAAGGCGTGCCCTTTGAGTCCTGGATGTATTACTTCATTGATGAGATCACCTTAGGCGTCAAGATGTTCAATTGGTCCCGGATGATTAGTGACAATCTCCATGAACAGTTAATCAATTTGGAAAGGACAAAATCTTTTTACATGAGTTCCTACATCGTCTACCTATTGGCCAGAACTTACAGGTACACATGATTGATCTGCAAAGGTGTGCTAGGCAATGGTGAAAACGAATTCAAGTCCTATGATTGTTATCCACAGTTGCAACTCAGTGAGAAGGCCCACTTGAGACAGACAAATGATGCTTTCCTGATGTACATCACCAGAGTACTGCAGGGAGGAACTCATCAGAGGCTTACTGATGAGGCCAAGAGCTTGATTAGCAAGTATGGATCCTGGTTTATCCAATTTCCAAGATTCACATATATAAGGGTTCAAGGATTCACCGGATGTCCTTACCGATTTCCAACTTATCCTACCAATAGAATGGTCTTGCTAGAGGTCCTTAGGCAATTGGAGACATACCAAGGCCTCCAGAGAGCAAAGCAGAAGGCAGCCATTACCTTCCCATTATCATCGAAAGTATGCTAGAGTCTTGTCCGTCAGCACAAGTAGCCGAAAGTGCCAGGTTGGAGATGCAATGGTATCCGTTCACATCTTACCGGTCCAGGGCTGACTTTGATCTTCACAACCACATTGGGACCGTGAGTGGAAAGAAGTATAGACATAAAGTAGACTTGGAAGATTTTTGGGCAAATGTTGCAGATGAATATGATATCAGGAAAATATTATAGTCTAGATTGCCAGTGAACTTGATTAGAACGACTGAGCTTTGCCGTGTACTTGATCGGCTAGAAGACGATGGAGAATATCTTCAGCCGCGCTACGATGTGAATTGGCCTCTTCCTCTTGTGAAGTGGTCAGAACCTGAGCTCGCAAATTTAACTACCTTGATGAGGCTGGTTATTAAGTATTCAGAGTGGTGGGTTGACCAACAAGTCCAGGAGTTAAGGCGAAGGAAATTGACCCTCACTTATAACTTATTGGGCAAGATGGAATCATATTCCTCGAATGCAAGAGTATCTCAAAGTGTTGAATTGATTGATAGCACCAATTCCAAGAAAAGGAAGGAGGCAGTTGATGACTCTATCAGGTCAAAGGGGAAGACAACTATGAATGAGGATCCTGTTTAGAAGAAGCAGAGATTGGAGCCATCCCATTCCGCCAGATCCAAGAATGTGGACGAGATATTAGCTATTGTGGATGAATCATTGGCCGACATAAGGATTCCTTCTCTAATTCATGAGGGGAATATTGAATCAATCTAGCTAGATGATGATGAGCCTCCATCTCCTACAGGCACAAAGATACTCGAATCGGAGAATGAGATGGATATCCTGGATGAGGAATTTCAAGAGGGAATGATTTATGCTCTTAGAGGAATTCAGGATGTTTCATGTGCAGAAAATACTCAGGAAGATGAAGGCATTAAACAACTTACAATTCTTGATCGGTTGAAGGAAAGATTGAAGATAAAAGTACCAGTAGAAATTCCAGAAGAGGATGATGCAACAAATTTCTTAGCCAGGTTAGAAAGTGTTACTACAAAGAAGCCCGCCAATAAATTTTCTACAATCCAAAGAGATGAAGCCGGCTGCCATTCAATGCAGATTGCCGTGCCAACAATAGATAAGTCAAAAGAGGATATCACTCCCCATGAGTATGCCATCACTACTGTCGACTTGGGTCGAACAACAAAAGGCCAAGAGGTTGAAGACTTGGAAAATTCAGTCGCTACTATCAAGGCGAGGTTGGAAAAGGAAGTGGCAAAGAAAGAGAATATAAAAAGGAGATTGAACGCCTGAAGGAATACATTCAACACTTGACTAAACCTCTCATTCAGGGCGATTCAACAACACCTCCACTTTTAAACTCTTCTCAGGAAGCGGTCAAGGACTTTGAGGAAGAAATGGTTACAACTAAAGAAACTAAGGAGTGGATAGTGAGTAAAAGCGAAGAAGCGACTACATTTGTGGAAAAATTGACACTGGCTTATGGACAAACTTCTTCTTTGCTTTCCAGACTTGTTGTCGTGACAAAAGCTTGGGACAACCTTCAGGATATTCAAGACAGAATCATTCCATGCCTTAAGAGTGCTGAAAGGAATCCCAAAGCAAGAATTGATTGATGGGAAAATAATTGTAGTAAGCATTGCATATGATTTCCACACTTGGTATTGGGCATTGATTGCACAGAGCGAGGTCTTGGAGAAAGTAAAGGCTGATGGAGTCAGAGTTGAGGAGCAAATTAAAGAGATTCAGAATACGATTTTCCTTATAGTTGCGGATATGCTTGAGAAGGAAATCATTCGAGAAAATGACATGCAATTAGAAAATCTAAAGCTCAGAGCTCAGGGAACTTTCTTCACCATCAATGTACTGGTCCTGAGGTAGAATTTGACCAAGGCAGTGAACTTGTCTGTCCGGGGTACCTTCCTGAAATGGGAATTGGAGTGGGAGAGTGTTTTTGCTGGGTGTGCTGAGGACTTGGACGAATTGGAGTTCAAGGTGAACATGCTGCCACATGCCACGATGGAAGAGGTCATCCCAGTTGTGTCCAGGTTCATTGAACACACTGCCGCTCAAGAGGATAAGGATGCACTCCCTTGAAGATAGCTCTTCGTGCCACTTGTTCTCCATGCAACTATAGTTGATGTTATTTTGGGAAACCCTAATTAGGGTTGTTATGTCTTGATCTCGGTCGTTAATCTTAAGTTAATCTCAGCCTTTCATTTGTTTTCAAAAACTCTATATAAACTCTTAATCTCTCATTGTCATTTGTGAAGAGAGTTTTATGAAATTGTTGCGTATAGCTACTTTGGATAATAAAAGCTCTTATGCATGATTTGCTTTGAATCCTTCTATTGTCAAGTCGTTGCATGGTTGCATATCTCCTTCAACATAGAGTAGATTTAGAATAGGATTTGATTTGAATGCATGTTAGATGAATGAAAGATTTGATAGTATTGATTGGTGAAACTCTTGCTCATACTTCCTTTGAATAGATGATTTTTATTCAATGCGTAAAGTTAGCCTGAGCTTATTTTGTGGATGCTTAACTTCTGTCGAGATAAATATTGTTTGATTTGATGGTAGTTATTCATGACGTGAAAATCATAAGCACACCCCTTGACGATTGCACTCACTTTGTGTAGTTGTCCTTAGTGTGGCGAAGCGAAGTGTTGTTACTGGTTTCACCTAATCTTTACTGTCTCTTGAATTCTTAGGTGTAGATTAGAACTTTTAAACCCTTATCCTTTTTGCAAACTTTTTTTTTTTGAAGTCATAAAACTGGAAGATCCAAAACAAAAAAAGGTAAGGGCTAGGAGTAGATTAGAACCTCTAAATCCTTATCCTTTTTGCAATTTTTTTTTTGAAGTCATAAAATTGGAAGATCCAAAAAAAAAAGAAAGGGCATATAATGTCAAATTTGTCTAAGACTTAACTTGTGAATGATTTGTCAGCGTAAGTCCCCTTGTGTATTACCAGCATATCACAACGCCCATTGAGCTTATCCACACGTCAAGACTTGAGAAAAGAAACCTTGGAATCGCCATATGATCTTCTCGCAATCTTAGCATACACGGTGATTTTGTTCAAGAGAGGATAAAGTGTCTTTGGACTTTTTATTCTAAAATGTTCGGTGAATGATAAAATGTACACCAACACAACCAAAATCAGAGATCAAATGGAGGTACTTCTTCATAGAAAGAAGGATGAAAAATGTTCAACTCAATCAACTTGGACACCTAAAGTCAAACTAGGCTCAGTTGACTGAAGTTGTCTATTTAGAAAGCCTTTTCATGTCTAAAACGTAACATAATTGATGGAAATCAGTTTTGGGAACTCCAGATCAGGCTAGTTAACTCCTCAATCATGTGTTGGTGCCCAAACTTGATGCATTCAACACCAATCACTATTTATCAAGTCTAGGCGTCATAATTCAACATCTTTCTTTGTAGGTTAAAGCTCAAGAACAAGCATTTTTCCTCTCCAATGTCTTTTGAAGATCTCACAGAGGGTTTTTCAGTGTTCTTCGTGATTTCAAGAATAAAGTTGCACAAAGGGATAGTTCATCAAGGTCTACATTTCTAGGTGTGATTTTCTTGAAGATTTTGAGAGGCAGTTGATAACTTCCAAACTTCTTGTTGTCTTTTTCCTCTATTTTTGTCTTAGATCTTCTTGCATGTCCAAGTAAAAGGAGATTTTTCACAGATCTGATCTTGTGGGTATGATCAACACAACTTTTTCAACAAAATCCACATGCCAGATTTTACCAAAAAAAGTTTCTCTATTGGCCCTATTTTTTTAGGGTTTCTAGGAAAAGTCACAATTTCAAAAATTAGACGAACTGGGTTTGTTCAGCTTTGAAGAGCCTACAATACCCATGTGTCAATTTTTGTCGAGAAAAATAAGTTTTTGTTGCCTCTGAAACCTCTGCCCTGAAGGGCTCTTGCTTGTACGAGGAAAAGTGACTTTTTGGAATTTCTAACATTTTAGGTCCATTTAGAAAATTATTCGAAATAAAACCCATGTCTCAGATTTTTTCATAAAAATTACCCCTCGGCAAGGCTATTTTTAGCAGTTGTAGAAAAGTTGTCTGAACAGTATCGTGTGCGTAGTCAATCTTCAAGGTTTTCAAAATGTAGTTCTCCTAGGTCAAATACAAGACCAAAACAGTCTTGGTGTATGACTTCCTGAAAACGATAGACATCGATTTGCATCGGGCACACCTAGAGGTCGACTCAGAAAGGTTGGAAGGCATAGACCAATGCACATTACAGAACATCGAGCAATTTGGATTGCTTGAGGCAACATCAATTCGCATTACAACATAGAGTGTGGAATTTGTAATAGCTTGTATTAAGCATTACAACCCTACCACACGAGAGATTCGATCAGTGGATGGACGAATGATATGCAGCCTCAAGCTTAGGGATATCGAAAGGTGCTTTTCCATTCCACCATGTGCGGCAAATGTGGTCATATCTATGAGAGAATGGGAAAAGGCATTCAATGTGTCAAAAGACAAGTGTCAGAAGAGGAAGGCAGAAAAATGGCTTAAAGGGAAAAATGCCAACTTGCCGAAGAATGTAGGGCATGGAGAGTTTAGGGATGAGTATGCAGTGATGATCACTCTACTCAACCGCATCACTGGTCAAGAAGAGGTGAACAAATTTCAGTCATGGATGTACTATGTCATCGCCAAAATTGTGAGCAACAAAGAACGTTATGACTGGCCCGCCTTGATTAGTGATACGCTCCACAAGCAGATGATCAGTTTCTTAGAGGCTCGCAGGTTTCACATGTGTTCATATCTTGTATATCTGATAGCCTTCCAAGGCTAGTTTAGAGTGTTGAACAATGTGGGAACTTTGGGTGTGCAAAAGTTTCACGAGTATTCTTGTAGCTAGAGTTCACACAATCAAAAAGACATTTCAAGTGAGTAAATGATCTCTTCGTGATGCACACCATAAGAGACCTCAATCATGAATTGCATGTACACATATCACCAGTAGCCAAGGAAGCAATGGTAGACTGGGCGGATTGGTTCATCTAGCTCCCCACTTTCACCTACATATGCGTATATGGATACTCCAGTCATCCCACCATGTTACCTCGCTATCCATCAGATAGGGTGGTCTTCATGGAATTCTTGCGACAATTGTCTGACGTACATTCTCATCTGTGTAACAAACGCAAGACAACCGCAAACTTTCCATTTGAGATGGGACTTTACAGGTGCAAGACAATGGCTGATGCTAAGGCCATAGGCTAGGAGATGGTGGGACTTAATCTTAAGTTTCTCATCAAAAGACGGTTGTATGATCCTTGGGGTCACTTCACTATTAAACACGCCTTGAGCAATACTCATCACACGAGTCTTCCATGGAGGACTATTGGTTCAACTGTGAAGATGAGTTCGAAGTACGAAGACACAATTACAACCAGTTCAAACTTCCATAGATTGCTGACTTCATGTTAGAGGATGTGGAAGGACTATCCGATGATGATGGGGAAGTTATTCTTCCCTCATTCTTCGTAGTTCAGGTTGACTCTCAATCTCTTCAAAGAGTGGATTGGTATGCCAAGGAAAGTACGTCTATTGAGGAAAGAATAGGCAAAGTTGTCAGAAACAACTAGCTCTACTTGGACAGCAAAAGGACAAGGAAGGTAGTTATTCCTTGCATAGAGCTGCCCCCGATTCATCCTTCACTACCTTCCATGTCAAGGAAAAAGCCCAGACAGAAGAAATGGAGTAACCTTCCTAGCGGAGCCAGAATGTCAGGATACACAAGGGGAAGAATGCCGATTGTTGATACAAATCAGCAAGAGGTACATGTGGAGACATCCACAAACACAGTTGAGCCAGTGATTGAGACAGTCACAACTGAGATAGAGCCACTCATGGAAACAGTTGCAGCTGAGCCAGTCATGGAAGCAATTGCAGCTGAGACAATAGTAGAGATGGAAGCAGAGCCTCCCATTTTGCCACCACCACAGTAGTCACCAGTGCATATTGACTTAGACTCGCTAACACGCGACATTGCAACACAATCCCATTCGTCAAGAATTCAAGGGCCTAACATTCCTCCTTCCAGCGAGGCTAGTCAAGATTCATCTTAGATTGAGAATCTACTAGGAAGGAAGAGACAAAGGCCATCCTACCAACTGGACTTCATAGAATTGACCATGTCTCTCAAGAGATGCCAGTGAAGAAAATGAAGAAGTAGGTCCATGTAGGAAAGAATGCTGTCAATGAGATTGGCATAGAGAGTGCTGCATCGCCTGAAGGAAGAAATGCGAATGAGGTAGAGGTTGATGAATTCACCTTGTTGAAGGTCAACCTCGGTAAGACCACTCATCAGGTGGAGGCAGATCTCGTTGAAGTTGCATTAGTGAGTGTCAAGGAAAGAATGGCTAAGGATGGAAAAGATAAAGCAGCCCTAAAGGCTGAAAAACGGTAGTTGCGAATGTACATATCCATCTTGATGCATGGTACACGAAACGTCTCTGCCTTGCCTTGAGAGATGCTTGACCTCCCCGTGGAGCAAAATCACCGTTAGCTGATCTTATATGGAAAACACTTGAGAAATCAAGTGGAAGAATTCATCATCAGCGGCTGGTGTATACTTGCAAAAATGTACCAGCTAAGGTACAAAGCCCATGACCTTCGCGTGAAGATTCAACAATCAGAGCTAGATACAACAGAGAAGAGGCCTGTGGATGAGATTACTCTCTCAGACTTGTAGATGGTGTACCAATCAGTTATTACATAAGAGAACAAGCAACATCTTTTCACTTGGAAAGAACAACTTGTATACAAATTGAAAGCTTATGATACCAACTCTGTGGAATTAATTGAGTACCGACAGATTGTGGCAGATGTTATCAAGTTTGTAAGAACGTTGGTAACATCTATCCCTTGCCTTTACCAGTATGAAGGAGGTGCATACGCTGAGCTAGCTGAGGTACAAACATAGTTCCAGGACCTCATCCGTAGCAGTTTCTGCGGTGGCCCTGTTGATTGTAGGTTAAATTAGATCGCAGCCATATCGGCAAAGCTAGGTGACGCAACGACCAAGACTATTGAATATCAGGCACAGTTTGCGGGTGGTGAGGAAATGCTGTGATGACACGTCATCATCTTGCATAGTATCAGTTGCCCAGATGTAGAGGCAGTTAATGATTTGTTAGAGGAATTGTTGACTAGAGGTGATGAGGTGTAAAACACCTAGTTAGGATGTCCTACCCTCCAAAATAACATTTATGACAAATAGTAGTTAATTTGATGCCTCTTTCCAAGTTAACTCACTGTCCCATTGATCATGCATGTCTATTTCCACTAATTATGGATGTCTATTTTAGATTTCCACTAATTGTGGATGTTTATTTTGGAGGCACTTTTGTATTTGGAGTTTTCTTTTATTTTAGATTCAGTTAACTGAAGTAGACTTCCAGTTAACTGTTAGGTTACCTACTTTTAGACATAGGAATAAATCTTGTAGATTGGCAAGAACTCATTGTTAACTCAAGGAAATTTTAGGGTTGCCTACTCCTTTGAGCTTCTATAAATAAGAGCAACTTTGCTTATTATTCTTTAACTTTTATTACTACACAAAATTGTTGCGTCGTTGTGCCATCAAGCTTGCAAGTCAATATTTGTTTACTCTTGGATGAGAGTTGTTTGGTTTGATAAGCAATTGTGTACGATTTCGTAACTTTGCTGTCCCAAATCTTTGTAAAGCATTGAGTGAGTTGGAAGAAATAAATCAAAAGGCATGTGCAATTTGATCCAAAGTTTCAAGATCTATCAACGTCTATTTTTATTTTATAATCTATTGTTTCAATCTGCCCCTTGGATAGGTGTCGACGCCTCCTTGGTAATTTGGAGATTAATGGTTATCGTTTGATGTTGTTTAATGATCTAGATCTCAGCCTACACCTTGGACGGGTTTCGTCACCTCCTCGGGAATCCTGTTATCCAGTTCATCGTTCTTTGTTGTTTCTAGTAATCTAAGTCTCAGCCTACAACTCGGATAGGTGTCGTCACCTCCTTGGGAATCTTGAGATTCAACTTATCGTACGAGTGTTTGCTTGCATAAGACCTTATTCCAGTGTAGATCTAAAAGTTTAGAGCCTTCAGAAGCATTCTGAGAGACGGTTGGCCCAAGTGATCCAACCATCCCATTCTTGCTCCTATGCCCTCTTGGTCTGTTTATCTTAAGGAAATAGGATAGATTAAAAGTTAGCTTAATTGTAGTTAAGATCTGTAGAAACCAGAGAAAACCTTAGTTGCAACGCATTGTGCTTTATGCACCCTTGTTCCCTACCGTTGAGTAAAAAGATAGGAACACTAGTTTACTTTAGTTTTTATGCAAACATCAGCAAAAAGAGGGAGCTTCCCCTCCTAATTTGAAGAGTAGTTACTACACACTGTGCATAGCTATACGTTTCCAATAAGCACTCCAGAGGTGCTAATTGAAACGCCAACAAATAATATTTACAATTAGTTATTTAATGCTCAATATTGTATTATATTGTAATATTGTTGATAAGATTGTTTCTTCGATCTTCTAAAGTTTCTTTTTTAGAAACTTGCTTTTTCTGTACATTTGTAAATCCTATTTATTGAGCTTTTTCTCTAAATGTAAATACATCGAATTTTCACCATTTGCCTCTTGTAATATGGTATCAGAGCTGACAATTTGATTTTTCTTCTTTGGTGAATTTTTTCAGGTGCCTTTCTCTCTTCTTGTTTTCGTGATTTTTTGAGAGGACATTTTTGATTTTGCGTCTCTGTTTTGAAAGGAAAATCGCGATCTATTTAAGGAGATTCATGTGATTTGTTTAAAGATTTTTGCCTAAATAAAAGTTGTCAGGGTTTCTGGGCGTGGATACGAGGAAAATCGTGTCATGTCTGGGTGCAGAATTGTGAAAAGTTGTGTTTTGTGGTTGCGCGACTAGGGCTTTGTTTTCGTTCTCAATCTTTCTGGGTGCGACTTCTGCTTCTTTCGCGATTTGTTCAAACCTCCTGGCCACGATTTGTTTAAACCTCTTGGTTGTGATCTGTGCAAACCTTTTGGTCGTGTTTTGTTATCATTCTGGGCACGATTTTTCTCTTTGTTCTTGCTCCCGTTTTTTTGAAACCCACGTGATTCTCAGTGTTTTCTGGGCGCGTGATCATTTGCTGGGCATGTTTTTTTTGTTTGCTTTTGGGCGTAGTGACGCGTTTTTGTCTGAAGTATTTTCTGCAAGAAAAATTGTGGTCTTTTTCTTAGCAGATTCTGGCATGTTTTTTTTTGGTCTTGGCGTTTGGCGGCCAGGGTTTTTTTAAAAACCCTCTATTTTCAAGTCAATTTTTTTTTTTTTTCTGATCACAAATTCGTTTTGGGTTTTTCAAGAAGATTTTTGGGTTGTCTTCCATTTTTTGGGTGCTTTGAAATCCGTGCATCGAAATTTGTCCAAGCGGATTTGCCTCGATTTTTGTGCTTGAAACAGTCTTTATTTTCAGTATATTGAAATTTGTGTCTTGGATTTTGTGCAATCAATTTTATCGCCTCTTCTGTTTATCTTGTTTTTCATGCCTCAAAAAGTGTGCAAGATGGCGAATTTGACCAACATAATGTTGGAAGGCAGTCAACAATTCAACGACAACAATTATAATACCTGGAAGCAACGAATGATGACTATCTTTGAATATCGATGCATTGATCAGATTGTTCCAAGCAATGCTACTCGTCCCACAATGGCGGGTAAAGACCAGGAAAAGTTTGACGAGCAAAATCGTGAAACGGTGATGCTTATTAAGCTTTCAGTTATTGATGATCAACTTCCACAGGTTCCATTCGACAAATCAGCTACTGAGATTTGGGAGCATTTGAAAACCTTGCATGAGACCTCCAACAAGAGCCGTGCATTCTTTCTCAAGAACCAGCTATTCTCCATCATGATGGATGAGAGAATGTCCTTACAGGAGCATTTGATAAAGATTCAGGACATCTGTGATCAGTTGGAGGTGATTGGTCGGAAGATGGAGGAAGAAGACATGGTAGTTAACACTTTGAAAAGTCTACGGAAGTCTTATGAGCACTTTGTTGAAACTCTCAGCATTACATCTACTAATGTTGATTTGAAGTTTCTAGAGCTTTGTACCATACTTTTGCAGCAGGAATGCTGGAAACAACAGTTTGGTAGTAGTACCTCTCTGTCTTCTACAAAGCAAGCTTTTGCAGGCAAGTCTTAAACTAAGAATAAAGGGAAAGGCCAGCCTTTGCAGTAGAAAGGCTTAGGTCAACCTCCGGGCAGCCCTAAGAAGAAAAACATTCAATGTAATTATCGCCACAAATATGGTCATATGAAGAAGGATTGTCGTCAACGTTTGGCTTCTGAACAAAAGAAGCAGGGAGGGTCTCAGCAGAAAGCAAATGTTGCTGAGCACACTAAGCAGAAGGAAGCTTCCTTTTATGCTTTTATGGCTAAAAGACTTGCAAATAATGTGAAGTCCTATGCCCGGTACATTGATTCGGGGGTGATGCAGAGGAAGGACCTTCTAATTGACCACAAACCCAAACAACAAGGTGTTCCTAAACCTTCTTCATTGCTGCTCCTAGGTGCACTTCTTTAGACCCTAGCATAGAATTCCTTTGGGACTTTGATCTAACAATATTGGGACAATGTAGATACCTTGGGAGGCTTGCCATGAGGCTTACATGATTCCAACAACTCCTATGTGATGACTGAACAATGTAACAATTCATGGTTTACAACTCTTGTATCCTAGATTGCATAATCTGTCCTCTTGGGACAGTCAAAACAAACTTAATATAAATCCTTCAAAAACATTTGAGACTCTTGGTTTAGGTTTGCATGACCTCTCCCTACATCCCTCTACTATTTCCAATGACTAACAAACAAGTTTTAGACCTTGATTCGCATATTCTTCCTGGCTCTGCTGCTACAAAGTTTGATACATCCAAATATTAGACTTTCTATTGACTCAAAGCACGTGCAAACCTTTTCTTGGGCCCCTGCAAACTTGAAACAAGGTAAAAGACATATTTATAGACCTTTCCACCCATTGTGGTGATTTTCTATCGATGGAAGGCCGAGTTACATCTTTATTTCTCCTCATGGGTTATCCTAAGTAGGGTTTTGACAGTTTTTAGAGAAAATGCAATAACTTTCTAAATACTCAATGAAAATTGATGCAACAAAAAGCAAAATGAAGTAGATTCACATGTCAACATAGTCCAATCGGTTTTAGACCCACATATATATAGTACAGGCCGTACAAATTGAAAGAACAGTCTGCAACGTTGAGAAAACACAGAAAAAGCTTGCTTTCATTCACCAAAACTACAAAATCAGTTTTTTCAACCCTCAATCCGACTTTGGAGGGTGCATTCATACACTTACAACCAATCCCAACTGATTAGTAATGGTTTCTTGATTCGCTTGTAACTGTTTCTTGATTTTTGACACTTTGCCAAAGTTGCATGACAATTTTTTGAGCAACATGACAACTTTTACACTTTTTAACCAAAGACCCTATTAACACTCCAAAATGGATCAACATGATCCCACATGGTCATAAATGACCTTATTAGACTCCAAAACACTCAAACAACCCAAAACCCAAAAATAACAAAAAAAGATGTGCTTATGAGGCTCCTGATGCCCCTGCACCAAGGTGCTTCACAACACTTCACCCATTGACATGATTGGTTCACGGGCTTCTCTCCTTTCAGTGGCTCAGTTATTTTTGGAGGAGGTGAAGAGTATACCGTTGTCTGTAAAGGTACTGTTTAGATTCAGTCTGGTGGGAGGAATATCATATTCCTCAATGTATACTATGTTCCTGGCTTGGAACTGAACCTTCTCTCTGTCAATCAGATTATGCGACACTCTCCTCAGTTGGATGTGATATTTAGTGCACATAAATGTTCAATTGTTGATCAAGAGACTCGCACCATTGTGGCTGTTACTATTGAGGATCATGGTCTATAGTGACTATACCCACTTGTGGATACAGGTGATTCTCCAGAGTTAGCCATGGTAGCCAAAAATTCTGCTATTACCAGTCTTTGGCATTAGCGGTATGGGCACTTAAATGTGCATTATCTCTCTTAGCTAGCTTGAGAGGGACTTGTAGCTGGTTTATCTGAGATCCAGACTCAACATCATGGAGTTTGTGGAGCTTGTTAGGCTGGGAAGCAACATAGGATACCGTTCACGAATGGTGTCTCATGGCGAGCCTCCAAGGCACTACAGTTGGTTCACTCTGATGTATGTGGGCCAATGAATACACCTTTTGCTACTGGTTGCAGGTATTTCTTGCTTTTTGTTTGATGATTTCAGTCGTAAAATGTGGGTGTACTTTCTTAGACAACAATCAGATGTGTTTATTGTATTTCAGAAGTTTAAGGCCTTAGTAGAAAAAGAGTCTGGTTGTTACATAATCACTCTCAGGTCAAATAATGGGGGGGAATTTTGTTCTACTGCTTTCTCCAACTTCTGTGATACACACGACATTAAATGCTAGTTAACCACACCTTACACTCCTCAACAAAATAGTGTTGTCGAGTGGAACAATCGCACAATCACTGAGATGGCTCGCTCCATGTTACAACACAGGAGTGTTCCTAATAGATTTTGGGTAGAAGCAGTCTATACTATTGTCTATCTTCTTAATCGGTCTCCTACATAGGCTATTAAGGGGAAGACTCTTGAGGAAGCTTGGACTGGTCACAAACCTAGGATCAGTCATTTGAAAATCTTTGGCTCTTTAGCATATGTATGGATTCCAGATGCCAAGTGCTCCAAGTTGGATTCCAAGAGTTAAAGCTTATGTTCACAAGGTAGAGTGACAACCATAAGCCTTACCGGTTGATTGATGTAGCCACTAATCGTCTAATCTTCAGTCGGGATGTTGTCTTTGATGAAGAACGAGGACCTTTTCACCTTTCCTCGTTTGTGCAGTATTCTGAGGATCAACCTTTGAAGGCTTCTGATTTGGGTGTCCGTGTTCCGTTAGGTCCACCTGATGGGAGGGATGATGAAGATTCTGTTTTTGATGATACTCAACCCGATTTTCCTCCGGATGATATTGATCTTCCACTTGATGAACTTGTTCCAGATCCACTACCAGTTCCAGCTCCTCCTATTGTATCCGATGTTAGAACTTATACTCTCCGGCCTAAATGGTGGGCGAAGACTATTAGTGATCTTCATGATGATGAGCTCATTGAGGGTAGATCGTCTAGAGACAAGAGCAAACAATAACATATAGTTAATTTTTTTCTCATGGCCAACATTCACAATGTTCATGAGCCTCAGATGTATTCAGAGGCTAAAGGAATTCCTAAGTGGGAACAAACTATGGAGGCTAAATACTAGAGTTTTTAGAAGAATCACACTTGGGTCCTTTTTGATCTTCCTCCAGGGAAGAAGCCCTTTAGCTGCAAATGGGTGTATAAGGTTAAGTACAAAGCTGACGGAACCCTTGACAAGTATAAAGCTCATCTCGTTGCTAGGGGGTTCTCACAGAGGGAACGCATTGACTATGAGGAGACTTTTGCTCCTATAGCCAAGATGAGTACCATTCGGCTCGTCCTTGCCTTAGCAGCCCAGTTTGGTTGGCAAGTCCATCAGATGGACGTTAAGAGTGCTTTCCTCAATGGTGAGTTGAAGGAAGAAGTCTACATGACGCAACCTTCAGGATTCAAGGTTGCCAGTAAAGAACACAAGGTGTGGAGACTGGTGAAAGCTCTTTATGGTCTGAAACAGGCTCCTAGAGCTTGGTACATCAAGATTGGCAAGTACCTCACAGATCATGTCTTTCAAAGGAGTCCATCTGATTCTAATTTGTATGTCAAATGCATTGGTAGTGATATTCTTATTCTTGTTGTCTATGTGGATGACTTGATCATTACTGGCAACTCGACACATTTGATCGCTGAGATCAAACAGGATTTGTGCAGCACATTTGACATGACAGATCTGGGACTTTTGCATTAGATGTTGAGGTTTGGCAGGCTACGAGCAGTATCTTCATCTCACAGTCCAAATATGCTCGAAGTCTACTGGATAAGTTCCGAATGCAGGGTTGCAAACCTGCCTCCACACCCATGGAAAAAGGGCTGAAGTTGTCAGCTAAGTCAGACTCACCTGTAGTGGATGAATCCCTGTTCAGGAAACTAGTGGGCAGCATCATCTATCTCACTGCCACTAGACCTAACCTTAGTTTTGCAGTGAGCTACATTTCACGCTTCATGACAACCCCTAAGGTTGATCATTGGGTAGCAGCGAAGCGTGTCTGCGTTATGTGAAGGGAACTTCTGATTATGGACTTCTTTACACTAGGAGTCACGATCCTAAACTCATTGGTTTCATAGACCTAGATTAGGCAGGTTCGGTTGATGACAAAATCAACATCTAGGTATGTTTTCAGTTTGGGATCTGGTGTAGTCGCTTGGACTAGTAAAAAGCAGTAGGCAGTGGCTCTTTCCTCGACAGAAGCAGAGTATCAAGGAGCAGTTAAGGCAGGTTGTGAGGCAGTTTGGCTTCACCGGATGCTTGTGGATATGCAAATATCTCAAGCAGGTCCGACTCCCTTGTTCTGTGACAATCAGGGAGTTCTCAAACTTGCCAAAAATCCAGTCTTCCATGAAAGAACCAAGCATGTGGAAACTAATTGTCATTTCATTTGGAAGCTTGTTGAAGACGGATCAGTCTAGTTGCTGTATGTTTCGACAAAGGAGCAGACAGTAGATATTCTCACCAAGTCGCTCAGTCCAAATAAGTTTGTAAAATTCAGGGGGCATCTTGGTGTAGTTGACAGATTGAGCATTAAGGGAGGGTATTAAAATAATATTTACTAATAAATTATTTAATGCTCAATATTGTATTAGAATAGAAGACTTTTAACGTCCACGAGACCAAAAAGAAGGCCTATGGGACAGTGACCCCAACAATTTTACCATTGTGAAGTGTCATTCTCCTACCATTTAATTTGATAATGAGCTCTCCCATTTTGCCCACCCATTCCATGCTGAATAGATCTTGAAAATTTCCTGCTATTAACCCCCTTATGTAGCTTCCTCTGATGTCACTGTAAGCTTTGCAATCTAGGATAAAATGCTTTTCTGTTTCCACCTGCCCTGCTGCACAGAAGATACAAACCCTCTCTTCCCAAACTTCTTTTGGCCATTTCCATCTCCCCGTTTCACACCGAAGACGGTGCGAGTTAGTCCTCAATTGTGCTATGAGATTCTTTGACCTCCATGAAATATTTGCCTCTATATATGCTTTTTGTTGATGGTTCAAGTTGGGATTAAATTCTTCTACATAATACTTTTTCTTTCTGCCAACCGCCCTTGTCCACATAATCTTGCGAAATTTTTCAACCACATACAACTTTAATTCCTTACTATTATTAAAACACTCGTTCAAGTGAATGTTCCACTTGCTCATCGACTTACAATTTTCATTCATCCATGCCTTCTTTCTTTCACCTAAGACACCTCTAAAAACAACATTTGGCCATCAATGCGTTTCCATCTGCTCAACCTTTTTCAAATATCTCAAAAGACTCACCATAGCTATGGCCTCAATAGGAATCTTCCCTGTTTCAACAAGAAGTATTTCATAGGGAACGAAAGCTTTTAGTTTGAATTTGCTTGTGATCAAACGCTTTTGAATTCTTTCTATCTGTACCCATTTGATGTCCGAAGTGCTGCTAGCCCAAATTTCACACCCATAAAGGACCACCGGTATAACTAGCAACCTAAACAATATTTGAATAGTTTTCCAATCCCATAACTCTGCTTCTCTGCATCTGTTTTGAAGAGAAAACAGCGCTCTCCAACCTTCCAAAGTTCTTTTCCTTCTGCAAGTTTCCCAGCATAACTTCTTGTTGAAGTCAATTCCCAAGTATTTATACTCTGTTACTTCCTCTAGGATACTCCCTTCAAAATAAAAGTTGAACTGATTTTGTTATTCTTCTTAGAGAATACCATGATCTTGGTCTTACTGATGTTAACTTGCATACCAACATCTTTGCATAAATGCTCAAGAGCAGCCAAATGCGCTTGCAACCCTTGAACAGATCTAGCAATCAAAATAAGATCATCTGCATATAAAAGAAGTTTTACAACATACACTCCTAAGGGGACCTCTTCTCCACCCTTCAAATTCAACCACTCCTCAAGCTTATCGATATAAAGGCCAAAGAGAGTAGGAGAAAGAGGGCAACCTTGTTTAACCCCAATGTCGCTCCTAAAGCTTTCTGAAGTACTTGCCTGAGTTTTGATTTTCACCCTAACATCCTCATAAAGCCTATGGATAGTAGCTCTAAAATGTTCAGGAATGCCAAGATCTTTCATTCTATCCCACAACTTTTGCCTAGGCACTGTGTCAAAAGCCTTCCTAAAGTCCACAAAACAACAAAAGGCTTCCCCTTTCTCATCCCAAATCTTTTCAATGATATGTCTTAAAGTGATGCCATGATCAATTGTTGAGTGTTTTGGCCTAAAACCCACTTGCCCCTTTGCTCTCTTATTTTTTAATTTCTGCCCATTTTTTGATTCTTTTCTTAATCATGCTGCCAAACAATTTTGCAAACAAAGGGTTGTTCATGATGGTACGATAATTAGATGGGTTGTTAGCATCCCCACTCTTGAATAGGGGAATGGCTAAGCTAGTTATCCAATCTTTCGGAAACCCACATTGAATGATGTTAAATATATGCATAATGTGAGGAGCAATGATTTCCACCCCCCACTTTAGATACTCCGCTTGAAGCTCAACCAAGTCTTTTGCCTTTCCTAGCCTCAACTTTTTGATACCTTTTTTAACTTCTTGCAAAGTGAAAAGCTTTGTTGATGTGTTTACCCTTGGAGACTTTTCATTCTCTACATCTTGCTCATATAAGTGTTTTGCATATTCAAACCATTGAGCTGAGGTGATGTTATTCTTCGTTTCCTCCTCCTTTGCTTGAAGCTCTTTACAAAAGAGCTTTGGGTTGTTCTTCCCAAGATAAAACAGTTCTTTCCTTCTAGCGCTCATGAAACCTATTTTTTTAACTTTTACCATTTGCTTGTATAATTTTGTATTTTCTTTTTCTTTGTCTAGCTGCATGTTTGCTTTCCTTGCAGCTTTACATTTCTCATCAAACCAAGCATTTGTTGGAAATTGACTTAACTTTTTTTCTCTTATTCTTTGCCCTTTTGCAGCCAACAAGAGCCTCTTGAATTATGTGTTAGCTGATGACTTTTTAAACCTTGCATTTGATTCCTTTCTTGTTGCATTAACTGTCTTAAAGTTTTCATAAATATGTTACAATTTTCTTGTGTTAATAGAATTCTGCCCTTTTTTTTAGTTTGATGATCAGGCTGTTCCTGTTTCATAGATTGGCAGTTTTTAGGCCAGGACAACCAAAGGCAAACAGGATTATTATATTGTAATATTGTTGATAAGATCGTTTCTTCGATCTTTTGAAGTTTCTTTTTAGAAACTTGTTTTTTTTGTACATTTGTAAATCCTATTTATTGAGCTTTTTCTCTAAATGTAAATCCTACTCTTTTTCTTTCTCTATTGTGCCATCTTCTCAAGATACAATGCAATCCATACGCTGCTGCAGCATTTAAAGAAAGCTACCATACACCACACAAACAAGCCTACCATTGTTTTTTGTCAGCTCTCTAAAACCATATAAAAAACTCCACACAAGCCAACATTGATACTCCCTCCTGAACACCACGTCTTTAGCCATCCTAACCCTTTGATATTAATATTCGGACAAGGGGAATCACAAGAACTTTAATGCTATAAGCACATGTTGCCACTTGGGGGAAATCCTAAAAGATTGATGATTAATACATGAGTAATAAAAGTACTATCCTTTCTTGGTTATGCTCTCACCAAATATCAAACTATCTACTAAAGGTTCAAGGTGGCCTAAAATTTAAATGATGCTCTAAACCATTCCATATGTAAATGAGATGACTATATATTGTTGTTAAAGGAGCTTGCTCTATTCCATAGTTAGCAAGAAAATCTGCTGCTGAATTTGAGGTTCTCCAATAATGTTGATAATATATTTTCTCAAATGTTGCACCCATATTGTGAATTTAAAGCAAAAACAGAAAGTTGCTAAAACTAACTAAAGCAAACTAAGTTAACTAAAAGTAAACTAACGACTAAGTAACAACTAAGATGACCATTAAATATTACAATAATACTTTAATACCCTCCTTTAATGGTCATTCTACTAATTTAAACGAAGTCTACCCATAATCTGATGGTCTTCTATCCATGGATGGATAAAAGGTAGACTCCTTCTGCTTAATATGCTTTGCAACATGAGCTTGCTGCTGAGACCCATCTTGGCTGGATTTCTGATGAGCTAACTGCTTCCTGCAATGTTTCTTCATATGGCCAATCTTAGTAATGGCATGTGAAAGACTTCTCGGAGCTCTCCTCCGATTCGCCTTGTCCTTTCTGTTGAGTGGACTTACCTTTTCCATTGTCTTTGGTAGTGAATGCATGTTCAACAATGGGAGTGTCATTGCTGCTCCCAAACTACTTCTTCCACCTATCCTACTACAAGAGCTTGTTGCACAACTCATCAAACTTTAGGTCAACATTGATGGAGGTAATGTTGAGAGTTTCGATGAAGTGCTCATAGGATCGTGGCAAGCTTTTCAACGTGATGACTACCATATCCTCCTCTTCCATCTTGCGACCAATGGCCTCTAGTTGATCGTGAATGTCTTTGATCTTCATTAGGTGATCATGCAAAGACATCTTGTCATCTATCATAATGGAAAACAACATATTCTTAAGAAAGAACGCTTTGCCCTTGTTTGAGGTTTCATGAAGATCCTTCAAGTGTTTCCAGATCTCCGCAGTAGTCTTACCAGATGGTATTTCTGGTAGCATCTCATCAATGACTGATAACTTGAGAAGCAAAACTGCCTCTCGATTATTGCCATCATACTTGTCTTGGTCCTTTCCTGCAGTGGTGGGACAAGCTTCTGTACCCAGAACAAGTGAATCCAGACGCCGGTACTCGAAAATAGTGAGCATCCTCTACTTCCACGTGTTGTTTTTACCATTGAACCTCTGGCTACTTTCCAATATGATGTTGGTCAAAGATGCCATCGTTCCTGTTTTCTAAAGGCATGAAAAATGAGGTAAAAATTTGATTTCAAAAAATCTGATTTTTCAATCAAACCCTAGGTGATCAACTGGCATGGATCCCAAGGCAATCGGCTGTACCAAATCCCACAATTTAAAAAAATTTGTCAATAATCAGAGGCTCAAAAACCCACGATTTTATCCAAAAATCGAGAAAACTTGAAGTTCTTCAGCTTCAACCACGATTTTTTTTTTAATAATCTATTAAAACTCAGACTTCGCCCATAAACCCTAGGCGGCAAAGGAGGCACTAATTTCCAAAAAATTGTCAAAGATATAGGGTACGATTTATTTCAAAAAAAATTTCAAAAAACTTGCAGCTTTAGGCTCAAAAATCCATTAGAAATCTTCAAAAACTCCCTGGCGTGAGCAAAAAACCTTGGTAGAAACCAGTTGCGGCAGCATCAAAACCCACAAAATGCAGAAATCCATGCCAGAATCTTAGACGTGCATGTGAGAAAACGGAACGCCCAAGTCACAGGAAAAACTCCAAAAAGAGATATTGAGAAGTCGGACGTGTGAAGAGAAGGAAAGCCAAACGGAAGAAGCCGCAATTTTTAGTCACGTTTCTTAGAAAAAATGCCCAGTGAGTAGGTCGCGTGGGAGGAACAACAAAGAAAAACCCTTGTAAATTTTTTTTTTCAATGAAAAACAACCATGAATTGGAAATCCTAACGCGATTTCTTGCTGTAGAGAACCCTCATGCTATTTTGCCAAAAAAAAAAACGTGATTTTGTAGAAACCTTTCACTAGAATATCGCTTCAGAAGAAAATCCGTGATTTTTAGCAAGAAAATCTTCAAATTTCGAACAAACCCTTCCAATTTTATTTTTTTTAATATTTCCAGGTAAAAATAGCCACAAATTTTACTAAAAATTCACCAAAAAACCTTCAATGCTCAGGAAAAAATCCTTGTGATTTTTAATAGCCGAGATAACTTTCGATTTTTATCAAAAAATTGAACAAAAGCATCTAAAAAATTTTCCAATTTTTTTTTAGGAAAGACCACAAATTTTATTAAGAAAATTTGCCAAAAATTAGTCTAAGCTCTGATATCATGAAATGGTAATTGATTGATCTTATTCGATATTAAATAAAGGAGAGGAATACTCCTTATATAATAAATTACAAGATGGTGTTTCTAAAAAAAAAAATCGTGAACTTAAAGCAAAAACAAAAAACTGCTAAAACTAACTAAAGCAAACTAAGTTAATTGAAAGTAAACTAATGATTAACTAACAACTTAGATGACCATTAAATATTACAATAATACTTTAATATATCCTTTGTTTCTTCCACAAAACAATTTAAACTCCAGCTTGGACTCTTTCCTTTATTAAGAGCATTGATCACAATCATGGAGTCTCCTTCCACTATCAATTTAGACACATTCTGCGATGCTGCTGCCATCCCTGCAACCAAAGCTTCCCATCTTGCTTCATTATTTGTTTTGATTCCTAAAAACAAAGAGCCTCCATATATTAAACTTTCTCTAATATTTGTTAGAGTAAAACCACCTCCAGCTATTCCCAGGTTCCTCTGGCTCTTAGGGCCTCCCTCAAAATTCACCTTTACATAATCCAAGGGGTGGGGTGGCAGGTGGCAGGTGGCAGCAAGCTTGAAGCCACCAATATATGTGATGGGTCACGTTGGTATCTCTAGAAGTCCCTTGCAAGGACTTTGCATAAAAGTGGCAACATCTTGGAGGAAGGGCCATGAATCTTTAATCAAGTTTGTGGAAACAAGTGGATAGATAATTACTTGAGTCTTTGTGAAGATAGTTTACCTCCACGGGACACAATAAAAGTAAAAAATAAAATTCTCTTGAATCTTTACTTTGTGGTCATGGAGGTAACAAAGACGATGATTCTTGTAACCATAGAATATGATGGTCAGTCTCAATTTGTAACAATAGTGAGTAGACATTTTTTTGGCCAAGGGATATCCTTTATCTAGGAGCAATGATGCTGGACTTGCTCAGGTCCAATAATGGTAGTGTCAACAATCTATATGAAAGAAATGATATGAACATCCACGATTGACCAATTTTAGTTTGTGGGACTCAAGACTACAGCTAATGACAATAGAGCAATATTAGGGTAGGAAAGAACCATAGAACTTGAGAAAATGAAGAAAACCAAACCAAAACCACTTGAACAATTGAAAGAAAAAGAGGCGTGTGTGCCCAAGATGGTAAAATCATAGGCATATAATACAAGTAAAAATATTAATAAAATTTCAGACAGCAATCTAAAAGCTGCGGAGAAGTGTTAGTGTTTCTTAGATCAGATTAAACAATGAAAGCACTTAATATAATTGCAACACATAAGACAATGAACACACAAAGATACCCTGGGAAAACCCTCCTCTTGAGGGAGAAAAACCCAGCAATTGAATCTCTTATATAAAGTAGAACAATGGTAGAAATCTGCTTACAACTCAGGCCCAACAATGGCCAACAATGGATACAATAAAGTCGCACCTCTCCTAGATGCACTAGATACAAATGAATATGTTCTTCCTTGAAATCGGACTGCTGCTAAGGAAATGCGAACTGCTGCTCTGCTCTTAATAGCGAACTTGACTTGAATAATGAATGTGTTATAATGACAAATATGACCTTGTATTTATACAAGTGTGGCGCCTCTTCAAGATAGGTCGGCCCACATAAAAGAACCATAATAAATATCAATTATAATAAGGTCGGCCCAAGTAATGACTAAGGCATGCGAACCATAAAGGGTCGTCCCTTTGCATTGGTAAATATTGTAATCATGAATTAAATAGCCGAAGGCTACTCATTTAATTCATGTGCTTCTTCTTGTGATTTGTGCGAAGGAAGTGCAGCCCTAAGCTGCTATAACATCAACACTCCCTCTCAGCTAGGGATGAACTTCCACTTGCACAAGACACATCATATCAGAATGAAAACAAAATATAATATCACCTCATCGTGATATCAACCATTATGGCTATCTCCATAGATGGTATGAACAAGTGCTCATCACTTAATGTGATGTTGTCACCTCAATGTGACTTTCACCATGGCTCTCCCAGAGGGTGATACACAAGCACAAATAAATCATCACGGATTCTCTCACGTGATGCTGTCATGGAGTCACACACATGACATCCACCATGACTCTCCTAGAGGGTGGAAACAAGGGCTTGCACCTCAACTCTCTCTCAATAGAGAATTCCATTTAACAAGGGCTTGCACCTCAACTCTCTCTCATTAGAGAATTGCATTATCAAGGGCTTGCACCTCAACTCTCTCTCAATAGAGAATTGCATTATTAATTAAGGATCACTGATACTGAGACTCTTTCTCAGTTAAGGCTGCATTCTCCACCATACCAAGCTTTTCTTGAAAGTACACAAACTTAATCCTGGAGAGAGGCTTGGTGAGAATGTCTACCGTTTGCTCTTCAGTGCTGATATACCTCAACTGTATAGCTTTCCTTTGTACCATATCTCTAATATAGTGGTACTTGATCTCAACATGCTTTGTTTTGTCATGAAACACGGGATTGACAGAAAGCTTTACACAACTCTGATTATCACAGTGTATAATAGTAGGCTCCATTGGTTGTCCAAACAATCCTGCAAGGAGCTTACGAAGCCACACTGCCTCACGAGCTGCCACACAAGCTGCTATATATTCTGCCTCGGTTGTACTCAAAGCCATTGAAAACTGTTTCCTGCTACACCAGGAAATCATAGCAGTACCTAGACTGAAACAACCACCAGAGGTACTCTTCCGATCTGAGACACATCCTGCCCAATTAGAATCAGTAAAACCATGCAGCTCTAAATCTACACCTGAAGAATATCTGAACCCATATCCAATTGTGCCACATAAATATCTCAGGATATATTTAGCTGCTAGAAGATGTATTTGCCTTGGTTCACACATAAACTGGCTAAGTGCACTCACTGCATAGCAGATGTCAGGTCTAGTGTTAACTAGATACATTAATGAACCAATCAACTGTCTATACATTGTAGAATCCACTGGTTCTGAACTAGCTGTAGCCTCTTTCAACTTATCTAGATTAGTCTCCATGGGTGTAGACATAGGTTTACAGTCAATCATACCAAACCTTTTGAGAATGTCGACAGTATACTTGCCTTGACTTAGAATCATCTCATCTGACTTTTGCCAAACTTCTAAGCCAAGAAAGTAATGCATGAGACCTAGATTCTTCATCTCAAACTCTGAACCTAACTCCTTGCATTTTAGAATTAGATGTTCCTCACCAGTGATAATCAAATCATCAACATATAAAACTAAAATCAAAGCTTCACCATTTACTACTTTGAAGTAGAGGTTAGAATCTGCATCATTCTTTGAGAAACCCAGGCTTGAAAGATACTGATCAATCCTTTCGTACCAAGCACGAGGAGCTTGCTTAAGACCGTACAAGGCCTTCTTCAGCTTGCAAACATGAGACTCTTTCCCATATACCTCAAATCCCTCGGGTTGCTCAATGTAAACCTCTTCTTCTATTACACCATTTAGAAAGGCTGTCTTTACATCCATTTGGTGAATCTTCCATCCTCTAGATGCGGCTATAGCAATGATGGTTCTGACAGATGTATATCGAGCCGCAGGAGCAAAGGTTTCTTCATAGTCAACTCCCTCTTTTTGTGAGAACCCTCTAGCCACAAATCTTGCCTTGTGTTTCTCAATACTCCCATCAGCTGCATGCTTGATCTTGAAGAGCCACTTAGAAGACTTCACAGATTTGCCTTTGGGTCTAGGAACTATATCCCAAACATCGTTCTTAAGTATGGACGGATATTCCTCAGACATGGCATCTTTCCATAATTGTTGACTAGAAGCTTCTTCAACACTTGAAGGCTCTGACTCAATAATCTGACTCGTTAAGGCGACATAACTAGAGAACTTGTGAGGTCTCTTGCTTTCTCTGAAAGCTCCTCTTGGAGCTGAAAAACTTTCTGGTTCTTGCATTGTCCTACGAGCCCAAAGAGGTCTTTTCTTTCCAATCATAATATCTAGAGGTCCATCAGTAGGATCCAAGGGTTCAACTGGATCAACATCTTCTTTAGGTTCTGGAGCCTCCTTCAGGTTCTCTGGAATATGATCAACTTCCATATCTTGAGGAGGTTCTTCTTCATCAATCTCCATAGGAGTGCCTTTGGACCTTCTGAAAGCAATATCTTCCTCAAATGTGACATCTCTACTAATCTCAATAGACTTCTGTCCTGGTATGAATATCCTGTAAGCTTTTGATGTCTCACTGTATCCTACAAGAATTCCTTTCTTCCCAGAAGGTTCTAGCTTTGTTCTCTTCTCCTTTGGAATATGAACATAGACTGGACAACGAAATATCCTCAAATGACTAACTTCAGGTTTCATGCCTGAGAATGCTTCTTCAGGATTTTTATTTTCTAAGATCCTGTGGGGACTCTTGTTTTGAACATAGACGGCTGTCCTCGATGCTTCAGCCCAAAGAGAGATTTGTAGGTCTTGATCATGGATCATAGCTTTCACTGCTTCCACAATAGACCTATTCTTTCTTTCAGCAATACCATTTTGTTGTGGATTACAGGGAACACTAAACTCCCTCTTAATCCCTGCTTCAATACAAAAATCTCGAAAGGTGCCAAAAGTGTATTCTCCACCATTATCGGATCTCAATACCTTGATCCTTTTCCCAGACAGGTTTTCAACCTGTGCCTTGAATTCTCTGAATCTTTCTAATACTTCTTCAGATTCTTTAGATCTCAAGAAATAAATCCAAGTCTTTCTAGAGTAATCATCAATAAAAATAATATAATACAAGAAACCACTAGATGATGCAATAGACATTGGACCACACAAATCAGAATGAATGAGATCAAGAATACATTTAGATCTACTTTCACTAGAATGAAACGTACCTTTTGTGTTCTTGCCTAGGGCGCATACCTTGCATGTACCTTCGTGTTCTTGATTGAAATTTGGAAGACCAGTGACCATCTTCTCCATGATAGGTAGAGCACGAAAGTGTATGTGAGCCAATCTTCGATGCCATAGATCGCACATGCTGGAATTGTTATGCACAAGCGCTTGAAGAGGACGAGTGCATAGCCTGTAAAGACATTCATGTCTAACTCTAATTACTTGAGCAGTTTTGAAGTTGGAGTTCTTTGCCCATATAAGAACTTTGCCTTTAGAGAAGGCAACTTGATAACCCTTGTCTTCTAATGCTGAAATTGAAACAAGGTTCGTCTTTATCCCTGGAACGAACAGTACATCATTCAACTCTAATGAAATCCCGGAATCCAAGTGAAGAGTGGAGTTTCCAATTCCTTTCACAGAATATCTAGCATCGTCTCCAATAACGACTTGATCACTAGAGTTGCTCTCCACTAAGTTTGAAAGGTGACCCCTGAAACCGGTGATGTGCCTAGAAGCACCACTATCAATCAGCCAAGTGTTGGCGTCGGTAGAAACATTGCTTGACAAGGCTGAATAGAACAGATAATCACTGGAGTCCTTTTGTGGAGCGATTTCTTCAACATTTGCAGTGGCAACTTGTTGCTTAGGTCTTTGAGGACAATCCTTCGCAAAGTGACCATACTTATCACAACGAAAACATTGAATCTTGGACACGTCTCGTTTTCTTTTGAAAGCAGGAGCACCATCATTTCCGTTTTCTCGATTCCTCTTGAAGAACCCTTTCTTGAAGCCTTTTCCTTTCTTTGACGAATGAGAGGCAAGAACTTGTAATTCTTCATTCTTTGAACTTTGACCAATGCCCCTAGCCGTTAGTCTTGACTCCTCTTGGATACAGTCAATTCTTAATCGATCAAACTTGGGAAGTTTAGATCTTGCACTGATTCCTTGAATGAACGCCTCCCATGAAAGCAGAAGACCATTGAGAGCAAGCATAGTTAGGTCTTTGTCGTCAATCATGTGACCAATTGTGGAGAGCTGATCTCTTATCTCTGAAATCCTCATGAAGTATGTAATGACAGATTCTCCTTTTGCCATTTTCACATGATGAAGTTGTTGCTTCAGTGCGAGAGCTTGACTAGTGTTGTTGATTTCATACATCTCTTCCAAGGTTGTAAACATTTCTCTTGCCGTATCCAATTTGAAGACGATCGGTACAACATGATCCTTGACAAAATCAACCAACACTTTCTTTGCCCTAGTGTCTTTCTTCCTCCACTGTAGCTTCTCTTCTTCCTCCTCAGGTTCAAGAACTTTTGTTTTCACGAACTCAGCCAAATCATTCTCTTCCAAAGTGAGCATGATCCTGAACCTCCATGATGTGTAATTCGAAATCCCTTTGAGTCTATCCTCGATTTTCAGACTGTTCACCATCTTGAGAAATTTAGAAGATAGACTGAAAAAGAATAAGGTGAGAGTTGCAAACTAAAAAAATCTGATCACGATCTTTTTCACACCCGCTCTGATACCATGTTAGTGTTTCTTAGATCAGATTAAACAATGAAAGCACTTAATATAATTGCAACACATAAGACAATGAACACACAAAGATACCCTGGGAAAACCCTCCTCTTGAGGGAGAAAAACCCAGCAATTGAATCTCTTATATAAAGTGGAACAATGGCAGAAATCTGCTTACAACTCAGGCCCAACAATGGCCAACAATGGATACAATAAAGTCGCACCTCTCCTAGATGCACTAGATACAAATGAATATGTTCTTCCTTGAAATCGGACTGCTGCTAAGGAAATGCGAACTGCTGCTCTGCTCTTAATAGCGAACTTGACTTGAATAATGAATGTGTTATAATGACAAATATGACCTTGTATTTATACAAGTGTGGCGCCTCTTCAAGATAGGTCGGCCCACATAAAAGAACCATAATAAATATCAATTATAATAAGGTCGGCCCAAGTAATGACTAAGGCATGCGAACCATAACGGGTCGTCCCTTTGCATTGGTAAATATTGTAATCATGAATTAAATAGCCGAAGGCTACTCATTTAATTCATGTGCTTCTTCTTGTGATTTGTGCGAAGGAAGTGCAGCCCTAAGCTGCTATAACATCAACAAGAAGTACTCATGAATCTAGTCTATTGTTGGTTTATATCCTCCTTGATGCTCTATGGAATGCCTCTTTCAAAAGAAGAAGACGAAGAGAGAAATCTAAAGAGTATTTGAATGGAGAAGTTGATCAATGGAAATGTCAATAGATGAAGGTGTAGAATAGTTTCAAAATACCCAAATTGCCAATGCATGGTAGGAACTGAAGAGACAGCTCGCTGAAGATCAAAGTATTAAACAACAGTACCTTCCATGACTAGTAGAAAAATTGCCTAGGAAAGATGGTTAGTGAGTTTAAAAAGTAAGGTTGAAGATACTCTCAAGGTGAAGGGGCTGGTGGGAAGTTTGGCTAGGAGAATACATTTGGAGACTGACTGTTTGAAGTGAATCATATGCCAAAGCTTGAGAGTCTCAACCTCTATGGGAGGTCATCTATGGATCCCAAATAGGGACTTGAAATCTCTAATCCATAAATAAAGAAATGTGTCTGTAATGACTGCATCAAAGAGGCCCATCTGTGTATTATAAAACCTTACAATTGGGAGACAGGCTTTAGAATAAAAGATAACTAACCTCCAAAGCATAAATTGTTATGCCATCCACAAACTTTGTTTTGTCTTTAGACTAGAAGATAACTGAACTACCAACTATAACTTGTTATGCTATCAACAAAATTTCCTTTGTTGAAGTATTAAAACCTAGAAAGAACATCATTCTAAATGTTAAATGCCATGAACTTAGCTAAATTTTAACAAAGCTCTTTTAGATGTTGGAAAAGCTTTCAAAAGTCATCAAGGACATTAAGACAGGAAGATAACATCCTTAGCATAAAGTGATAAATCATTCAGACATGATTTCTAGGATACAACTATCATCAACATGAGTGGGCCATTTAAGATTGACTCAAAGTTCATTTGTATAAACACCAAAGAGAGTTGACGTGTGAGGGCACTCTTGATTGACTGCAATGGTACTGTTACCTTGGAGATCAAAAATTGTGCCACAACTACTGATATTGTCTCATAATTGCAGCCATGAACGAATCTTAAATAACAATATTATGCAACTTCTGAACAAGCAGCTGTCTCAGAACCAAGTAAAGGCCCTCCTAAACTGTTCAAAATTAAAAACAACAAAAGACTTTGGAATACCATTGACAAGCCTCCTCAATAATGGCTCAACGTGTAAAAATGCAGTCAATTGTCTGTTAGTCTCTTTTGAGATTACTACTCTCTAGGTACTCGTAAAGCTTTATGCACAATACTGTGACATAAAGCTTGGAAAATGCATACCCAATCATATTGATGCTGAAGTTATTTGGGTTTAGTTATACCTCAATCAGTGAATGGGATGGATGATTTGCTTTGACCAAGAGTGAAAATCCCTGGGAAAACAACTTCGTTAAATAGAGGGAAGGCAAGAGAATCCACACCATATTTGAGGTGAGCAGCCTCGAGCCCCTCATATTCTACTTCTTTGTTGGTTCATTAATTCCAAATAGCTCTTTTACATCATCAGGATAAAATAAATGAGTGAAAGGATGACAAGAGGCTGAGATAGTTGGCATGTCTAAAATATTGTAAGGAGAACTGGCATTGTATACCCTGATTATATATGAAAAGGTAGGATTAATATGCTCTGCAGTTTGCACAGTATAATTATCCTTCTACTATTGTCATATATATCATCTTTCTTTTCTTTAGAGAGTAAACTTTTACATTGAAACTTTATAGATTCCATGTGTTGTACCCAAAACAATTTTTTTGCTTCATTAAGGCATTTTGATTAAAATAGTCTAAACCTTGTAAAATTGTCGTCAAATGTCAGTTTTTGGTCAAACAAAGTATGGGACTTTTGTGGGTTTATTGTCTAGAAGATATTGGAAAAAATTGAAAAATTTGAAAATTAGGGTTTACGGGCCCCTATTTTTAGGTAAAAAGTAAAACCCAAAAAACTGGATCTTGTCAGAATTGATTGAAAATTGTTTTGATTGGCTTATTTTACTCCATGATCACAATGGTGAAGTCAGAATCAAGAAAAAGTCAGTTTAAGTCTGGTGGGTTGTTTTCACTTTTTCAGGAGAAAAGTTAGGACCTCTGAGGTCAACAATGGTAGATGGCTAGATACCAAGTGTCAAAATCTAAGCTTAAAACGCTCCAGCGAAGATTCTATGGTGAGAAGTGTTCAAAATGATTCTTCGTCACGAAGGGGATTTTCGTCGAGGAGAAAATCGTCAATTTTTTTCCAACTCTAGAAATAAAAGAGCACCTGCTAGCCAGGGACACCCTAGGTTTCAGAGGCTCAAATCATCCTTTTGAGATTTGTCACTTCTAAGAGGTCTTCCCCAGAATATTGTCAGCTTCGCGATGAGTCTACCAACCAATCTAGAAGATTTTTCTAGCACCTGAATTTGAAGATTGAACGAAGAACGGAGCAAGTTGAAAAATGGCTAAGTCTGGAGTGAAAAGTGAGCCTTGTAGGCTAGGGGCTCCCAAGAATTCAATCAAGGCATCAAATGTTAGTTTTTGGCATTGACTATCTCCAGACGATCTTCTCAGCTTTAACCTAGCTTCACAATGGATTTGTTCGCCAGTTCGTAGGATTTGTCAAATGGCAACATCTATGGATCAAACAAGCACATAAAATGGAGGTTGAATTGGAATACACCAAGGCAAAAGTGCCCTTGCTGGCTAGGGGTGCCCATCATTTTGGGCAACCATATGTGGTTTTCAGACGCTGTCTTCTTCAAGGCATCTTCTCAACATCCTATCAGCTTCGCGATGAATCCAATAGCAAGATCACCGGACCTGTCTAATGCTCAAATTTGAAGATCAAGTGAAGAATAGAGGAAATGAGGTTGGTCAAAATTTGACTAACACTGGTGGAGAAAAGCGCCCTTGGAGGCCAGGGGCAACCAAACTTTTGAGGCATCTATTGTAACTTCTTGATCAAATGACACCTAGGGTGATTGTCTTAGACTTGATCAGGCTTCGCAACAAGTCCATCAACGGATGAATCTGAGTTGCCAAACTGCCAGAATTAGGAGTCAAACAAAAGGTTTTAGTCAAGGTCAAATTGTGAGTTTAGAGCAATAGGAGCCCCTGGAGGCCAGGGGTGCCTAGGGTTTTGAGCCCTCAAATGCAGTTATTAGGGTTTGCTCAGATATTCATCCTATGCAGAATGCTTCCAGCTTTCCATTGCATATCTCAGCCGGGTCAGAAGACTTGTCAGTTGTTGGTAGCCGAAGTTTGAATGAAGAATCAACAAGTTGTGAAAATGGCTGTTTGGAAATAAAAGAGCCCTTGGAGGCCAAGGGCGCCCAAGTTTTTAACTTGCCCTATGATGTTTTTAGGGTTTGTGCTCTCTAGGAGAACATGTTCAGAATTCACCCAACTCTACAGTGAGCCTGTCAGCTAGCTTTGGAGATTTGTCAAGTGTCGGGAAGTTGCAGGTTGAAGGAAGGTGGAAATCAAGTTCGAAATGATGAAAATGCATGAAAATTTGATTAAGTCTGATGAGAAAAAGTGCCCTTGGAGGCCAAGGGCGCCTAGAATTTTGGAGGCTCAGAAGTCAGAATTAGGGTTTGCAACCTCAAGAAGCTCCTTTTCAGTTTTGATCCTGCTCTTCAACGAAACTATTAGCCAGTCTATTGGACACATCAGTCAATCAAAATTAGTGATCAAACATAGGCTCTGGTGATGTTTGCAAATGAAATTTTCAAAAAAGTTTCTAAGTCTGGAGTAATGGCATCCAATGTCAAACTTTGACTTTTTTAACTGAAGTGACTCGACCGCCTTATAATGGTGGAGTTTTTGAACTCAACTTAAAATAAGATTAAAACTCCAGTTTCACTTCTAAGTCAACCTCAAAATGACTTAATTTTTCTTGCATGTGGCGAATTTATTTGTGCATGACTGGGTGGTTCCCATTTTAGGGTTTTATTTTCATCCAATTAATTGAATTAGGGTCCAATAATATTATTGCATCCCAAGTTAGGGTTTTGCATGCAAAATGACACCTTAATTCATGAAATTTATTTATTAAGGCATTTGGGCGTACATTATTTTCATCACAGGTTGGAAGCAAACGCATTTTCTCGTGCAAGCAAGATTTGAAGGCGCTACGGGTGATATTTTTTAGTGTTCTTCGCAGTGCCAGGTCTAGATTGCTCAGAGGAAGTATTTTCCAGATTTCATCTTTCAGCACGTGCATTTCAGACTTGATCAAACACGATTCAAGGCATAAGCGTCTTTTTTGCAGAGGCAGAATATAACTTAAAGCTCTTGCATGCCTAAGTAAATGTCATTTTTTCGAAATTTTTGATAATTTGGGTTGGCTTAGAATTTTATTCTCTACAAAACCCATATGTCAGATGTTTTTCGAGAGAAAAAGCTTTTGAAGCTCCCGCTGCCCCCTATTGCTCTTTTCCGAGAAGTCTTTGCATGCCAAGTGAAAAAGCACTTTTTCAAAATTCTGATGTTGTGGGTTTGTTTAGAAATACATTCTCTTCAAAACCCACGTCTCATAATTTTTCGTAAAAACTGCCCCTCGACAGGGTATTTTTAGCCTCATCAAAAGCTATTTTAGCCTCATCAGAAGCTATTTTTAGCTCACTGGGAAAAGTTGCCTGAACATATCCATGTTTCCAGTCAACAGTTGAGTTTTTCAGAATGCAATCCACTCAAACTGAATTCAAGACCAAATCGGTCTTGATTCACGATTTCATAAAAATTGCTGATACCGATTTGCATCAAGCGCATCTGGAGGGTTGATTTAGACAATTTAGTAGGCGTAGACACTCAAAGTTCACATGGTTTCATACCTTGTATAGTTGATAGCCTTTCGAGGCCAGTTTAGAGGTTTGAATACCATTGGAATTCGGTGTGCGTAGTGAGTTCGTGTGCATTTCTCACAGTTAGAGTATTTGTAGTCAAACTTCGCAGTTTCATCATGCAACACTCTTTTTAGAAGAAAAGTGTCAAAAGCGTAAAGCTGCATAAGAAATAGAGGCCATCACTCCAGTTATGGAGCCACCAGGGTTACTAGTCAGTGAACTGCCAGTTGAAGTGTGCATAGATTTCCAGGATTGCTTGAGTTGCTAACAAGCAGTGAATTGATAGTTGAGACATGTGACGACCTCTAGATGATGAGGCAGTTAACAACTTCTTGGAGGAGTTGATTGCTCGTGATCGCAACCAGTGAAGTACAAAGATAGGGCGTCCCACCTTTCCAAGATAGACATTAGACACAGCAGTTAACTTGATGCTTCTTTCTAAGTTAACTCGCTGTCCCACATATCATTGCATGTCTATTTTGGAGATACCTGTGTTGGAGCTTTTTGTTTGGATTTAGTTAACTGATGTGAGCTATCCATTAACTCTCTGATTGTGAGTTATCAACTAACTCTCATATCAATAAGGACTTGTGTGTTGCAAACGTTCATTTAGTTTAGTTTTAGTTCAGTTAATTGAGGTAGTTTTTCCAGTTAACTGCTAAGTTGCATACATGTAGACTTAAAAATAACTCTTGCGTGCTTGTAAGACTGATTGTAAACTCAAGGAGATTTTAGGGTTCCCTACTCCTTCAAGATTCTATAAATAAGAGCACCTTTGCTCATTTGTATTTCAACTTTTGTTGTGATAACAAATTGTTGTGCCCACCTTGCTGTGCAATTTTGATATTCTATATTGGTTCACTTTGTTAATATGAAGCTGGTTTGATCGTTCATTGTATGCCAAGTCCTTCATGCAATTTGCTGTCCCAGATTTATTTGTTTTAATAAGCTTGTTTCATATCTACACCTCGGATAAGGGTTCCTCCTCCTTGGGAATTTAGAAATAAAGTTTATCGTTTGATGTTGTTTCCAATAACCTTCATTTCAGCCTACACCTCGGATAGGTGTTCCACCTCCTTGGAAATCTTGATATAAAGTTTATCGTATACCATTCCTTGCTCCTAAGTCCTTAAGAGCACAAAGATATACTGAGAGGGGGGGGGGGTGAATCAGTATATCAACAAATTTTACCCTCTTATCAACTTTAACTTCTAGCACAATATCAACTATGCAATATGAAACAATATAAACAAGTTGACTCCAACAATTGTATTTTAATGTTTATATAAAATTACAATGATTGTAGGCACCAACCTACTTGAAACACCAATTATGTAATTTAGTAGGCACCAACCTACAAAGAGCACCGACCCTTAATTTTGATTTAGTAGGCACCAACCTACAAAGAGCACCAACCCCTAATGTTCGTAGGCACCAACCTACCGGAGGCACCAACCCCCACTTGCCAAGCACCAACTTAGCAAAGATAATAATATCAAGAATAATACTTCACCTTCAATGTTGCTTCCTCAACAGATGATGGACAATTCTGCTCAAACACTCTTCTTACAAATCTGGTATAATCTTCTCTATGGATCTGTCAAATATTCCTCCTCACAAACTATGTCTTCTTCAATTGATGACAAACTCTTTCTATGCCTTCATCAAGATCTTCTTGTTAATGATATCTTCTTCACAAATCTGATGCAATCATGTATATATCTTTCTCTACAAATTTGATCCAATCCTTTTTAGGTCTGCATATACCTCTTTCAAATCTTCCTTTGATGATCTCCTCTTTATTCTCTTCCTCAATTACATATACATATGTATCTCTTTTATATCTGCATAAATCTGCTCACATGATATATAACTGCTGTAATTTCTTCTTTATTCTGTCCTTTATACAACTGAAATCTGCTCCACAAACTTGATCAAGTCTTCAATATACGTCTCATAATAAAGTATGAGTTTGCCTTGCTCATCAATCTCCTTAAATACTGCTCATAAACCTTTTTCAGGTCTATAGCTAGTAATGCTTTATTTCTTACACTTCTTCTTCATCAAATGTATCAAGTACTTCATATACCGCTTGTGTTTTGATGATATATCGTTTTTCCACACAACTGATATGTTACTCTTTCTCTTACTTGAGTTCGAATGATATTACTTTTATTTCTCACTCAGACATCTGATCCAAATTCAATCACTCTCTTCCTTCACAAATCTGGTTATTATCATGCATCAATATTTCTCACAAATCTGAATATATGCTTGCTCTTGATCTTTTCTAATAATTTTTCATAACATCTTCTTTAAAATAAATCAGATTTATTCTTCATATTCTGCTTCTTCTCTTCACTAAAACTCAGAAATATTCCTTTCATGCCACTCAGATTCAGATCATTCTTTCTTTTTATCATAAATAATGTTTAATAAAATCCATGTCTGCTTGTGTCTTGATGATATAATCTTTATATTCACACGTACACCCACATTCTACACCTGCATGCAACTCAAGGATGAAGCATTTTATTCCAAAACACACTACACTCTACATACCCAAACACTTCGCTGTCTTTTATGATATATCTCTTTTTAATCCACACTACTACACTTTAGTTGATGATCATTTCTTCACGCACAGCACACATTCGTGTTTTGATGATATATCAATTATTCCACATGCCACACTTGCTTGCGACTCAAAGATTAAGCATTTTATCCACCCCTTACTCACACTTCCTTTTATCCTTTTTATATTATTATTGTTCTTCATGAAAGACATGTCTCTTCAGAACAGGGTATAACCATTTGTAAGGTTATAACCCTTGAACCAAACGTTATCTCTTAAACCGATTCTCTTTTTGTTATCGGGCTTGTAAGATAATTATATCTCTTCCTTAAGTCATGTTTGAATATTCTTTATATAAACTTTCTTTTATAAAATAATCACTGCCAATAAATATAATCGCTGCCTTCAGAAATATATTCGATCCTTTGACATTTTCAATGATGCTTGGAATACGATTTTGTTCATGACTCCACATCAAGGCAGTCCATGAGTTATTCTCTTGGATATGTAATATCCCATTCTCAATAGTCTAGCACCTCATAAATTCGTCTATCTTGAAAGGTTCCCAACTTTAGTTGTGTCAAAAATATGAAATACTGATTTATACGTATGTTATTCAGAGGCTTTGTCTTATCTATGAATCACATCTCCTTTTCGTCTTTATATAGCAATCATTGCACCGCACCATTTCATTGTGATTTAAGAATAAAGACTTCATATATGCAATGCTCTATAAGGAGGGTTGTCGTCCTTCAAGGAAATATGTATGATATTTCAAATAGAGATGCCAAGGTATAGGATCAAACCATATTATGCAGGTTGTATGAATTTTCACAATGATATTTGTTGATCATCAAGTGCTTCCTTAGTTCGTTCGTGCTGCTGCCTCTAATAACTTTTGTGAATTCTTCTTCAATAATGGACTTCAAAACTGCCAGATAAGAATGAGTAAGATCTACTCCAGTGACTGCTCTAAATCTGCAATAACATCCTTTAGAATCTGCTGATAGACTTCACTGTGATATGTTATCTTCAGTCATGTTTATCTTGACATCAATGACTCCATCTCTTTTTTTTTCTTTGACATCAATGACAACATTCCAACAAGTCCTTTTGCTCTGTTTTTCTTGAGGAAATAGGATAGTTTTAGCATTAGCCTAGTTGTAGTTAAGATCTGCAAAACCAGAGAAAAACCTTAGTTGCAATGTATTGGTTTTCTTAACCTTGTGCCTCTTCCAGCTGAGTCAAAAAGATAGGAATCAGATTACTTTACTTTTTCACGCATATCAGCAAAAGAGGGAGCTTCCCCTCCTAATTTGAAGAGCAGTTAATATTGTGCATAGCTGTCCGTTGCCAATACGCACTCCAAAGGTGCGAATTGTAACGCCAACACCATGTAAAAGAATTTTAGATCTCCCACAATTGTTATCAGAGCATGCTGTGGAGAACATTTCTTTTCAGATATCCTTTGATTGGTGGTAATATGTTCTACTTCCATTGTGGAGTGTCATTTTCCATTATTAAGTGGAGTCCTAATTTAATCAAAGCATATAAACCCTAATCGTAAATCTAACTCTAGATGCTAAATCATAACCTCTAAACAAGCATGCTAGGTTGAGCCCCAAGGAGAAGCAAAGTTAATTCAGTTTTTCCTTAAAACCTTGAGTTTCTCTTCGTCCTTTTGATAAAAAATATCAAACAAAAGCTATCTCCATTTTTACATTGTTTATTGTAAAGTCAAGTCAGAGTTCTATCCACATTGAACTGTGGTAGATAGCTGGTCACAAAATAATTACATTTGGATGAGCTTATGTGGTGATTTTATTACTAAAATCAACTCAAAAAAAAATTCAAAATCATTATCACAGCCAATAACATTGCTAACAAAATAATGAGCTCAAGCCTATAAAGACCGAATTAGTGAAAGCTATCAAATCTACAACAGATTTGCCAAATTAGAGAGAAGATTTAAAATAACCAAAAGATTAATGAAGTTTGTGGAATTCTTGATGAATGAATTAGTTTTTCCAACTAGTAGTTGTAATTTGTTAGCTAAGTTATTGGCTAGGTTAGAGGTGGGCGAGGGTAAGTCAATGGTATTGACAATGGGTCTTAGGGAAATGTCTGGTTTGTAACCTCTCTGGTGGCTTTGTTTAGGAGATCCTTGTGCACTTTTATGTAGCTATCACTATTGTACAAGTGGTCTCTTATTTTTCTGATGTAATCAGTTATGTCCACTTTTAAAGCAATTATTCTTTTGCTTTGATTAATAGCCTTGATTGGTTCATTATCTTATTTTGAGACATTTCTTTTTGGTGGGTCCTCTTTCTGTAATGCCATGGAACAATACTGTCTAATATCTTCTGCTATATGTAAAGGTAGACCCTCAATTGCATTCTCTATGTTTATCGTGAGTATGGTATGTTTTATGATGCAGTTACAAATCCCAAGCTTCTCCTTGGTGAGGTAAAGGTTGCAGTGTTGAGTGTGATGGAAGATAAATTTACGACACTTTTCATCTCAAGCAAACTCATATGACTGACAACTTGATTGCCCAGCTCTGACCCTTCACTGCTATTAACCATGATATCTCTTGGATGATAAGTCAACTCATTCCTATCTTTGTGCTGTGGATAAATGCTCCCCTGCGAAAATGGACGATCTTTGTTAAGTTTATTGTCTACAGGCAGAACTACAGATATAATCCCATTATCAATGTTTTTTGGCAGCACGTCATCACTATTAATAATATTTTGATTGTTTCTACCTGCTGTCTGTTGGTCTGTTTCTTTTTGGAGAATACTATCTAACTGTTGTTTTTAACTCTAAACGTTGTCATGGATGAAGTTCTTGTGTGGTTGTAGGATCCACATCTGCTACTACCAAATTTAATCATTGATGAAACTGTCCTTTCACTCCACTCACCATCAGTTTTTCTCCGCTTAAAGGAGACTGCTCAATGATGTAGTACTGAATTATTACGGAAAAATATAACACAATTATTATTAAGATATTCGATAATTAAACAAGGAGCGAAAGACTCCTTAAATAAGAGATACAAAAGATTTATCATTTATCCATAAAGGATAAGATCGGCAACTAATAAAGCAACAGGATAAGAACCTAACTAAAAGAATAAAAAATATTCCTAAAGTCTATCCTAAAGACTTAATTGACCATTATAAACTAAATATTACAATATTACTTTAATATGAATTTCTACTTCGCCATCTTGATTATTATGTTGCTGCTGTTTTAGACTTGAAACAATAACCTTATTCTTGATGTTGTTAGGATCCAAATGTGATGTTACCAAAACTAACCATGGATCAAAGTTGTGTTGACACAAATTTGAAGCTTATGACAAATATAATAGTGACTAGGTCCTTGGCCAAGAAATAATAAACAGTAGTGGGTGTTCTGACAAGTGCTTCAGTTACTAGATTCATATTCAGATGTTCAAGAGATTAATATTCACGAGGAACTCCCATTTGAATATTAAGGCTAATCAAATCCAGCTCTTAAGAATGAATTAATGTCAAAGTTGGCAAGTTTAATACACACCAGCATTGTCATGTCTCCACCATATATCACAGCCTGTCTTAAATATACTAATCACTGACCAAGGAAATGTTCATCGCTGACCCAGGGAAATACTCATCGTTGACCAAGGAAACACTCATTGCTGACCAAGGAAATATTAATCACAGCCTGAGTAAAGAAACATTAAAGTGTAATGTCCCCTTCTTGCACTTGAGCAATGGGGCTGTCCATTAGCCTATTCCAGAGTTCCTGTAGGCTAGTTGGAGTTGATTAGGGGACTTAGTGCTTATAGCTATGGCCAGTTTGCAGTGCTTACTATAAATATGGATCATGTCTCTTAGAGTATTACTGTTTAGATAGTACAAATATACATGCACTATTGGGGTAGATATTATCTTTATTTTTGAATACACTGTATTATATTTGAATATTAATGGATTTCTTAATGACCTTTCATTCTCTTATGACAGAAGCATGCTGACGTGCCTCAATGCAAAGAGATTGGAACTGTTCTGCAGCAAACATCTTTTTAGAGTAGCTATAAATAACTAACTACCCACAAAAATTTATCTTTCAATTTCTTGCTTGTAAAGCAAAAACGTTCTAGTTAATGAAACTTTACCTGATAAATCTGGGATAAGCATGAATCATTATGGCACCAGAGTTGCATTCATGATAAGATTCTTGTTTGGACTGGAAGTTTCCATAGTCAACCACTCTTCAGTATTACAAGTCCATATGAAATAATTTTCTTGTATGCAAACACAGTGTGTGATGAAAGCATCACGTTGAATTTTGTAGTGTTATTGATTTTTCAGGGCTATGTTGAGTTCCACCCTAATACTCTATTTCTATGTCGCAGTCTGCTTTTGGTGTCATACCAAATGTAAGAGTGAAGGGTAAAGCAGCCACAAATGTTGCAGATATACTAAGCCGCATGCAGCTGGAACAACCTGTTGTGTCATCCAATGTGAGGGAATGCTATGAATTAGCTTTAGTTCATTTTTGTTGTTTTGCATAGCAGAATAATATGAAGTGAAAGGTACTGCAATGCTTTTGTGATATGATCTGCTAATTTCTTTTCATTTGCATGCTCAGGCAGGGCTTCCGGAGATTGATACACTTATTTTACTAGATCGTCATGTAAGGCTTTTAATTCTTTTCATTTTGGTTCTTGTGCATATGAATGATTATATTCTTTGGGGTTTAGTTTAGAAACTTCATAACTAATATTGTCTACATTGTAATAGTTACATAGATGCTATCAGTGGCAAGGATTAACTGTAAATTTGATGTAATGTTCTCAAGCTTTCTTAAATAATGATATTCATCTTACAAATTAAAAGAGAAAATATCCAAAGTGTTTGAAAAACTGATTGAAAATGTATGTTGTTCAAGTGCTTTCAAAATAGAATTACTTAATATTTAATAATATTGAAGAACTGCCACTTCACCACATACATATGATAGTGAAATGCGAATCTGATCATCTGCCACTTTGAAGAGCACACAGGAAATACTGAGAGTTGGGGGGAGGGGGGGTGTGAATCAGTATTTCAAAACTTTTAAAACTTTAAACCATATAATCCATATGCATCAGAAATCAAAACATTAACAACAAACACGGAACAAGATAAACACCATGAACACCAGGATTACATGGAAAACCCTTTCGGATGAAAAACCACGGCAAAATATTGTTTTTATTATCGTCAAAGGGCACCAACCTGCCTAACATAGGTGAGCACGAACCCACTGAGAGCACCAACTCTGAACCAATTGAAGCACCAACTTCAGTGATGCTGAAACACCAACCTCAGACTGGAAAATATTCTTGAAACTGAAAGCAAAACTTCTCCACCCTGCACTTAAACACAAACTGATTGTTGCATCAATCTGATTATAAACTCAAACTGGGCTCTACGTTGACACACTAGCAGAATATGACCTCCTTATCTGATTTATACACTGAATAAAGATCTCATATGACTTTTTGAATTGCTCATGTACAGGTATAGCTGACTGAAATGCATCTCAAATACTGCTCAGAAAATTGCTGCACACAAACTTCATACATACTTGTACCCAGCACAGCGCCAAGAAAACAGATTTTTGAGCAACTCGAACTCATATATGCTCCATACCAATGATCAAAAGTAGCAGAAATTAGTGCAAAAGAAAAATCACGACTTCTGCCCCAACCGAATAGCTTAAAGTGACCAGGCACATATGCAATAGATAGTGAGTGATCTGCAGAACATTCTAACTACCACGAACTGTGGCCTGAGCATACCTATATTTCCCCTTTTTCACACACAACTCCTGCAAATTATTTTTTATATCTCTCATACGGCTTCAAACATCTTGTCATCACATTCTGCCTATTTCTTCTTGGCAAAAGATAGGCATATTTTAGATATCGCTCCAAAGAAATATGTCACCATTTTCATGAACTCATCCCTCAAAAAGTTCACTCCTGAATCTAATCATTATGAATACTGAAAAACTTAGAATATAGAAAACCACAACTTTTTCTTTTAAACTCTTCATATTACTCCACTCACATACAGCCAATTAAAATACTACAGTCGCTGCTTAGAAACGACTCCAGGTATTATTGTGATTCAAGTCGTCAGAAATTAAACCTGTAGCTTATCGTTGCAAGAAAACATCCACTCTCACATCCCGTTTTTAGCATATGTATTCCCTTTTTGAATATATTATCCTTGTAACCATGTCTCATAATGAAGATGCTCCCGATAAAGCCATGCACAAGAACTAAAATGGACAGAGCAAAAGTTGTCACACTTAATTTCTGAAACCGATATTAAAAGGAAACCGTCGCAGTCAGAAATAATCGATTGAATAAAGTTTTCTAAGCCGCCCGATACATATAAATCCTATAGAATATGTAACTGACGCTGCCAAAGAGAAATATTCAAAACTCCAAAGAAATATATGCGATGTTTTAATATTCCTTTCTCATACTTGTTAGACCATTAAACGTTATCAAGCAAAGGCCGCCTCATACTAAATAAAAATGCTGGCTGAAGATGACATGCTAAGTTACTGGTTCCGGTTCGGGTTTGGGGGTTCGGTTCGCTGGTTCGGCTAATTTCTTTTGGGGGTGGGTTTGGTTTGTTTTAGGTTCGTTAGTACAAAAAACATGTAAAAATTATATATATTCATCGTTCAAACTTCAAGTTCAATATTACAACACTTTTAAAGTTTTAATCATCAAATGGATTCTCTAAATCATCCATATCAATGTCAACATTGACAATAGATGAAGTAGGAAGCCTAGATGAATCACAAGTAGTGCCAATGGTACTGTCACTAGCACTAGTATTGTGCCCATGCTCCTATTGGATATCAGACTCCTCATATGCAATATGGTGGGAAGTGGAAGCATCCAAGTTAGTATCCTCTGACCCTATATCCCACAACTTCGTCTCCCCTTCCTTGTAGTCACGTTTGTGTGAAAGGAGACGCAAGTTGGAATGCACATATACTAAGTCCTCAATTCTTTTTGAGAGCAATTTATTGTGCTTTACTGAGTGGATGAAATAATATGTGCTCCAATTCCTCTCAGATGCGGATGAACTAGCAACCTATGAAGACAAAGTAAACAATTAAAAAATTATAAATGAAATTATGAAACTTTTAAAACTAAAATATGAAAATTTATTAAACTTACTTGTGATAAAACTTTGATTGCAAGGGGCTGCAAATTTTGGAAGTATTGTCCATGGAAGTACTACCAACTATGAGCATCCTTTAAGAACCTATCGCGAACAACATCAACATCTAGATGATTTGAATGCACAAAATCAATGAACTCATTCGTGACTACTCTTTGCAAATCTTGGTCAGGGAAGAGTCTCACAAATGCTGCCTTGTGTTGGCGTAACAATTAGCACCTTTGGAGTGCGAGTTGGTATGGAAAGCTATGCACAGTACGCTATGACTGCTCTTCAAATTAGTAGGGGAAGCTCCCTCTTTTGCTGATATGCATGAAAAAGTAAAGTATTCTAAGTCCTATCGTTTTCACTCAGCTGGAAGAGGCACAAGGTTAAGAAAACCAAGGACATTGCAGCCAAGGGTTTTCTCTGGTTTCACAGGTCTTAACTACAACTAAAACTAAATGTTTTAAACTATCCAATCTCCTCAAGAAAATAGAGCATGAGGAAAAGGAGCAGGAATGTGATTACACGATAAACTTCAAGTACAAATTCACAACGTGAAGGCAAGGTGGCACAACTATTTGCTTGGCTGGGAAGAAGTTTATTAGAAACACACAAATATACGATAAGCTTTAAGTACAAATTTGCAACATGAGGGCAAGGTGGCACATCAATTTGCTCATCCGAATAGGCTTATTAGACACAAAATATAAGGTAAGCAACTAGGACAGTGAATTGTATAAACGAAACACGCATACAATGAACGATCAAACTAGCAACCCCATTTAACTAAGATTCGAATAAACACCATAGTAATAACATGAAGGCAAGGTGGCACAACTATTCATTAATATAGTAATCACTCATAAACAGATACAGAATAACAATATTATAGGCAAGGTAGGCTCAGCATATATTGCTATCGCGTGCAAAAGTTATTTACAAAATGAGCTGAAAGCTCTTATTTATAGACATCAAAGGTGTAGGCAACCCTAAAATCACCTTGAGTCCACTTAGAGTCTTGCAAGCATGCGAGATCTTTATTCCTAAATCTAAGGAAAATAAACTACACTGTTAGCTGGAAAGATACCATTAGTTAACTGAAACAAGACTCAACGGAATGGACATGTGCAACATGCAAGTCCTTATTGAAATGAAAACTAACTAATAACTCCAACTATACAAAGATATTTCCAAGAAAGACATAGCATGCAATGTATAACAACGAGTTAACTCGGAAAGAAACATCGAGTTCAACTCCTGTGTCTAATGTCTATCTTGGAAAAGATGGGACGCCATGAATTGAAGTTTACTGGCCCTGATCTTGTGCAACTAACTCCTCCATGAGGTCGTTGATTGCATCACCATTTGGGGCACTGATACTCTTTCGTAGTACACGATGTCTACGCAGCATATCCTCACTACTTGTGATTTGGCTTTGAAGTTCACCTCTTCTTCTGATTGCCTCATTGAACAACGCTGACATGATTGTAAGTTGATCTAACTTCTAGCCAATAGAATCCCCACTGAAAATACCATGGATGAGTGTTTGCAATTCTGACTGAATATCTGCAAGCTCAACATACTCACCACTCTCATGCTGATACAGGCAAGGAACTTGTGACACAAAAGTTCTCACATAATGAAATGCAGTAGTCACATGCTCTCTACTCTCAACCAACTTTGAAGTTATTTTTCTTGTATTTTTGTCTTGAAGATTAATTGTGTTCTCCAATCAAAAATAGCTTGTCTATCCTCTTCATTAGCGACCGAGTCATATGTCATCCCCAGGTGAGCGATCAAGATATCATCCCTAGGTTTGTCAACTACCAAGCTACGCTTTGAATCCTGAATTTGCAAATGGAGTTCTCGGGCATTATATCTCAATTGAAATAGCTTTGCAAGTACAAAGCGGCCCCTAGTGATAAACTCCTCTTCTCAATCCATCATGCGCTTCTTGTATACATCCATCTGATTAAGCTGACCCTGCTCTGTTGGCGGCTCTGTCATCTATGGGAGTGAAGTGCTGACATTCTCGGGCCTATGGACGAGATTAGAGATGTATTGACGAAGCTTCTGATTTTCAGCCTTGAGGGCTGCCTGTTCTTCTCCATCTTTTGTTACTCTATCCATTATGTTGTCAGTTGCAACTCGAAGAAAATTGACCTCTGTTTGGCGTGTGCTCTTGCCAAGGTTAACCTTGATAACTTCGAAGTCCTCAACTTCTAACTCATACAAATTCTTGTTCGGTGGAGGTACTACAATCTCTACAATGATTTCTTTCTCAACGTTCCTCTCCACATGCACTTGTTTCTTAATCCTCTTATCTGATGGATCTTGGTAGATGTGATCAAATTCTGAATGATCAAGTACATATGTTGGTTGTCTCCTCTTCCTACCCAGCTGACTCTCAAGCCAAGATGAGTCTCGACTAATCTCATTGGACGGATTGATGCTACTCATAGGAGGTCTTGATGAGGCGGAAAGTGCAAAAGTATGGCTACGTAGTGGCGAGTCCAAGTCCAAATCAATGTGAATTGGAACTGGGAGTTGCTGTGGTGTTGGTGATGGCAAAGGAGGCTGTACCTTTGGCTTTGGCATGCTTTGAACCGTGTTTGCAGTTGGCTCCATGTGTTCTTATGCAACAAGTGCCTTCCCCTTTGAATTGTTGGGCACTTTGTTCTTCTTAGGAGGATTACTCCTTTTCTTCTTTTTAGGCTTCGACGAGGATGGCAGTATAGAATCGACCAATGGCGGCTCTGTGCTTGGCATAATTTCCCTCCTTGTTTTTTTGCTTTCTAAGTAGAGTATGCTATTTTGAATAGCTCTACCTATTCTCTCTTCCATAAATGAATACTCCTGGGTGTACCAATCAACAGTTGGAAGTGGCTGTGTATCAACCTGCTCTTTGAAGAATTGAGGAAGTATATCCCCATCATCATCTGACAACCCTCCAACATCCTCTGACATGTAAAGGGAAATCTGCGAGAGAGTGAACCTGCTGTAATTGCATCGGCGCACCTCAAACTCATCCTCGCAACTGACCCAGTAGTTCTCCATAGCAAGCTTGTGATGAGGGTGACCTCCAAGACGTGTTAAATAATAACCCCAAGGGTCATATGCACGTGTGTCAATAAGGTACTTGAGCTTGAGGTTCTCTAACTATTGACCTGCAATCTTGGCATCAACTGCTATTTTACATCGGTAGATTCCCATCTGCAAAGGAAAATTGGCTACCGACTTGCGCTTGTGACGCAACCGTGAATGGACTTCAGACAATTGCCTTAGAAACTCCATGAACACTGTCTTATCCGAAGGATAATGTGGTAGCATGGCTGAATTTCCTATATAATCATAGACACGGATGTAAGTATATGTAGGGAATTGAATGAACCAGTCCGCCCATTTTGCCATTGCCTCATGAGCAATTGCTGAAATACGCACATGTAGTTCCCGGTCTAGGTCTCTCACTGTGTACATCAAGAATGCTTCCTGCACACGCTTTAAATGTCGTTCAGACTTCGTGAACTCAAGCTAATCATAGTACTAATAAACTTTCTGCACACTGAGAATGCCCGTGGTATTCAAACCTCTAAACTGATTCTGATATGCAATCAAGTATACGAGATAAGAACACATGTGAAACTCATGGGCAACAAGGAATCCAATAATCTGTTTGTGAATGACGCCGCTAATCAAAGAAGCCCAGTCATAATATTTTCGCTTGGAAACAATCTGAGCAATGACATAATACATCCAAAGCTGGAATTTATCTGCATCTGAATGACCGAAGATACAATTAAGAAGAGTGATCAAAATTGCATACTTATCCCTGAACTCTCCGTGACTGACATTATGTGGCAATTTGACTTTCTTTTCTTTCAACCACCTTTCCGCCATTTTGTTTTGACATACATCCTTATCAGCATTAAGTGATTTTTCACACAGTTCTATGGTAATGACACGACTGTTTGGATGTGAAGGAATACCAAAACATTTCTCAATGGCATGGGGCTTGAGGCTGCAAACACCCGTCCATTCGCTGACTGAATTTGACGAGCAGTAGAATTGTAATGCTTGATACAAGACATCACGAATTCTATGCACTGGACTGAAATGGGGATAGAAGGCGCCTCGAGCAACCCAAACCTTTCGATGTTTTGAAGTATTGTTGAATTTATCTTCTTCGGATCCAACACGCCCTGTGGAAGCACCTTATGCAAATTCGTGTCATCCGTTCCAATGAAATCATGAATTAGGACCGACTTGGTCCCAAATTCGTTTTGTGTGTATCGCATTCTAAAAAGCTCACCTATTGACTGTGAACACGACTATGTTCTGACAACTTCTCTGGAAAGCCAAAAATCACTCCAAATGAGGCTAAAAATACCCTGTCGGAGGGCGATTTTTTCGAAAAATTCTAAGACGTGGGTTTTGTGTAGAATCAAATTCTAAGATGACTCACAATGTCAGAAATTTGAAAAAATGTGATTTAGGCCCACATGCAAAAGGTTTTTAGTCGAGATCTGAACTTGCAGTTAGGGGCATTGGGGGCAATTTTTTCCAAGAAAGTCTGGAAACATGGGTTTTGTGCAGAACTGAATTCTACGACAACCCAAATCGATGGATTTTTGAAAAATGTGTTTTAGGCCCACATGCAAAAGGAAATTCCCGAAAAAAGCACAGAGCTCTAGAATAGAGGCAACAGGGTAATTTTCACGAAATATTCTAATACATGGGTTTTGTTGTTGATTTTGAAATACATGAACCCAAATGCTCTGTTTCTGAAAATTTGGCCGTCTTCTTTGACATGCAGAGAATACCTAAGACGGGAATAGAAGAAATTAAGACAGATGAAAGAAATTTTGTTTGTTTTTGCTTCTTTGCTTATGTAGAAATTCGCCTATGTTTGTCTGAATTTTGCTGATTATTCTGGACCTGTATCTGCAAGGAAATCTGAAAAATAATATTTACTGATGTCTTTGAATGCTTGCACAAGAGAAAATTCCAGGGAAACCCGGGGACGCGTCCCCCCCAAAAAATGCCCCGTACCCGTTCCCGGGACGTCTCGGGTACTGGGGGACGGTAGGGGACCATCCCTCTTTTTGCAGAAATCTCAGGAAACGTCCTGGGGACGGGGGGACGGGGTTGACCAAAAGAGGGACGGCTGACCAGTCCCAGGGACGGTAGGGGACGGCCAGGGGACGCCTGAGCCGTCCCCCAGCAGTCCCCCACGTCAAAACATGTTTTAAAAATAAAATTTATATATATATAATAGTTTTCAGTTTTTTGGTTTTTGAGTTGTTCGTTTAAATTATTTTCATATATCTTTCACAATATTTGGAACACTCACAAGATAAATATTTGATGCTCTATTAGAGATATATAAAAATAAAAAAAAGTTATTCCAAAAGTGTGTAAACTTGAATTTATTTGCTTGCTGTTCACTAACAGGTTTTAGAGACAAAGACTTAGGATTTTGACCTTTTTAAATAGTTCTTCACAATTGGAAATAGGCTGAATATTAAGGCAATTTGATGCCCAAAACTCCTTGAGTGCAACAATTTGTGAGCTGGAAATAACCTTATGTAATTTGATATAAGTTTATAAAGTATAACTTGGAGGTTGTATTATGATTCATGTATGTTAATTCTGAATTTTCAATGTGTATTGAGTACTGACAAAGAATATTGAACACAAATGCTATATATAACGTATATTATGTATGCTTTATCCATGTTTTCATATGAATATTTTAAATTTTCCCTATATTTTATATTGCCGTCCCCTGCCGTCCCTAATTTTGGCCTCAAAAATCGGAAACTTGGGGACTCGTCCCGCCGTCCCCTGCCGTCCCCGTCCCGGAAACTTGGGGTAACCTTGGAAAATTCGCTTGCACTTCAACCTGTTTATGAGAGAAATGAACGCCATTTTGAAATAAATAGAGAAAATCTTAGGTTTATGGCCGCAACTGCAAGAAGAAACCCTAATTTAGAAAGAAGCCATATGATTGGACCCCACTTCGTGCAACAAAAATTGACTTAGAGTCTCAAAAATATTAAAATATTCAGTTCCACTCAATATGCGAAACTCAGTTGAGTCTCAAAATAGGTGCCAATATTAAAATATTGAAGAAATTCGCCCTTTGCACATTTGACATGCGAAAACTGAAATTTAATATTATTTTATTAAGTTAATTGAAGTCTCTCTTTTTGGGTCGCCTTAGAATATTTTTCTAATTTCTAAAAGTCAAAGTTTGATGTTCTAGGCATCCATTTGCAAAAGTTGAGATTTTTTGCTAACTTCCTACTTTGTAGCTCGTTGAAAACGTCACAGTAGCCTCTATTGAACTCTGATTTCTGGGTGACTGGGTGATGCTGAAACTGAGTTGGAGGACTCATTGCATAGGCAGATCAAAATTGATGAAATGTCTGCTGGGAGCTGTAACCTCAGAAAACTGAATCTGGTGCCTCAAAATGAAGGGCCCCTTTTTCAAGGAGATATGTAATTTCGTAAGAAATCGCATACTTAACCATTTTTCTGATTTGCCATTCGACGCTTCAATCTACCGCTGTCGGTGAATGATGACTCTTGCTGATAGGATGTTGGATCCATCGCGTAGCTGGAAGAATTATGCATCTGATGATTGCATGTGCAAAGCCTGCATGTTGGATTAAGACCTCCAAATGCAAGGGCGCCCTTGTCTTGTAGAGGAGCAGAAACAAAAATTAACATGATTTTGCATTTTGTCAATTTCAACCAAGTGCCCTACTTTGACCCTCGCTATTGGGAGTTGGATTACTCCAATTTACGTGTTGACAGGCTTGCTGTGTAGCTTGAACAACTTGGAAGAGATGTTCCTGGGAATGACGAAGTGAACAGACTGCATTTAAAGCCTCTTAAAGAAGGGCGCCTTTTTCAAGGCAATGTGTAAAACCCTTATTTAGCCATTTTTCCACTTGTCTTCATTTTGCATTGATTCTTCGACTACGGGAGATTGACATATCCCGAAGGCTGACGGATAGGTTCATTGCGTAGCTAGGAGGATCCCGCACAGGTCTCGTGAAGATGAGAGCTGCAAGAAACCTCATTTGACTAGCCTAAAGGCAAGGTGCACCTAGCCAATAGAGGTACATTTTGATATTTTCATTTTAAACCACCACCGTTTTACGTGCCTACTGGAAGTACTGTCACGGTCACTCATCATACTTGATGATCTTGCAAATGGGTGCATCGCAGAGCAGAGCTGAATCAAAAGAGATTCTCTGGAAACGGAAATTGCAAACTCCATCATCTGAGGGGTCTAATTCAAGGGCGCCTTGGGCTATAGGGGATCATATTTGCAAATTTTGACTACCTCTGTGATGTGTAATCTCCTCGTACTTTATGCTTTTGCCTTCGTTTGCCGGAGTTTTGCAACTCAGACAGACTCGCTCCATAGCTTGTCGGAAAGCTAACAAAAAACCAAAGAGATTGAATGTATTTGCAACCCAAAACATCTGAATCTTGACCTCCAAATTGAATGGCGCCCCTGGCTTGTAGAGGCGTAGATTTGTTTTGGATTTGATGTTTTCCTCCATTTCGCGCTCTGCGAACACTGTGTTGGCTGTTGAGTTGTCCATGTAGAAGCATTACTGCTGTTGACGTGTGTGTATGACTGTATTTCACCATATTCACAAGTACGAACACTGTAAAGTTGATTTGCACGTTGATTGCGCAAGTGTCTCCCACGTTACAAAGTGAAATGTTCCCAGACTTAGAATATTTTTGGAACTTTTCGCCACTTGAAAATCCCCTCCGTCGAGAAGCATCTTTCATCATAGAATGTTCTGCTTTGAGTTTCAGGCTTATATTTTGACACCTAGTATTGGCCAACTGCCATTGACAACCTCGAAGGTCCTAACTTTTCTCCTAAAAAAGTGAAAACTGTCCACCAGGCTTAAATTGAGTTTTAACTGAAACTGACTTCACCAACGTGATCATGATGCAAAATAAGCCAATCAAAATTAATTTCAGCCAATTCTGACAAGTTCCTATTTTTTAGGGTTTTTGACCTAACACAGGGGTTCGGATACCCTAATTTTCAAAATTTTCAAATTTTGCCAATATCTTCCTAACATCACACTGACCAAAAGCCCATACTTGATTTCCCCAAAAACTGAGTTTTGACATCATTTTTACAAGGTTTAGACCATTTTAAGCAAAATGCCTTAATGAAGCAAAACATTTGGTTTGGGTACAACACCTTGTACCCTTCAGCCACTTCCAAATCTCTATATGGAGGAAGCCTTCCTGGTTGTGAAAGAAGTTGACTACTGTAGTATTTTGGATTCAATGCAAAGGCAAGAAGGTGTAATGAGTTGTCATTTTGTTCCATCTTTCTTCAACAATTGTTTGCACTTGTTTGAGGAAAGTCTCTTTAGGGTCTTGCTCACTTGCATTTAGGGTGCACTTGATCTTCTCAAGCATTGAGTCTATACCATCATATATCTCTCCAATGCATGGCTTGTCCATGTCAGTATAGTGAATCATACTCAAAATGCTACTTTGCCTCCATATAGACCAATTATTGCTAACCACCGTGCTAGAAAGTGCCTCTCTAACTTTCACAAGTTGTCTCAAGATGATTGTATTAGAGGCAAAGCGGGTCTCTGCAACCTATTGCAAATTAAAACAAATAATTAAAATTTAAAAATAAACTTTAAAGAAGAATTTAAATTAGAATGCACAATCAAATTATGAAAACCAGAAAATGACAAATGTAAATATTACTTCACTTACCTTCAATAGCTCCAATTTTGAAAATGATCTAAAGATCCCTTGAGACATGTGGTGGTTGGTGATGAACATCTGAATGTCCTCAGCCTCAACATACAATTGTTTGATCCATGCAATTTTATTCCCAATCTTTTGCAGCATAAGATTGAGTGAATGGACCGCACAAGGTTTCCATAAGATATGTGAATATCTTTCCTCAACCAACAACCCTGCAGCTCTACAATTCTTGGTGTTGTCTGTTACAACTTTAACAATGTTGCGGGGTCCCACTTGCTCGATGGATGCAATGAGAATATTAGCAATAAATTGTCCATCTTTTATTTGCCCCTCACAATCCACGACTTTAAAAAACATTGCCCCTTTAGGGGACGCCGCTATGACATTGATCAAAGGCCGATTTCTTGAGTTTTTCCAACCATCCAAAACAATGGACACACCTGTCTCAACCCATGAATCTCTTATAGGCTTCAATGCATTTTCAACCAACTCAACCTCCTTTTCCAATAAAGTGCCACGCACCTTCTCATAACCCAGGCCCTTGTACCCTTTTGGAGCTTCATTAACCGTTCTCAACATCTCTCTCCAATATGGAGAACAAACAACATCAAAAAATAATCCATTGGCACATATGCATCTTGCTACATATTGGTCGGCAAGGGCTCTACTCTCATTTTGAAGTGCAAGTTCCAAAGGCCCCTTTGTTCTCTTGTTTGCAATAGGTTGTGCACTCTGAGCTTGAAGATCTGGAGTGGCCATAAATGGGTGGTCTTCTACCACAATATTGGTATTAGATGGGGGCTGCATTCCCTTTGATTTTTTTTTAACAAAGGGTGATTTCCTTTTTGGGCTTCCCGTTGATCTGCTGCATCTTGCTCCATAATGTATTTTGCAACTGTATTAGGTGGAATAGGTGCGCCTTCTTTTCCAGGTCAAGGCATGATGCCTTTTCCACTTATGCCACACAAATGTGCTTTCACCCTATGGTATGAACTAGAATATGTAACTTCACACCCATTGCATTTCCAAACATAACCGCCACCACTTGGAATTGGTCTTATCATTTGAACATACTTCCATAGAGGAGAATTAGGATTTGTTTTGAACTTTGAGTTTGGTTTAGCTAAGGAGCCGGAGGTAGAACCCATTGGCATTGTGATTCCTATGGCAATTTGTTTTGCAAAGAACACATTCAAAATTTGAATGAACATTGAAAACAAAATATTGATTTATAAAACCTAGCTCTTTTGAATCTTGCATACATTCACAGAAGAATGGAAAGGAAAAACATAGATAAATCATAAAATGAAACAAAACAAAGTTTCAGGTTTGGAAAACAAAAAAATGGATGAAAAAAGTAAAATTCAAAAAAGAAAAGAAAAACTTACCTCTTTGCAAAAATATCCTTCAAAAATCTTTGTGGCAGCCAATGAACACTTGCAAATCTGTAGGAATGGCAATGCAATCGTTTGTAGAAGCTTCAATGATCAATCTTCAATTCCTTTTGTCAATCCAACAAGCAAAAATGAAAACTCAGCCTCTTGGAATGAAAATGCTTGTTTGCAAAACAAATGAATAAAAATGAGGTAGTTTAGTTGTTTAAAGTGTTTTAGAAGTCACTTTTAGGGTTTCCTTGGGCGTGGGTCAAAGTAAAACTACATATAATATTAAAAAAATATTAAAAAAACCACTTTTTGGGCGCCTAAACACGTCGGTACAACTAGTGGCACCCTTTGCCAAATCTCCCAAAATATTCAAAACTTCTTTATCACGCACAAAATATATATAGTAAAATTATTAAGGGCGGAAAATATTCTTAAAATGCATGCGAGTAATATAGAGAATATGCTATAAGCATTCATACCACTTAACTCAGTAAAATCTTCTTGGTAAGTTCACAAAACAAGGAAGGATGATTAATGTTAGTGGCAAGATTTCTTCCCTTATCTTGTTGAATGAAACAAGTGTACAAATTATTGAATGCTTTTGAGGTTCTGTTGCTAATCAAAATCGAGAGCAAACAAAAGGGTTGTGGCAAAGGTTGCAAGTCTGTCTAAAAGACTGGGCCATGTAGAACCGAGTGGTATCCAAAAACCAAGGTGCTAATCATATCTTTTTTAGTGGGTTCCTAGCTATTGGGGACCAAAAACCATCTAATTTGGAAGGTTTGATACGAGATTGAAGCAATTTGATTAGTCAAGTGGCCTAATTTAGTCACTAAGTGTTCTCATTGAAGCTAACCCCTTAATGCATAGCAAAACTTGAAGGCTCATTCTTGAAAACTGACACAAAAGTTGTATAAGTTGTTTGTTGAAAGGAACAAAGGAAGAAGAAATTGACTGCGTAGAAGAAATTTATATATTTTATGTTTATTATTTATATTTATACAAATGGATATAAAACGTGTTTCTTGTTTTACTAATATATTTATGTATTTAATTTATTGTTAATATATTTTAATATGTAATACTTATATTTTATATTTTTTTAATATTCTCTCTCTCTCTCTCTATCTATATAGTCTATAGCTGAACCCAGCCATACCAAGCTAAAGAAAATAAAATTTTCCTAACTACGGAACTTGAACTTGAACCCAAACCCAAACCAGCAACATAGCGAAATTGAAGTTTTTTGTTTAATTTCCTTATTTCTATTATCTCATACGACCAATTTGTTATATGAGTTTTGAGTGACTTTGATCATATAAGTTGATTCAGATCACATTCATAGAAGGTTGTCACTATTTTTGTTTAAGACTTAACCCATTAAGTCATCCGTTTTTTCTGATATTATTGTTAGAGTGGTTTTCTTCAAAAAATAACTTTTAATTCGTCTATAAAGGCAATTTTTATGCACTACATAGTGAGAAAATTGAATTCTATGGTTTTCTTTTACAGGTGGACATGGTTACTCCTATGTGTTCTCAATTGACTTACGAAGGACTTCTAGATGAGGTATGTTTATTTTTAGAGTTTTGGACAAATTTGTAGGTATTCTTTCAAAAACATATAATGAAAACTCTAATATCATTTTCATTTTTAATTCCTTGGCTGTATTATATAAATTGCATGCAAGTTATTTATTCATGTAGGGAGTGGTTGTAGGTTGTAACCATAGTTGGAAAACTCGGATTCGGCACAGACTCAACAGCCCAAAAATATGACGCGGACTCGGAACTCGGCACAGACTTGGGAAAAAACTCGGCTAGGACTCGGCAAAAAAAAACCGTAGTTTTACAAAAAAAAAGAATGAAGAAATTAATGCATTTAGAGAACATAAGAGCCCAATTTGATTATCAAACACTCATTTCAAAGATTACACATGTCATATGATCATCAAACACTCAATAATTGAAATTTCATCATTCATAGTCATACAGATACTCATAGTTTTAATGTATAACAGGATCATAAGTTTATAAATGTTTACATATAATCATATGTCAAAAAGAGGAAAACATTAACAACCAAATATAATCTATATCTTCCTCTTTCCCCTCCCAATGGTACTCAATTTTAAAGGCCTAGAACTAGTAGGTGCCCGTGCTATAGTATCCAAATGAGGAGATTGAGCAGTAGTTTCTTGATCTTCAAATGTGTCTTTGTCCTCTTCCATGGCATCCAATCTTGCTGCTTCTTCTTCTTCTGCTGCTGCTCTAATATTCCTTGCTACTTCTGATCTAGATTTTCGCTCTCAAGGAATATCATAAGGGTTACCAAAATGCAAACCAAAGATCTTGGTTACGAAGACGTTCTAACATTTTAGGATTTTTCACCTAAAGGAGAGGGAATAGACCAATATGTCAATGTTTACACTTCTTAAACCATTGTAGAAATTCCTTACTCAATCTGGTGTAAGCTTACTTCAAGGAATATTGTCAAACACTTGTCTTGCAACCTTCTTGCTTGCTGGTTTTGTTTTCAGTTTGCTGTGAATTGGTTTTTTGATGTTTGCCAATGATGTAGAATGCTTGGAAATGAATGTAAAGATGAGTAAGCAAGTAACTGAAATGAAAAACAGCTCTTGTATATTTTTTCAAATGCATGAACATGAGTTTCTAAATGCAAATGCACACCTACAGGCAAGAGGTATTTTCACAAACACTTGGCATGAAAACTAATTCCAAGTAATGCAATTACAATGAGAGACATTTTGTTAAATAGATGTCATGCAAACTCCTTATACCTCCAATAACAATGGTGCAATAACATAAGAGTTTACAATCTGATTTTCATAAATATTTCAACTATCCTCTTATGACTGAAAATGCAAACTTGCAGCAATTACAATATCAGCAAATGCTTGTTTCATTGTCATGAACTTGTTTGTAATACATTGCCTTTATGTTGCTTACAATCACAAATGATTTTCTACATGAAATACCAAACTATATGCAAGATGAAACAAATCGAAGAACCTGGAAAATGCTTGCAGCCAACTCTAATTAATTCAGTTCTCCTTGCAAACACCTCCAATAACCTTCTACGTGCTGTGCCCTTCTTCCTTGAAGTAAATCAAAGCCTCAAGAATTTTATCAGATTTTTTGATGGCCTCCAATGATGAAATCGCCCCTTCCAAAGAGGGCCGCCCCTGCTGCTAGGATAAGTTGCAGATATGAAAATAAACTCAGCTCCAACCTCCTCAAAATTGTTATGAAAATGATTGCCAACACCAAAGGAAGCAATCCCTCAAGTGCCCACAAAATTATATCCCCTTATTGAAGAGCAACGAATGAAAATGTCATTCCTCTCATAGCTGATCTGCAGATAGAAACAAAATTGCAGACTTCAAATGATTCACCAAACTTCTCCAAAATTGATTTCTCCACAATCCTCCGAATTTGGACAATGGCCACTAAATTTTAATGCAAATGAAAGGAATAAGATATCCTTTCCCCAAACTAGCTAGGCTTGATATCTCACAAGTGAAACTAGGAACCAGCTAAGCTTGATGTCTCACAAGCGAAGTTTGCCAAGCATTAAGCTCACCAAATGTAGAAAATGAAGTAGTCAACTCAACCATCCCAAATGCTCAGCCCCAAAGCTCCCTTTATACTTTTCTTGGGAGAGCTCACACACCTTTCTTGTCAATGTGGGATAAAATATATATATCTTATTTTTAGTGACTTAATGATATAATATATTTATTTTAGTCACTTATTAAATTAATTAAATATAGGGTCACCATTTAATATTTAATTGTTTGATAACCTTATAAATAACTAATTTAATAATCCACTTAATTTAATTAAAATAATCAATTAGTCATCCTTATGAAATATCATTAATTTAGACAACTTAATTAATTAAATTAATTAAATAATTCTACCTCCAAAATTGGGGAGATGACAGCTCTCTAATTTAGCAAGATCCTCATCAGTAAGGAAGACATCAGCCTAATCATTTTGTTCATCAACAGTCCATTCACCATATGGATCAATATCATCCAAGTCGATGGAATCATGTGAAACACCCTCCACCTTTCTAGTTCGAAGGCGAAGGTTGTATCAAACAAAAACTAAATCATTTAGGCACTGTTGGGTCAACCTGTTTCTCTTCTTTGTGTGAATGTTCTCAAATAAACTCCAATTACGTTCACACCCAGAAGCACTACATGGCTGTGACAAGACACAGATTGCTAGCTTTTGAAGATTTGGTGTGCTAGCACCATAGTTCTCCCACCATAGATTTACAAAAACACGTTTAAAAAATATAAGTATTAAGAAATAAGAATAAAGTAAAAAATGTATATGCAAGAATCAAGTTTCTAATTTCATTTTTTACTTGGTTGTTGTTTTCCTCTCCTTTCAATTGCTTGTTGTGAGGAAAAGAGTCTCCCCTCTACACCCTTGTACATCTTGAATAGATAAAAGAAAAAGTAAATCAAATATAGAAAATTCATAGATAGTCAAGACTCAACATTGCAAATTCATAAATAAGATGTAACAGATCTCACCTCCAACTCATCAAGCACCCTATCTCTTAGCTCATGATCAAGCACCATGCTATAAATGCATGTGACAAGACTTGCCATGACCTCTTCATCCGCTTTAAATGTGTTCGAGAAGTAGAACTTTGGATTCAAGAAGTAGGCAAAGGCATGTATCAGCTGGTGGAGTTGGTTTGTCCATCTTCGATCAATGATGCGCCAAATGATTTCATATTTCCTTTTGTTGCCACCATAGTAATGTGATATGGCCTCTTTAGCCCTATCCATGGCCTCATAGATGAAACCTATTGGCATGCCCTCTCCATCCACCATACGAAGAACCCTCACCAAAGGTTCTGCCACCTAAAAAAATGAAAACAAATGTTAAGTTATAACAAAAGTAACCCCTCAAAAAAAAAACAACAAATAGATTATCATGTATATTTTTTTTTTTTTTGTGTTTGTTATTTACCCTGATCAACTCCTCTCCATTTTTGATGAATGTCTCATAAAAAACTATGGCAACAATCTTCTCCCCTTCAAGTCTAGTGGAAAATGAGGACTCCCTCCAAGCATTAGATACAAATATTTGCTTGAGATGACCAATGGCACCCAAAATGCTTTGCAATGTGAGGAAGTGGCTAGCAAATCGTGTCACTCCAGGTTGCACAGGGTCTTTGCCATTTGTGAATTTCCTCATCAAAAAAAGCACCCAAGTATGGTTGTAGATAAATTTTGTAACACTTTTTGCATCTTCAACCACACTTTTGACCCATGAAATCTTCCCAATGTCCTCTAGCAACAAGTACAAGCAATGTGTAGCACAGGGAGACCATGCAATTGTGGGATACCTCTCCATAAGTAGTCTACCTGCAGCTACATATGTAGCTGCGTTGTCCATGATAATTTGGACAACATTATCAACACCAACCTCCTGGATCACCCCATCTAATAAATTGCATAAAGTCTCAACATTTTTGACTTCATGGGAGGCATCTATTGACTTTAGGAACACCAATCCACCATTAGAGGCCACAAAAAAGTTTAGGAGGGTCCTATTTCGTCCATCTGTCCACCCATCAGATAAAATGCTGCAACCTTTTCTTCGCCAAAATTTCTTTTGCTCATCAACCACAAGCCGTGTATTCTTTACGACTTCCTCTAGCAATGGCACACTCAAATCTTTAGCTGTTGGGGTCTTAAACCCCTTTCCTGCAACTGTAAGGGCATTCACCAAACCTTCCAATATGGGCCGCTTGCTACATTGGAAGGTAAATTATTGTAGTACCAAAAGTTTGTTGCTGCCATCCTAGCTTCATGATGCTTTTCCTTATTCCAACCTGTATCTTCAAGTGAAGGTTGTGCTCTTGGAACATTGTGTGAAATAAAATAATTTGGTCTTGATCCTGGACTCTCTTGGACTCACTTGGACTCGACTGCCGAGTTCGCGACGAGTCGACTCAACTCTCCCGCAGACTCCCAAGTCTGCCGAGTTTGTGGCGAGTCCGCGAACTATGGTTGTAACAATCACTTTACTAAAACTATTAACATTTAATGGTAGGTAACAAACATTAAATTAAATATCACAACTAATAGAGTTTCTCATGTTATTTCGTAGCACCCCACTCAACATAAAAAGTACATGATACCATTATTAATCCTCAGAAAGTGAAGGTATAAGAATTTTTTTAATCAATTTGACTTTGCTCTTCTAGATCTGTATTTTGTATCAACTATTGAATCTCCATCAAGCTGATCTCTTCAAGCTTCCATCACTCCGTTCTTGTATAGAGGTAGACACCCATTCATCTGGCTCACCAAATTCTACTGCGTAAGGCTGCTGTTAACCTTGTGGAGGTAGAATTCTGCTCTTATAGGAAACCATTGACATGAACTGGCCTAATGTCTTGACCTATTACATTGCAAGTTCATCTTCATTGTTGTCACTTTCTTCATATGTGAAAGTTGAATGCATTGAACATTTTTGATCATTACAGTAGATCCTATGTCATCAATTTATGATAATTTTGTCATCTACTAAAACTTGCATTCAAAATATCAATTGTTTATCAAGTTAATACTTTATAAGTAGCTACATGCAGTTGACTTTATGCAATTTTCAAATTTCTGAATTACTAATTTTAAAATTCTAAATTGCTTGGAAACATGTACGAGTATGTTTACAAGAAATGCCAATATTCCAAGAACCTTTGAGCTCAAAATGATATGGAAAACTCCGTTGTGATTTGAAAGGATGACATTGGCCGTAAGCTCGTTTTGCTGCTGCATCTGCTTCCTTATATACATATATTAAAATTTAAGGCTAAAACTTTGGCTTTACTCATACTTTCTTTTGTTTTATGATGAATATTAATCCCCTATCTAGTAATTTCAGTTAAATTGGTTTTAAAATTTAACTTGACTACAAGAGCTTCTGCATGTATTGTTGCACTCCTTACATATCAAAATGTGAAAACTCCCAATTGTGATATTTCTATCAATGTCACATGTTTCCAAAGAGGAGATGGTGTCAAATTTGAAGGTACCTCCTCGACTTGCTTTACAAAGTTGAGACTTGATAGAAATTTGAAAGAAAGCCCTGAAATAAAGATTCCCAAAATTTAAAATAAATTAGAGACTTGAAAAAATTGCAAAGAACGAATTTTGAACAATTCAATTTAAAAAGGAAAATCAAAATAGAAATAAAATATTGAAAACCTGGTAAATTTGGCACTTTTAAAAATAAAAGGTACCTTTGTAGTTACTGTCTCACCACCCTTGTCTTAGCCGTTTCAGTGGTCTCAATCATACTAGATTTTTTTTTTCTTAGGAATAACTTGGCAAGACAAAAGATAAAGAGTCTTTCAATTAATAGGAAACTTTTACGAGGTATCCCCTCGCTTGGAAACGTCTCTGACGACGGTACCGGTCTCAGATTTGCGCACTGGTCTTAGAGATGCGTTCCTGGGGTCAAGAGACACGTCTCCCAGCTACCTTGGTCAATACTCACTATGCATTCAAAATTCAGAATTAATATACATGATACAAACTCCAAGTTATAATTTATAAACATATCAAAATGCCCAAAGGCTACATTGCTGCCATATAGTTTTTAAGTTTAAACTTTTATATTATGAATCATGGTATGAAAATGAAAATACAAAAAACAAAGTGCACTATTGCCCCTACTTTGCATCTCCCATAATCACATCAAAATTAGAGTCATCCTTTGAGTCACTACCACTATAATGGTCCACCTCAGCCTGAATCAATAGAATCCCAACCAATCCCTCTAGTGTCTCCTCATCAACTTGGGCCACGTCTTCGAGATCAATATCCCACCGTAGAATTGGAGTCTGTCAATACTCTGGAGTCTGGCGATCTTGAAGCCAATGAGCACTATGTATGACCACTAGCTTCTCCACTTGTCTTGAGGTAAGTCTATTCCTTTTGAGGGAGTGGATAAAGCTATATGTAGACCAATTCCTCTTTGTAGTAGAGGAATTGACAACTTGTGCAAGAAGGCGAGTGGCAAGTGTCTTCAACTATAGTGTATCTCTCCCATGCCATGTCCACCATCTAATAGGGTCTGTTTGAGCTAATATAGTTCTATCCAACCTTGCTTGTGGTTTACTCAAATTTGGGCCACGAAGATTTGCAAAGTCAAGGAATTGTGAGCAAAGTATTGAAGCCTGCTCCACTGAGTACATCTTATCAATGGCCCATGTGAATCCATCTAAAACCTTTGGGTCATCACATGGAGGCACCTTACCATCCCTTGGTGCATACAATTTGGGATTTAGAGCAAAGGCAGCCATATGAAGCGGGGTGTTCATTGTGTTCCACCTTCGCGTCACAATGGGCCTATTGTGTGTCTCATATAAACTCAAAGTGGGATCCTTTGCCAAAATTGTTTGCATTATCTTCCTAAGCATACTGTCAAATGTCTCATATATCTCTCCAAGACTGGGAGAGTTTGTATGAGCATATCGAATGACATCTACAATAGAAATACCGAATGCATGTTTAAATTGAAAAATGCAAAAAAAAATAAAAATCAGAAATTTTATGCTTGAAACCATAGTTGAAAAACTCAGACTCGACAATAACTCAGCAGGCCCAAATTTTTTGAAAACTCGGGACTCGGCAAAAACTTGGGGAAAAACTTGGCAATAACTTGGCAAATTTATCGAACATTTGAAACTACACAATTTTTTTAAAATATTCTTCAAAACACACATATAAACTGAATTTGTAGAGCATATTATTGATTTCATCATATATAAATCAAAATTAGAGTTTAATACATATCAATCATCAATATATCAACTGATTTCATCATATATAAATCAAAATTAGAGTTTAATACATATCAATCATTAATGTATCATAGACCAAAAAACAACTTCAACTTTTGAATACATATCAACTTCAAGTTTCGGTATCAATAAAAATTATATATCAAAAATTTCTTCTACAAATGAAACTTAAATGCTTTTGTCGTTGTTGTGTTGGTGGTGTTAAAGTAGATGGTATAATTGCAGTGTCCTCAACAGGAATCCCAACAGGAGCCTCATCCATAGTGATAGGATCAAGCTGTGTGTGTGAAGAAACTGCTTTTGCTGGCTGACTAAACTCGCCTTCTTCCTCCTCATATGCTGCCACTTTTGCTTCCCATTCAGCTGCCTTTGCCTCCCTGTCCATCTCAACTTACTCATCATCTGTTATCCATGGTTCCACATTGACCTCATCAGGCTCACAAATCCAATCTGAGAATGGATCAATGTCATCAAGGTCAAGTGCTTCATGTGAACTCTTCCCTTGTACCTTCTTCTCATGCAACTGAAGGTTGTACCACACGTAGATAAGGTCATTCAAGCGCTTTTGAGTCAACTGATTGCGCTTCTTTGTGTGAATGGCCTCAAAGACACTCTAGTTGCGCTCACAATCAGATGCATTACAAGGCTGAGATAAAATATGAATGGAAAGCTTTTGAAGATTAGGCGTCGTGGCACCATAATCTTGCCACCACAAAGCTGCAAGGATAACAATTGCCATTTATAACTTAGTAAGGATTTAATAAACTTAAACATTAACATAAATAGTAAAATAATATTAAACACATGAATTTGTTATCTGGCTGTAGAGTGTCTCTCCTACGAATGCAATCCTTGGAAGAAAACAATGGCTTGCTGGCCTTCTTATAGCTCTATATCACATCAAGAATGAGATCTCGAAGGACATCATTACTAACCAATCTCTCAATACATGTGTTGAGGCCAACAAGAACCTCTGCATCTACTTTGAAATTAGGCAAAAAATAAAACTTGGGGTTCAAAAACTAGGCAACAACATGAATATGTTGGTGGAGTCGTCGGTTTCACCTCCAATCTATTATGCGCCATATGGGTTCATATTTGGTCTTGTTTGACTAAAATATACCGGGCCAATTTTTTCCAATTTTTCCACAATTCAATTCACCCGTTAACGTTAATGGAAAACTCAATCAACTGAAGGGAACCCTTTCCTCTGATCAACCTAGATCCCATTGCGGGCAAGGTGAGAGCATACTCGAAAGGGGATCATTAGTACAATCGAAACTGCTGAAATAGTAACTGAAGAGATACAATCAATTCAACCACTTATTCATCGGGAGGACAGAAATGGAAAGTACATTACTGAAATTAAAGATGCAACTTGACCACTTGTTCAGTGGGAGTATGTTGACGGCTCAGCTGATCAACAATGTGATGAATAATGCAATACAGTAAATAAATAGGCGGCAAGCCGGCCTCTTCCACTTGTTTAGCAGGTGATGCAAGAAATGGAAACTTAAGGCTATAGACTGAAAGAAGGCCAGTCTCTTCCACGATCGTGGGAATTGTAAGAGCTAGATAAAGATGAGAATTGCTGACAGTACTACTGTTCAACTTACAATGAAATAGAGAACCTGCCAATGCACATGATTAGAAGTCATATAATGCTGCAATAACATAAAGGCACTCCCCCATAATCAATCTTGATTCCCTAGACTCAGGCCCACTCAAGAGGTGACTTCTCATAACTTGATATGATTGTGACAGTGACTGAAATTGTGCAGACCAGCAACATGTAACCTCACTAAATTGCTCATAACTTGCCCAAAACCCAACCAAAAGACATGAGGTAAAATGCATAATACTCTAATAATAATGGCGACCAAGACTAGACATCAAAACCCACTCAAACAACTTTCATTTATTTGCACGGAATCCAAGACACTCCCAACAAGGTGCGCCCCTCTAGAAAGGGCGATTTTACCTTTAAAAAATCCACACTTGATATTAAATTCTGAAACTTAGCAAGTAGGGTCGCCCCTAGCAAAGAAACCATTAGGCAAAGCACCCAAAACCACACTATTTTTATTTTGCAAGATGTGAATGAAAACTACAATCAACTGAAGAGATTTAGCAACACTGAAAAACTGGTACAATGCAAAACACATCAACTACAATATGCTCAAGCTCAATTCAAAGAACATAGACAAACCTGTCTTAACTAGTTGCTATCTTTCAAGCAAAAAGTCAAGCCTAGCTAAGGGGTATGCCTTCCCCAAAGCACTCAGTCACCATTCCGGCAGCATAACTTTGCAATAAACTCGAGATGCTGAAAGAGAGAGCAAAGCCTCTTATTTATAACTTTCTCCAACCTCAAATTCAAATTCCTTTTCCCTCCAATTAGGTCGCCCCCATGAGAGTCACATTCAAATTCACTTTGACATTTGCCTTTCATTTCAAACTTCATTCCCCATAACTTGGCGTCCAAACATAAGGAGGATGAAACTTTATTTAAAATGTCAATAAAAGGAATGTTAGGCGCCCCACTTAATAAAGTGAAATGCTTTTCAAATATTTCTCCAAGTATGGCGTCCAAAATACTTAAGTGAGAAACTTTATAAAATTTGCTTTTTTTTAATAAACCAACTTATCTCTCCATTTGGGCGTCCACCAAGCCTTAGTAAAAATATTTCACCTAAAATAATATTTTCATCAAATATCGAACTTGCCAAAATAATAACCTCAAATGCTGGAGACCGGCTGAATATACTGCCCTGCCCGAAATAGCCATAATACCAAGTTGCTGACATACTGCCAAAGTTAGCACCAAAGGTGTTGGAGACCAAACTGCCCAAATTGACCTGCCAGATATAGCCATTGAATTGAACTATAGAAACCCTGCTAAAAATAGTACTGCTAAAAATAGAACTTACTAAAAATAGCATACTGCTAAAAATAGTAAGTTGTCCCAAACTCATTTTAACCACAATCCGAGCAAGCCGTCGTACTTACTAAAAATAGTAAGTCCAGAAAAGTTCTTTGATTCAGTTGCATGTCACGCTGTCGCGAAGCTATTTGAAAACCCAGAAGGAATCCAGAATCCAAATTGTAAAACTCCGATATGCAGCCGTCGTAACCTACTAAAAATAGTAAGTCCGGAAAAGTTCTTTGATTCAGTTGCATGTCATACCTTTGCGAAGCTCTCTGAAAACCCAGAAAGAATCTCGCAACCAAACTGCAAAACTCCAACATGCAAACCCCTGAATCCTCAAAGAAAACCTCCAAGCAGCTGGGAACCCTAATTCTGCCTCTAACTAGCCTACGAGCATCAGGGAATAGGCTAACAGTCACTGGAAAGTGTAGTGCTAAAAATGGGGACATTACATTGACCCATAAAAATGCCGAATTGCCTCTTTGGCCTTATCCATGGCCTCATATAGATACCCCATGGGGCTTTTATCCCCATGCTCCAATTGTAGAACTCTAACCAATGGTTTTGATACCTAAAATATAAAAAATTTAACAAAATCAGCAAGTTGTAACATTAAAAAGTGAAAAAAAAATCATCAATCAAAGTTTGAAAACTTACATTGATGATCTCCTCCATTAGTTTGGCAAATCTATCATCAAAAATGGTCTTCACAACCTCTGCTTTAGGCTTCCTGCAATAAGGACTCTCCAACCATCTTTCACCCACAAACATGTGCTTGAGGTTGGGCAATGTAGCTAAAATACTTTGCAAGGTGAGAAAATTGGTGGTAAAGCGTGTGACTCCTGATTGCACGAGATCCTTACCATCAGTGTGCTCTCTCATGTGACTTAGGACCCATGTGTGATTGTAGATGTATTTTGTGATATTCCTTCCATCTTTAACCACATTCTTCACCCAACTTAGTTTCCTTGTGTCCTCAAGGAGCAAGTCAAGATAAGCCACTAAAACGTTGATGAGTGTCCTATTTCTCCCATCCGTCCACCCATCAAATATAATGGTGCAGCCATTCTTTTCCCACATTCTCCTTTGATCCTCCACTAGTCGGTGTGTGTTTTGGATCTCATTCTACAATAATGGCCCACTCAACTCATGACGACTTGGGGCCTTGAACCCCTTACCTGCCACGATTAATGCATCAACCAACCCTTCTCAATAAGGACTAGAAGCAACATTGAACGAAAGATTGTTGTAGTACCAAAATCTAGCACATGCCAACTTCGCCTCATTTTGCAACTCTTTATTCCAAGAAGTACCTTCCAATGAAGGTTGTGCACTAGGAGTATTATGTGGAACAAAAGAACTAGAACTAAGGCTGCCCACACTTCTAGTTCTTGACCCTTGTATCTGTGGCCCAAGAGAAGAAGAGCCCCCGATATCTCTCTGTGACCCTATAGAACTGAAATCTGCATATGGGGCTGCCATTGTCTCTGCTGTTCTCTTTTTATTTTCCTTCCTTTCGTCAAATGCTGCAAGGAGTGCTTTGGCCTCCCTCTCAACCTCTTCGGATGCCTCTGTACATGGTGTAACATCTCAGCAAGGGATTCGTGCAAGGTAGTATTTCAATCAGTTTATGCCACCAAATAGAGGCCTGGTGCAATGGATGTAAATAATCTCTCCTTGCGTTGCACCTAGTGTTCCATGTTTCCAGCAAGGATCTCTTGGTTTGCCACCACTCTTTTTACTTGCAGAAGCCATATACTTTTAGTAAGATACCTATCAAAAGAGAGACAAGATAAACATTAAGAGATAAAATGTGAAGTTATACAATAAGGCATGTCATAATTCAAAAAATTCAGTCACTTATGAGTTATGTGTGCTCCCCTATTGATGACATGGTGAGCACTATTGATCAAAATAAATAAATGAGCATGCAATAGATGATTTTGAAGAGAAACTAATTGATAATTGAACACAAATCTGCCTACTGCCTACAAGTGTGAGCTCTAAAGCTTTGAGCATCATTCTACAAGGGATAAATCTTATTATTTTGGTGAGTTTATATGTTAAAAACTTAACCACGATTTGATCATTATGTTTGAAAGTTTGAGGTAAACATGATTCAAAACCTGAGGATATACTTTCTATTTAAGACTTAAAATGAAACTAATGATTTTTAAGTAAACAAAATGTCATATTTATCAAATTTGTATTCACATTACTGTAAGAAGGCAGAGAAGAATGATTATTTCCATGGCAGCGAGGCGAGAGAGGCAGAGTACTGCTATATAGACCACAGATTATATAGGCTTGAGCGTGTACAATGTAAATAGAACTAAGACTTATTGAAAAACAGACTTTTTGAAAATTTGATTCATATACGAAGTATTTTGATTAAAAAGTCAAGCACAAAAACTGTATATTTTTATCAAAATTTTAATTGAAGTCTATATAAGTTTATAACCATGATGTTTTTATTTGTTAATATTCATTGAATAAAGTTTAACTAATGAAAAATGAATTATGACTTTTTTTTTTTCAAACATTAATTAAAAACAGCTCTATTTTCTTTCTATATTTTTAATTTAAGTCATTTTCAAATGTAAAGGACAATGATATTTGCATTTATTAATATTATCATTGTTTTGATAAATAAAAAATATAATGTTTATGATAAAAAATTTGGATGTAATTTTTTCTTGAACATTAAAATTTAATATTATTGAAAATCTTAAATCAGTTTCATCTAAAAAATATTTTTTAATGGATTGACTGTCTAATATTAAAAGAAAATCCTTTTCAATCATATTCCTTTTATTGAAAGGAAAAAATAATTTGAAAAACATTTATTAAAATTTAAACAGATCATTATTATAAGTTATACAATATAACGAATTTATACATATTATTGATTTTATTAAAATTTAAACACATTATTAAAAAATAAATCAAGTAAATTTATCAGTCGCTGCAAATATTTATGAAAAAACCTGCAAGAAGAGAACAAAAACAGAGATGAGTTTATGAAAATACCTGCAAGAGTCGTTTTTTTTGCTGCCATCGTATTTTTCCTGTTGTTTTTTTTTCCTACCCTTGTTTTTTCTCCTACTGTCATTTTTTTTACTTGCCTTGCGTCATGGCGTGAGAAGAATGTGAAGTTAAATGCTTTTTGTTGAGTTTGTAGTTGAAAAAATTAGGGTTTAAAAAAAATGCGTCATTTTAGTTTTTGGCCGTGTTTTCTTGAAAGACGTGTGTTTTTTTTGTGGGTTTTGAGGTTAAATCACCACGCGTTTTCATGAAAACGTGGCGGCGAGTATTCAAGCGATTTACTCACCCTAGCAGCTACACGCGGTTACTTGCAAGTGTAGCGATTTTGCTGCAATTTTTTCAACTATGCTTGAAACTTTGAAAAAAGATTGGAAGAAAAAAAGAAGGAAAAGGCTTACCTCTTTGATGGATTTGCAGCCTCACTTGCTCTAGATTCAACCTCTTCTCCTTCTTTACCTTGCTGTTCCTCCTCTTGCAATGGCTACCTTCAAACCCTACAATTGCTCCATTTTTGCCTTCACATACAAATGTAAAAATGATTCAAAATGGTGAGTCTATTCTTCATAAGGGCAACATGGGAGGTGGGGACCCACGAAAGCATTAAAATAAGGGCTTTTTTATTATTAAAATGTGTGTTTTTAAAAAAAAATGCTTGGTCTAACATAGTGGACAGCCTACTGTCCCGGGACGGTTGGGGGATGTCTAGGTGTCCCTTGGCCGTCCCCTATTTCAGACCTAGCTGCCCCACGTTTCAGAGCTGTTTCCCATGATTTTGCCAAAAAAGGGTACAGGAGGGGGACGTCCCCCAACCGTCCCCTTGTCCTCGGGATAGGGACAGTTCATTTCAGATAGGGGACGCGTCCCCGAGTATCCCTGGATTTCATACTTCTATTTCAAAAATGAGTGTACTAAATTTTCAGAACTATGAGTCATCTTTACCTTGCCTTTAACATAATTGACTATTTTTTCCAATTGTTCGGGCTGATTTTGAAAGAATTCTAGTTGTGAAATCTAAACTTTGGTTTTCTCCATGTAGTCTAGGATATCAAAATTAGGAGTTGCCTCAGCTGGTGGATGAATTGTCTTAGTTGCTTGAGAGGTAGGCGGTCTTGTATCCGCTCTTATTTTCTCTTTCCTTTTAGCCTATTCCAATTTCTCTCTCTCAAGCCTTTCTTTTCAATTTTCTGATTCGAAGCACAGGTGAAAATTGCTAATGAGTGACTCTTGATATCTGTCCACCTTTCTTCAAAAGTAGATTCATTTTGGATGAAACCTATCATAGATTCACCATCAGGTTCAAATTGATTGTTTAAATTCTTCAACAAATTTTAATTATTGATGTCATATAAAGGCTTCAACTGCAACATCCTTTGTGTTTCTGGACACTCAATGGCATCATGATTATCACTGTCATGAAAATAACAATAATTATTCACACTGGACCAGTAGATAAAATCAATAAAAAGACCCCATGCTTGATGGTATTCCAGATATGCAATAAGCAACAACTAGAGGATGATGATTCTTTTTCCTCAAAGTATTGTGATTAACCTTACCTCGAAACTATTCTTTTTCCCCTCTAACACAATCTTTGTTTGCTGAAATTTATAAATTTTATTTTATTTTTTTATTAGACTGTAGGAATCGGGTAGCACGACCCCCTATAAACTGCAGTGCGCTTGGTAAACTTTTTAACGTGACCGGTGGCGCTGGCGCGACACGCCCTCCGGTACCACGGGAGTGGGGGAGACTAGACCTCGTGACCAACCTCCTGCAACAGGAAAGATTTAGCCAACTGAGCTAGGCCCCCACCCCTATAAATTTTATTTTAGAGTTAATTCTTTGTTTGATTATATTATGTGGACTGATTTAAAGAATAATGAGGAAAAGGCTGATGATGCTTTAATTTATCTTGAAGCTTTTGAGATGGTCTGCAAAACTAGATTTACAAAAGGCATCATATTTGTCAAAGGGCATTCAATATATTTTGATGAAAAAGAGATACAACGAGTGATATATATCTGTTTGTTTCATAAGTATACGTTGTTTTCTCAATCTCTCTGCCTATTCATTTTCAGATAGCCATTTTAAAAAATGATATAATTTTTACCGATCCAGTTTATCTCTGTGATCTATTATATTCTTTGAACTTTTACTTGGCAGTTCTTACATATAAATAATGGAGCAATAGAGCTGGATGCATCAATCATGGGTGCCCAAGAGGAGGGCAAAAAAGCCAAGGTACCACTTAATTCGAGGTATGTGTGCCTTATACGCTAGAGAATCAGAAATAAATTTATGTATTTAGGAAAGTGATTTGTTTTACCTATAGTTATTCTTGTTGGAAATGGCTCTTGTGTCAATGGATTCTGTAGATACATACATGAGAGATTACATAAGTATTGTAATGTCTGTAATTGGACAACTCTAGGAAATGGATGATTTAGCAAACATGTGCAAGCTGAAACAATAATCAAATGACCAATATAGATGCCAAACAGCTGATTAGCAATAATGCAATGTTGCAAACCTTTGTAAGTCAAACTTACACTTCCAAACAATTAATTCAAACCCTCATAATGCTGGTATGCTTCCTCAAATGCAACATAAACAACAGATCTGAATTGTATGTATCAAAAATATCAAATATGACTGATTTCTTATGGACAGCAATACTATCATTCATTAATGTTTAAATGAAACACATATTCATTGAAATTAGCCAAATATGAAAGTGGAATTGCATAATGAATTGTTGGATAAATTATGACAGTAGCAATAAACATGGAAACACCAACATATAAACTCCAAATCTGATTTTTGTTTATGACGGCCAATTGTTAAGTCCTAGGGTTTGTATGCCAACTTCAAAAGAAAACCACAGAGCTAGGGTTTGAATTTTTAAAATAATCAGATGAGTGAACAGCATAAGTTATTGTCATCAAAATTACACACAGCAAAGACAATGTACAGCAAACCAACACTAACAGTTCTGATCCAGCAACTAAAGTTGGTAATCACTGAAATTATACTACAGCAAATAAAATTTGGAAATAGAGATCTCTTGTTTATCAATCAATTCTGAATTACAAAACCTGATTTGCAATAATACCTTCAACTGATGTAATTGCCTAGGGTTTAGGCAGGACTGCTAACTACACGATCAACATCCTGTGTGCTGCCTGGGTAGTGAAATGTCAACAGAGGCCTAAATCAGCCACTTTCAACTCAGATCTGGGTAGACTGACTGAGACTTGGACGAATACCCTTATGACTGGGTTAGTGGACAACTATGATATGGTCTGTTATAGGCCGCTACAGAATTCTGGAACCTTGCTGTCTGCTGCAATTGTGATCACCCAGTCCTCTCAACCTTATTTCTCTTGTGGCTCAGTAATATTGATTAGATCTGGTTGTCCCTGCTGTTTGCTTCTCTCTTGAGCTTGCACAGCCTTCACAAGCTGAAATCTTCAATAAATCACTATAGCAACACTGTAGCAAGTTGAAAATGGCCTTAAGTCACTGTAGCAACATTGTTGCAAGTTGAAAATGACTTCAATCAATATGCCCAAGAGCAATCCTTGAATAGAATTGCCTCAAATGAAATGAGAGTTTTTGTCCTCAAATCCAAGTATGGAAAGCCAAGAAGGTTTTTGTACTGTGAATCTCCAACACGAAGGGTTTTCATCCTTGAATGCTTCAATCTCTAAAGTGGAAGGAATAATGAAATGATAAAATTTGATGATTTTCTTTGAGCCTTGACCTCTCTTTTATAGGTGCCTACTATGGGTTCTCTTTTTTATTTTGATTTATTTCTCCCCTTAAAAATATTTGTAAATTACATTCAAAGGTCCTTTTTGCATTATATTTTGAATAAAGTACTAAAACACTTATTAAACATTGCATAGGACCTATAATAATATTTAAGTTGCCCATTTGAAGATAAAGTGATTGGGCCCAACTTAAAATATTATTAATTCTGTAAATTCTGAAAAGGGGACATGACAAGTATTTTCTTGAAGATAACTTAGTTGGTATTGCTTGGGATATGGTTCCTATTCTATGATGTTTTGTTTTCGCCTCCAATTTATATATTGTTTAAATTATAGGATGTAAATTTGCATCAAGGTAACTACTTGTACATGATGGATAGAAGATCTTTGCCATATCAATTTACAATATGATAATATTCAATTTCATAAATACATGTTTACAATAACACTAGAAGTCCTCTACTATTGCATATGCTTTAGAAACTCAACCCTTTTATTCGTTATATGTAGAAAATGATGGAGTGCAAGTTTGGACTTTGAATGTAGAAATAACATTGATAACAAGGATTAGTAACACATGAAATCAAGTCTCACTTTTGGAAGTTTCATCTCTTTAAAATAACAATATGGACAATGGTTTCTCTATTTTTGAATATGATGTCTTTTAAACACCACCTTCCTTCAAAGGGTTTGTGAGTTGCTTTTGAGGTCCTTAGAAAAACTTTGGTTACCTGCTATGCTCATTTTTCTCATTCAATGTGTTGTTGTGATTGGATATATTGAAGAACTTGTGGTCTTAGAAGTAAATAATATTGAGTGTACACCCTTCTAGTGTAGTGATATTGCTAGGGAATGCTTTGAATGATGTAATATCCCTCGAAGGGTGTTAGCTCAAATCCACAAGAATTTTTTGCAATCATTTGAATCCTAGCTCTTTCTGATCAATGAGTTCTTGATGTGAGCAAGGTGGGAGCATATAGAGACTAGAATGAGGACAATGGAATTACTTAAAAGATATTGGTGGCAAGCTAACCAATTTACAATATAAGCAACACCGTATAATCGATCAAGCCAAATGGCCGATAGTGAAATGCAAATTTTGATCAAGCCAAACTAGCTGAATGCAAGTGGAATTGCATTAATGCAAAAATGACAAACTAATTCACTTGATTTCGATACACACCAAGATGGTGGAAAGTACTGAAAATAAAGAGAGGTCTAGTGGATAAATTGACAAGGATTTATTATAAGGAAGAACAGGAATCCAATGGTGAATTAACCAAGATTTATTACAAGTAAGAACATGGATCCGGTGGTGAAATGTCCAAGATCTTTCAAATATCAAATGTTACTTCAAACTGGCGGTAAATCGTCTAGTGATTACAATCAATTAAAGAAATCAAATAACTGAAAGGCCATTAGTTTGAAGTTGTTATTTATAGATACCTTAGGAAATAAACTGAAGGAAAATGATACCTTAAGATGACAAGTTGGGTTCTCCTTAGGTTGCTGTTCAACCTCTTGAAATTCCACTTTCCAAATAAATAGTGAACTCCACTTAGCAATAGATGAGTTCATTGCCAAGAAATTAACATTGCAAATAATAAAAGAATTTTGTGATTCATTGGTGTGTCCGGAAAAGAGAAAGTCCATGGCCAGAATAGTAGAGTGTATGGTCAGAGAATAAGTCTAATTAGAATTTTATGGTAACCACAATCAAAGGAGCTTGGCAAGCAATAGGAATGACCAACTAGGGGCTGCGATTAATAGCAAGTGGTGAGATTAGTGTGGAAGATGCTAAAGGTGTGGGTCACAATGCCACAATCTACTCCAATTCATACCTTAGTGTGTGGATTGTTGCAACTTTAGAAACCGGTTTTTGATATCAGAGAAAGAATTAATCTTTCATTTGAACCATATCTAACAGCATTTAAACTAACCAACACAACATGATGCTCAGCTTCGGATATCTTACCACATCAAATCAGAAACAATAACCAACTCACACAGTTGGCATCAAAATTTGGTGCTCTACTCCAACATCTCTTTCCTCTCATTAATGGATATCAACTTGAAACACCTCATCACTTAAGTACAAAATTAGAAAATAACTTCAATGAAGTTTTCAACGGTTCTTCAAAATCTTCAACACTAGCTTGAAAGGGATGAGTAGTGGGAATAAATACCACAACCTCTTTTTGCTTAAGAAACATTCAATAATTATTATAATATTTGTACTCGATAGAAGTGCAAATAGATGGAAGTATGGTACGTTCCACACTCAGCAGACAAGTTGCTGGAGTGTTAGGAGAATGTTCCCTTATAGCCTGCAACTACCAGTTTAATCAAATCATAACAATTTGTGCTGCAAATGGGGTATAAGATATATCCATATTAAAAGTAAGGAAGACTTAATACAACACAGCAGCTGGTAAGTCTATACTCCCTAAAAAAATGCAAGAAAAAATGTTAATTTCAATGAAAATAGAGATTTGAATTACAGCTAACAGCCCCAAAACCAAACAATTTGTAATATAAATTTATAGCAATATAGAATGGTCAGAACTTTACTATAGCAATAGTATTCCAGCAAATAATATTTGTAAACCAAAATTGCATCACAATTTAAATAAATATGACAAACCACAAAATTTGCTGATGTATAGCCTCCCTTAAACAACTGGAAAAGTCAAATAATGATAACTCTGTAATACTCATTAAACATTGGAAATCTGTAAATTGGTCAATTCAACAAAATGCTGAAATCTTCACAATCAGGAGACACCACAAGAACATCTGGAAAATCTGAAATCTTCAAACTGAAACAGGAACCTGGAAACCAAGATCAGCCAGAGCACAATGGCAATCTTGTGTGGAATTGCATTGAAAGGCTAGGAGGGTTATTGCCCTCAAAACTAACATTCCAAAGGGTTTTCATCCATAGGAGTAGAAAGAAAAAGTCATGTTCATTTTTGGGAAATGAAATTCATAAAATGACCCTCAATCATTTTCTTGAGACCAATCCGCTTTTTCTATCTTTTCGAGGAAACTAATATAATATTATTTTCTCTTTTGATAATTATTCCCTCAAAGTTATAAAAGTAAATTTAGTGTCCTTTTTGCATTCACCTTTATGCACCTTGTGGCTAGTGACACTTTAATTATTCTCTCAAACCAACCTTTTTAAATAATTAAATATAATTTGTCTTTTAATATAAAGTTATTTTTCGATGATTTAAATTCAATTATTTAATTATTTCTGTAGTTTCAAAAAAAGGGGACATGACATAGAAACAACCAATATATGAGTACTTTTCTCATTACCCTTCCTTTGGGGCTGGAACAACTTTTGACTGGTATATGTATCCTTTGTGCATGCAATAAGCATATTTCTTTTTTCCTGAAAAATTGTCCAAGTGATGAGCATATATCTTAATGAAAAGTTTGATGCAGTCTAAGGTGGTGTCACAAAAGTACCTTGGCAGATTGTGGAGGATTACTTATATATGGTACTTGCTTAATTTATAGTAATTCACTAATAGTAGTTGGTTACAAGTCTTCAAATGGCTACAAATCAGATAAAAGCCTTTTTCAAAGATTCCTGTGGTAAAATGCAGCTATTTGCAACATAAATCCAATCACAGGAGAGTAGCTGGGTTGGAGAAAGCATGAGATGTATGTGTAAATGTTGCATGTAGAGTTATTACAGAATCAAAATACACGTTTACATTAAAAAATAATATGATGATGACAGTTAATCCGCAATTAATGAACAGGTATGGTATTCAATTTGTACATTTACAAGCTTCCAAGCAGTGCTAAAGCTTGTGTTACAAGTATATTCTAGCCAATGCCCAACATTGGGACAGGTAAAGATGTAAAGAAGAGTATTACCCCAAAATGGCATTCTGTGCACAAATAGTTCTGCAGAATACATAAAAAATGCACATCAGTAATGGTAGTAAAATAATGATACCACATTCACAATTTTAACCATAATTTTCTGACCATGATACTAATGACAATACATTAGGAACACTCTTATCACAATCCTTGAATATGCCTAACATGGCCCTGGCCTAAATGACATGTAATCAAGTATAATAAAGAATCATGATCAGGACATGGCATACCAAACATTGCAGGATATATCATCTATTATCCTTATTTACTGAACTACTTAACACAAATTGTAAGTTCTTAATTACAAAGACAGAAATTTTAGAGTTATGTCTATTATATGATGGCACTCTTTTGTGTTTGATCTTTCTTGAGCTGAACCGTGTTAGAAATTGCTTTGTTAACATGGATATGGTAAGAACGTGCAATACTTCTTGGTCATGGTTACCTAGGATGATCTGTCATAAGTCCATGAATCTTCTATAACTAATATGATAGAAATCAATTACTGAGCTGCAAGGACTAAAATGTTTTCTAGCAATATCTATGCACTGTGTTAACATTTTTAGGCAGACTCAAAAAGATCATGAGCTGCACAATGTCATGCTATTGGCCTTGTTTTTAACAGTTGTAAACTCTAAAAGTAAATAACTAACTAATTACAAATTGCTTGATGTTAAGTATTCTGTCCCTCTGCTATCTAATTAATATAGCCTAATGTTTGAACTTTGATCATCAGTATTGATGGCTACATATGACCTTATATATGGCCAAATTGACTAAGAATTTCCAAGTACAAGTTAAATAAAAGGGAACCAAATATAAAGAGAAACCACATAAGTTCAAGAATGGAAAAGGAGATCAAAGCTAGGTCAGCTGATATTTGGTGATGTCTGAAGATAAAATTTGCTTCAAGGTAACTGCAAAATACTTGCACATCAAGTAACATAATAAGGGAACTTGTATTTATCTCTTAAATGATATTTACGGTGGTGCATGAGTGTTTACTATATAGCTAGCCTTAGGAGATGTTACTATGAAGTTAGCCTCATAACTATAAGGATAGTTATTAATTATGTCAGCCATTTGCATCACTAACATGCGACTACTAACACATTTTACTAACATGTGACAAGGAATATCTTTTGATAATATGCAGACATTAATATCATAACTCATAAACTGTGTTACTAGATTTTTCAAAACACATCTCTATACCTAAAATGGTTCAATTCTGGTTTTGATCCCAGGAATGATTTGCTTTAGAAATGTCCCAGATTCTTCAGAACCTTTGGGCCTATCCTGCAAACAATGATGTCATTTCTGAAACAATGTTGGCTAAACATTGCTTGAATTAATAAAAGAACAAATTACAATATAAAGAGGAGGTAGATGACTATAGACATTTAAGATGTCTAACTACCTCAACTACTAACTACTGTAGCAATAATTGACCATTATACAAAGGAAGAATATAATATTCTAACACCCTCCCTTAATGGTCAATCGTCTAACTAGCCTACAAAAAACAATCTGCAGGTCGTTTGGTCACAAATTCTTCAGAACACTCTGCTGCTGCTGCTGAGACCCTCCTTGGATCTGCAGAATGTGAATGATCAAGAGAACCAAAGAACGTCTTGAAAAAACAGAGAAGGCTGCCCCCTTCTTTAGAATATTTTGCAACAAGAGACAAGAGCCTGCCACTGACTCTACCACTGAGATGAGTTTGCCACCAACCCTCCCAAAAACTGCAGAACTATTGACCAGAAGTCATCAAAAAACGTCCAACTTAACGTTGGATAACAAAGCTGTCCCTCCCTGAAACCAGAGCCACACCGAGAACAGTTGCCACGATTTTGAGGATAAATTGGCAAACCGTCGAAACTTTTGCAGAGGAGCATGACGCTTGAGAACAGACTGCAAAAAGCCAGTGGTGCAGATGTTCGCCCTAGCAACACCAAGTGCGACCAATACAGACTGCAACCAACCACGATTTTTGAGGAAAAAATCGCCAAACCCAAATTACAAATCATTTTTTTTTTGGAAAAAAACAGTAAAAACCAGATATTAGAGAGCCCTCCCGAATGATAGAAACCCTGACTAGGGTATACAGGAAAAACTCTTAATTTTTGAGGAGAAAATTATAAACCCTCCTGGAATTTTTTTAGGGAAAAAATTATGAAAACCCATTCAGATTTTTTAAGGGAAAAAATATTAAAACATAGAAATCAGATCTCTTTTTTACAAGGGAAAAAATATTTAAAAAACCCATATAGACATTTTTTTTTCCTTACGGGACAAATTTTTTTTTGAAACCCAGAAATGTGAAGAGTACCCAGAAAAAGTTGCTGAAAACCCAGAAAACTTTCTGAATACCCAAAAAAATTCGTCAGCACCCATTTGCACAGATTTCGAGGCACGAAATTCGACACCCAGAAAAATCGGAGACCGATCCTGATTGAGATCTCAAAAAACCCAAAAGGAATCTGCAGTCGAAATTTTTTTTTTGCTTTGAAATAGAGTGTCAAAACCCTAGACGAACTGGCATAAACCCTAGCCGCGATGAGAGCTTCAAAATTTGTAGAAAAAACTTTTGGAAAATGCAAAGTCGTGGCCAAAATTGAGGATGTTTCTTCAAAACGCGTAGATCATTAGCTGAAAAACGCGACCTCACAACAACGAAGTTGTTCTCAAAAGAGCAGATCTTTTTTTTTTTTCAGGTTGCAAAAATTTCTAAAATTCGTGTCTAATACAGAGGTAGAAAGACGAATTTAAATCCATCACAAATCTTCATAGATCGCTGCAGAAAAACGCACGAGCCAGAAAACGTGTATGAAGAACTCCACCGGCAGAAAAACCTTGGATCGCGCAACCAACAGGGATTAGACAAAGTCACGTCACCAGCACAGAAGAAAATGCGAGTAGATCGTGCGCCCAGGAGAAGTTTCGAACTTTAGAAGACGCGAGCAGAGAAGACGCGAAAATGCGAGCAGATCGTGCGCCCAGGAGAAGTTTCAAACTTTAGAAGACGCTAGCAGAGAAGACGTGAAAACGCGCAGAGAAGACGTGAAAACTCATTTCAGATCAAGCAGAGAGACAACGCCCGAGAAAAACCCGCGATTTTAGAGGAAAAGAACCCTCGAAAAATCTCAGACAATGAAGAAGTCGCGTGTCTGAAAAAAACAAACGCCCAGATTTGCCAAGAGGGTCGAAATTTTTATGACAAAGAACTCACAAAAATTTCAGACACAAACCCTCGAAAATTTCAGACAGAGAGCCACAGATATTTTTCAGAAAAAAAAAGTTTTTCAAGAAGAACCGATGTCATTTAAAACTAACCCAACCATTTTAAACCTGACAACAAACTAAACAAAAAGGAAAAGAAAAAAAGGAATTCCAAACTTATACTTTAATTTCTTTGGTTTTAGGCAACCCTTCGACATTGTGCTTTCACCTGGAAATCATGAGTTCATCTGAGATACACTAGGATAGAAGTCTGTACTCCATTCCTCTTGTCATTTATGAAGAACAAGTCAAAGTTTTAATAAGAATGGCTACTAAGTATTTGTGGAGTTAAGTTTTTGTTGATTCTGTGGTCTTAAACCCAAATACCTGTGGCCACACCATTGCTGTATCGGTATGTGTAACAGATGTCATAAATAATTGTTTACAGACCTATGTTATTTTGAATTATGTAGCGCCTTATTATGTTTCAGTTTATTTCAGTGCTGGTTGCACACATAAAGTTGATATTATGGTTATTTTAATATACATACTTATGTTTTAATAATTTCATACATGGACTTTTACAAGACAAACTGTACTCAGCGTCCCAAGAAAAAATGGCATTCCTCATAGATATACCTGTTTCCTAGTAACTTGACTCTTAAAAATTCCATATTATCAAGAAATATATTGCAGTCAAAGTTAAATCTTATTTTATCGCTAGAGGAGGGAGACAATATGGTTGAAAAACTATGGGTGAATGCCATTGAATCTTTTCTAGTTCTCAAATGGAGGACAAGAGAAGACAATGGGTATGTTTCCAGAGAGAGCATGGATGGGAAAATGGAGCCGACATTTGCTTGGGTATCTGACATGAATGGATGGTCAGGTGATGATGATCCCTTCCTTTTCATTTTCCCATGATACATGTGCAGTACCATTTGATTTAAGTTCCACCTTTTGGTGGAAACAGATTGTGTGCTTATTGATTACTGAATCTGGTGTGCAATCAAGCTTTTATTGTCACTGAGAATTTGTGTAAAATACAAAAAGAAGTAGAGGAACCCTATGTACCTGGAAATGATTTGCAACAGTGAAGTGTGTGATGATGATTTTAAATGAACAATTTTCCATCAATAATTCTTTTCAGCATTATAATTGTGTGCTATTACACCATCATGTGATTGGGCCTTCCACACGGAAAACCAGACAATTTACTTGACTGCCTGGAAAACCATTTTTTTAGTTTGAAGATGTATTCTTTACAAGCTCCTTGAGCACTTCTTTTCTTGTCTTTGCATTATAGAAGCAAATATCTTTCTAGGCAATTTCTTGGCATACCAAAAGATACAGTTATTTCCAATTTCTTGGAATATTATTGGGAAAAACCCAGGAATATATTAGGAAGCTAAATTATGCAGTAAAAAAAAAAAAAAAAGAGAGTAAAAACTGATGTTTTTTACATTTCAAGCCATTCTAATTGCATAGAGTGAGAGAGTGAAAGTAAATGAGTGTACAACATGAATCTTGAAGTATGTTTTTTTCTTATTAATTTTGAGATTGCTGATTATAGAAAATTGTAATATAAGTCTCTCTAACAATGCTAATAAATAACTGTGCCAGAATGATAATGAATCCTTTATGCAATAAAACATAAACAAGGTAAATACAACCTGTTAACTTTAATATTCTCCTTAACTATCAAGTCCAAGAGACTAATCTACACACAAAATGGTAACTGTAGTTAACAACAGTCTCCCTAACGGTTAACCTATTTAAATGCCTCTAAGTTTACAGCATTAGGAACTATCACGCCAGGCATTTCAGGACAACAATGTCCTGTCTTAACAACATTTTCTATTAATCATTTTGATTAGCAGTATTGATGCCTGTATTAATTGATCACAGTACTAATAATGATGCTACTGAACACCATACTGATCAAGAATGATACAGATCACAATAATGACAGAATGCTCTTGATCAGTGACCATAAGAGATGACTAATCAGTAATCATAAAGGGATAGTTATATCGAAAGGCAATAATGATGCCAACAATCTCAACTAGTATGAAATTATTAACAACTGATATGTAAAAATGGAAATTCTGGAACAATTACTTATGTAACACAGCTATGTTTTCAAGTGAAGTAATATCAACAATATCCATAGATAACTAGAAATGACAGCAAGTCAATGTCAACACTAACATCTGTGATGCAATAATAATGACAAGTCAAAGGATAGCATTATTGAAAGGTGAGTTTTGTCTAGTACTGACAATTCTCACAAATCATAAATAATGACAACAGCATTTTCTGTCATCAAAGGCAGCAGTGATAATCACTAATGACAATAACAACAGTCATTTTCCCTATTGACAAGGTTTTCAAACCGGATTATACCAACTGTCTTCACAGCTGTAGATAATTACCTTCATTTTTGAAATAACAACAATAAAATTGCTTTTATCTCTTGGCAACAGATCTAACTGCTATTCAATTGTAGCAGCTGGAAATTTTAACAGCTAGTTACACTGTTCAAGGTTTTTAACCCATTTATAAAAGTTCGAGAGAAGAATGATAAAATATTCACTCATTTGATATTTATATAGAAATGATACTAATTTATTGTAATATAACTGTTGATATGCCGCTAATAATATTGCAATATATTGGTGAAAATTTTGGTCAAAGTTACAGCCAAAGGTATTTTGAAAAGCTTGTGATATATTGAAGCAAATGTCAGGGACCCTGTGAGAAAAGATATATTGGAATATATCATGATATTTTAAAGATATCTGCTTCTATAGTTTGCAGGTTTGCATTTTTACTTTTTAGTGGTATCGTCCTACTTTAGCTCACAGTAGAGTCTTGGCATGGTTTATATGTGGGGCTGAATATGGATATTTTTACACTTGATTCTTTGACACAAGTACAAATCCACATTCATATTATATATTTGATGACTATTCAAGAACCTGCAACTAGATACTATGATCGATCCACAATGCATTGGTGAACAATAATCTAAGTGTCCATCCAGGTCCTTAGAATGAAAACATAATGATAGGAATTGTTCATGACCTAGCAATTGTAGCAGTTCAGAAATGAATGGAAAGAGCATCAAAATATATCTTATTGAACTTGTGAACAGCCTTTCTGAAATCTAATAGCCTTTGGATGTTGATGATGCAAATCGTGGTAATGCTGGCAGAGACAACCAAAGAAATGGTGCAAAAAGAAGTTGATGATGGCTGGGTTAGGCTGTGTCTATATATGGATATTCGACCCATTTGGAAAGAGGGAAATAATGTACATAAATATGGAAATGAAACTTAGCCAAGTCACTAGCATAATCTTGTACTATGCATGTTGCTGTGTAGGTGAGGCAAGGCCCACACAGAATGCGTTTGACCCCAGTAGCTGGATCCCAGTCGTGATTAAAGTCACAATACTGGAGTGGAAGGGTTTGTGATGGCACAGAGTAAGGAATTTTGGAGTTTGTTTTTCTCAAGGGAAAAAGAGGAAAAATCACCAAGTCCAAGTTTCTCTTGTTGGAGTTGGAGTAGCGTGGTAAGAATGGACTTGTCACTAGAGGTGAGCAGTGTTCAAATTCTGAAGTCTGACTGTATCTAGAACTCCTGCAAACAAGGCACCACAATGGAGATATGCATCCCATTGGATGTTGATGTTGGAGTTGAGTGGACTGAGGAAGGGAGCTTGAATTCTAACCTCCACCAAACATCATGAATGAATGAATGAATGGTTTTTAATGACGTCCACGAGACCATCAATCTATGGGACCAAGCGTTGAGACTTTAACCATTTTCAAGTTCTTTTCCATGTCCGCCCTCCTATTATAGATCTTGACTAGGAAGCCAGTAGTTTTGAGGAGCCTAGTCTCCTTAAAGAGCTCATTTAGATTGTGCACCTTCAAATTGTCTTCATACTGGATACGGATATCATCCTAAGCAACACACTCAATGATGAAGTGCCATTCAGTCTCAACGACCCCTTTGTTGCAAAAAGTACAAGTTCTTTGCTCCTAGGCTTCCTTGGGGACAACCCATCTACCTGTCTCACATCTAAGATGGTGCGACCCAGTTCTCAATTGAGTGACCAAAATCTTAGCCTTGCCTTTAATTGCCACCCTTAGGTAGTCTTTCTCATCGTGCTCCAATGTGGGGTTGAACTCTTGGATATAATGTTTCTTTTTACAGCCAACCAACTTAGTCCACATAATAGATCTAAACTTTTCTAGCACATACTTTTTTTATCTCAGCATTAGTGTTGGGACACTCATGCAGCTTAATGTTCCATTTGCTCAACCATTTGCCATTTTGCTTCATCCAAGTCTTCTTTCTACGGTTTAGCTCCTCCCCAACAATCATTATGGGCCAGCGATGCGTATCCATGTTCTCAACTTTTTTGAAGTAACTTATTAACCGAGTGATTGCGGATGCCTCCAACGGGAACGTACCAATTTCAGCCAAGAGAATCTCGTACAGAACTGAGGATTTGACTTTGATGCTAGTAGTGATCAAATGCTTTTGAATTCTTTCAACCTGCCTCTACTTGTGATTTGACATGCTACCCCCCCAAACCTCACACCCATAAAGGACAACCGGCGCCACCAACAAACCAAAAAGGGTTTTCTTTGTTTTCCAATCCCATAACTCCGCTGTCCTACATCTGTTCTACGGTAAATAAGACGCCCTCCAGCCACCTTGAATCTTTTTCACTCTACAAGTCTCCAAATTGAGCCTATTATGAAAATCAATACCCAAATACTTGTATTCTTCCACCACCTCCAAAGAGCTGCCCTCAAAAATGAAATTAAATTGTCGCTTCTTCCTTTTCAAAGAAAAAATCATGGTTGTTGGATCAATTAACTAGAGTTGTGTGGAGATCATGCGAAATGGCAGATTTAAGGAACAATGGAACAGTGAAGAGTGGAGTAGGGAAGAGCACTAGGTAAAACTTTGAAGCCCACTACTGCATACCAATTTTAAGTGTTCAGTCAAGTGCAATAGATCTATCTTGGATTTGGTTGTGCTTTAGCCTGGAGAAAGGTTTAGAAAAAGGTTAAATGTTGGTATTGCTTCCAGATGCTGAGTTTTTTGGAGGATTTGTGAGTTTGGAGGAATTAGGATTTGTGTGGATAAGTGGGGTATGGCAACTTAGATAATTTTCATAGGGCACAAGCAAGGCTTATTTGATTTCACAAGACTGGGAATTGAGTGTTTCAACATTTTGGGAGTTGTGGAAAAATAAGATTTGTGTAGTTAGAGTAAAAAGTTTTATATTCATCTTAACTAGAAGCACTTTGCCGATATTTAGATGGCTTGATCAATTGGGCAAAGGCAAAATACCTAAACTCACTAAAGTTCCTAGTCTACACATTGACACTCATCAACATCAGTAGCCACAATGGAATTTAATAACAATATTTTCAAAGAAAAATAGGTGTAGGGGCAAACAACAATGTTTCTGGTTTGGTGGAGATGGTTTTGTTCCCAGGAAATGGACAAGAAGATGTTGAAGTAAGGAAGACTAACATAGCTGGCACATATAAATATATGCTTCATACTAGGAAATGGTGTTCAATCATTTGGAGAAGGGGAATACTCCAACATTGCAGTTTGACAAGGAATTGCAATGTTGCATAGACAGTTTTTGCAAAAAGCAAAGAACTTGTTAATTTCATGTAATTTCTTAAATGATTTGAAGTGAATAATAACTTGCATAGCTACTGTTTTCCTTTTTGCCATAGAGTTTTGTGCCTTAGGAGGACTTGTTCATGCAAGTTTTGTGTCAGTCTTGAGAATGCCTGGCTCTTGAATTTTTACAATTTTTTTTGTAAAGATGTCTTAAGATTCAAAGTAAGAATATAGTCCAGCAGAATTTTTGTAATATGGGATGAAATTAGACTTGCATCAGTGTGAAGAATTCGACAGTTACAGATTAATGTTAATAACAATTCTAGACAATATTGCAATGTTCTTTTATCTGGCAGGTGTCTAGGATGTCATATTCATAAAAGAAGATCAAACACTTGACTAGTCATATTTATGCACATATATATACATGTACTTACATACATGTCCTCAATTTTGAATTCTCAAAATTGGACAACCCATATGAAATTTTGCCTAAAATTTCTTCATAAATCTCTATGGAATGCATTTCGAGGCACCAAAATTCTCCAATTGAATTGTGCAGCCATTGGTCTCCTTTCTATTTTGCCTTGTGCAAAATTTGGGAGCATTTCAACATGTTTTTCCCCTTGTTTTGTCCAATTTCAGGATTTTTGACCATCACTGTAAGTAGGGATCTTTTTGTGTTAAGGCACGCTTTATGAGGTGAAAACTCACTGTTTCAAAAATGAGAATTATTCCTTGGGTCATTTTGAATCTTTGCTCCAAATTTCATCGCATTCCAACTTGATTTGCCTCGTCTTTGAGTCATTTTTTCTTATGTTTTGGGTCAATGTCAGGTTTTTGAGGCATCACTGCAAGTAGGAACTTTTTGCCATCACTGCAAATAGGAACTTTTTACCTTCATTGCAAGTCAATAATAGGAACTTTTTGCCTTAAAACAAGTTGTAGGAACTTTTTGAATGACTTGCAAGTGAGTTGTAGGAACTTTTTAACTCCATTACAAGTGTAGGAACTTTTTACTCACTTTACATGTTATGTTCATAAAGTGAGATTGCAAAGAGCCTTAAAAAGTCCGATTGGCTTTTAAGTCAAAAAGTAAAATTGCTACACTCCAAAAAGCCCGATTTGCCTTTAAGTCAAAAAGTAAAGTTGTTGAGAGCTCCAAAAAGTCCGATTTGCCTTTAAGTCATAAAGTGAAGTTGCTGAGAGCTCTAAAAAGTCCGATTGGCTTTTAAGTCAAAAAGTGAAATTGCAAAGAGCCTTAAAAAGTTCGATTGACTTTTAAGTCAAAAAGTAAAGTTGTTGAGAGCTCTAAAAAGCCCGATTTGCTCTTAAGTGAAAAAAGTGAGATTGCTAAATGACTTAAAAAGTCCGACGCCTCAAAATTAAATTGCTAAATGATTTAAAAGGTTTGATTTTTGCCATATATGAAAAAGTAAATTTGCTAAAGGTCCCAAAAAACCCGATTTGCTTATAAGATGAAATTTTCACTTGTAAAGTTTACTTGTAAAAACATTTTTCCACATTGCAAGTAAGTCACCTTTCACTTGCACTTGAAGTCGGCCTTCCAAAATCCGAAATTGAGCTTTGGCTCCACTTTTGCAGCCCTTTTGTCTCATTCTCGTTACTCCTGTTTGCACACATGACCTACCAAATCAATAATATAAGGCATGGGCATTATTTTTCAAGCAAATTCCAAGGCTGGAGAATGATACAAAGAAAGAACAACAACATGACGAAGCCACACAAGGAGTTCAATAAGTGACATGATTGAGCATAGAATGCTTTCAAGATAGAGATGGAAGAAGGTTTTCCAAACAACAACATGAAGACCCAATCAAGGATGATGTAGTTCAAGTCGTGTCTTCGGTCATTTAAAATAGTTTCAATTGTGTACTTGTAATTTAGTTTTGACAAATTACATGTAAAATGAAAAATTGTAATTGCAAATAATCATATCACTTGCAAAATTGTAAAATGTAATTACATTACAAGTCAAATTACAATAGGACTTGTAATGTTGAATAAGTCAACTGTAGTTAGTTAGTGGTTGAGAGAATTTCTCAAGTTAGTTGGGATCCTCCCACCTTTTTCTCAAGGCTTCTCTCCTATAAATACTTGAGGGGGTCTATTGTAATATCTATCTTTTTAAATTTTGGCAATAGAGAAAACTCGGCAGAAATTTACAGCAAAGAGACTTTGTACTTTGGGTGTGTAAACTTAATTTCCAAGTGATATAAGGAAGGCATAAAGATTTGACTTTGTGTTGAGTCTTGTTGCATTTCATTACTGTGTTCTTATGTCATAGTAGTGCATTTTTCTGAGTTCTTGTGAAGTTGTCGAGCTATTATTGAAAGACTTTGGTCCGATTTCTTGCAATCTTTGTGCTACAAGCTTGAAGGATTAAATTAAATTGAATTACGGTTAGGAGTTGTGACTTGCAGGTGCACTATATTTACAGACTTTATGCTATTATGTGTTGCATTTAATATCATTCTAAAAGGGTAGATAGGATTTCTGATTCTCAAGACTTTGTGCTTGGAGATTGTTTTCCCGTCCCGAAGAAGCAACAAAGGACTTTGTGCCTTTATGGAAACTTTGCTTCTTTATTTACTTCATCAATCATTTATGCTTTCAGCTGTGATTCTTTTTTGACATAAGAGAAACAAATAAGTGTCTTTTTTGAAAAAAGAGAACAAGACAGAGTTTCACCCAGATTTAGAATAGATTTATAGTTAGAGTTAATTTTTGAATTGTTAAAATAGAAAGCAAAGGGGGAGCCTTCCCTTAATTAGGAGAGTTTTATCTCACGTACTGTGGCTGGAGCCACAATTTTGTATGCTTTCCCAAGTATACAAAATTTTCAACCAACAATACACATGCATGCATGTATGCATATATTTATTATATATGTAAGCATGCATATATGTAGATAGATATTAGACATACATACATACATTACATATAATATTTTGGCAATCTGAGTTATTATTCTCCTCTGAAAAATTGGGATACCTGTCCTTGTTCCCATTTGCTAGAATCTCTGCTTTAAATGTGGATTGGAGATACCATATTGAATTTTCCATTGATTTAAGATGAAGAGTGATGGAACCAATCATAGGGCGAGCAAAGCCATCATGAGTTTTTATCCATGCTTTCAATTGTTCATAAGAATCTTGATAAAGCTCTTGCACAAATAGGAACTCCTTAGTGATCACATTCTATACACGTGGAATCAACGAGTATTCCTTGTACATGTTTTTCATTGATATGACCGGCAATGTAGAGAGGACCATCGGGTGTATGTCTAAGTGTATCACTATGAGTGAAGTGCATTTTACAGCTTCATTGATTGCATTCTGTAATGGGTGAGCATGATGAATTTCTTTCTGGGTAGTTTGTTACATACAAGGACAATTGTTTTCATACAAGTCATCAATAAGACTCATTGACAAGGACTATGGGGTGCTACGAAAGAATATGTCATTTCTTTATCATTTGTTGAGATAGGAAATTTACCCCCTTTAACCTATTCATGGGAGAGTTGAAATGAGTTCCCTGTTGAAATTGGAATTAGATACAGACTGCAGGAGATATAAAGGTCGAACTAGTAAGATTTTCAATTTTGTATTCTTTCATACTTCTTTATTGCAAACTAACTGTTGTTGTTCTTGTTCCTGTGTTGCAGTGATAAATTGTATAGAGAAATTCGTGATCTTAATTTTGGAGTTGTCGGGCAGGTTTGTTTCTCAATCTTATTTATTATTTTCAAATATTTTCTGTTCTTATTGTTCATAGTACAATACTCAGGTAGGTATCTTCCAGAGGTTTGATGTATGCTCATTCTTTTGTATCCTTTGTACATTAAGGTTTTACGCCAAAAAGCAACAACCATGAGGCAGGATTACACAGAAGTGACAACTACTGTAAGTAGTGACTGATCTCATTCCGGGATCCAATTGTTTTCTACATTATATTTACAAATATTGTGATTATTATATTATCATGTATGACCTTGAATTTTGTTAGTGCTTTCTTGAATAATCTAAATTCTCAGAGCATTGTAGATACTATAAGTTTTTTGTCTTTTATGATAGAATCCTAGAATTTGTTGGAGTATGAACACTCGATGGCTGATTTTAAAGGGCTACATGTATCTCAAGGAAGTGGCTCACAAAAATCCCCTTAAATAGGTTGTATCCTTCAATGACACTTGAAAAATCCATTTCCTGTTCCATAATCTTCCTTAACAAAAGATGCACATTTTTGGGTATTGGGTACAATCTTAACTTACCAGGTACATCTATTTCCCTGTGTACATCATATTTGCACTGTGATATTAATGGTTTATAAGAGCTTTACAAATTTGTATTTCCTCTCAATATTTTTGAATACGGCATGTTAAAATGTTATATTTTCACCATGCTGGTTTTGTGATAATAACCTGCATCCATGCAGTTAAGCAGTCACATTTTATGGATGCATGCAAGTTGAATGATGTCAGACCTTATCTTCTTCCAATGCCATTTTGCCCCTCAATTGATCTTTCTGGGCCTATCTAATCCTGTATTGTTCTATGCTGCCAACCCTTGGCTTATTCTGATGGGACTGTAAATTAAACAAATGCACCAAAACAAATTGAAAAATCAAGAGGCTTTGATAGAAAAAGAGAAAAGTTCATCTTGATTGACTTGGATGCTTTTTTCAATTAATTTATCCCACTAATCATGTGCCATTTCTAGTGTTTTAACAACTCTTTCCAAGGCCAACCATTAACAATACTGATAAACATTAAATTCCAACAAGTTGCATGCCTTAGTTGTGCAACTACCCAGTGCTTCCCTCAGTATAATGCTATAAATATAAAATGGCTGTAAGAAAATAACTATTGGTACTACTCCTTGTTCCTGGCGTCCCATCAGAAAGAAAAAACTATACCTTACTCTCTAATTAGTAAGTGGGGTTTGCCAGTACAGGACTTATGCACCTGCCTATAGCTATTCTAAAGCTTGTAAATTCAATCCTTCTATGAAAATTATATATTTAACAGAAAATTAGCTTGAAATAAGTTAGACTGTACCTCATAATAATGACACACAAAGCAGACAATAGAAATTGTCTCACTTTTATGTAAAAACATAGTGAGATAGTCTCGCTTAAAATTTCTTGAAGAAATTTGCTTCAAATTGCTAATGTGTACATTTAATGAAAGAAATGATTGATATAGAAATTGAACTCCTAAGGATATGTGTTTTAATATTTATATGCATTTGTTTTTTCACTTATGGGACAATCTTCTCTTTCCTTAGTTTGCCTGTGTTCTTAATGCTGGTGATTGCTGCAGGGGTTGAGGTCACTTTCATGCCCATCATACAAGCAGATTCTCTAGTAATTATGTCTGTTTTCTTGATTAACTCTATGGGCCTGGTTAAATTTATCAGCCTCATGAATTTAAGCCCACTTGATCTGTGCAAGCCAACTTAACCTTGTAGGGCCAGATGATCTGGCGGGCCTGATTGATCATGTAGGTTTGCGAATAGTTTTATTTCCTCTTTCTTGTGTATTTTGGTAATGCTTTTCCTTAATAGTGAATTGAGGCTATTTTTATGAGCTTGAAGATGCAATTTACCTATCTTGGGTTTTAAAATTGTCAATACAACCAGTAGGCCTTCTAAGGTTCTTATGGCATTCCTCTATTCCAAAAGCGTCGTGCTATACCTCTCATGAAAACCATGGTAGCCATGCTCTTATCAAACACCAAAAATGAGGATAAAAAGTAAATACATGTTCAAGTGACAAAAAATCAGGAAAGAAATAACAAAAATGGACATCGAGAAATTTTTGTAAGCAAATATTCCAAAACATACAGTTGGACTCGGGATTAATAAAAGTTATTGACTCACTCTCTTAAAAAATATTAATGTTTTATTGGAAAGCCTTTTTTTCCCAATTTGGAGGTTTTTCACTACTATGATGAAGATTAAAGATCCAAAGCTATAAAGTTATTAATGCAAACTTGGAGAAGCCTCTTGGGGGAGCTTACATGATTTAGTAGAACTTGTGAAGACACGTTATGCATATTTTGGATTGAAGACTTTAGCAGGAAGACATCATGTAGAAGCTTTTCTGGATAAAATTATGTGTACTTGGTCTGAATTCCCTTTACTTGGTAGCATAATTTAGTGATGCTCTTTAAGGATTTCTCTGAAATCAAGGGATATGTACTATGTTTCCATTCCTTTGTAGTCCTATTGCTTATTCAATTGCTCTTATTGCTAATTTAATTGAAAAGCAGAAGGCTATGTTGATTTGGTGTCTTGTTCCTTTTTCTGTTACTTCATTACTGCTATCACATTCAGTTATTATCTAAGATAGAACAATAAGTGATTTTCTGGATGTGCAGAGTCAAACGGTATCAGAATTAAAGGATTTTGTGAAGAAACTGAGTTCTCTTCCGGAAATGACGGTATTTTCTTCTCATGAATTCAACTTAAGGTTTCTATCTGTATTTGATTTTCTTCTAAGGCTGCTGACTTCTGTAATCACTATGTCTTAATGGTAGTCACTTTTCCTTCGCAGAGACACACACATCTTGCTCAACACCTCTCCACATTCACTACAAAGCCAACTTTCCTAGGTCGACTTAGCATTGAACAGACACTTGTGGAGGGTCAGAGTTATGACATGTAAGATTAACTGATAAATTATGTGCTCTTTGAAAATTTGTATCTCAGTTTTAAGTCAAAAAATGTGCTGGGAACACTTTTCTTTGTTAACCATAAGTTTTCTTTTTGAAATGCAATAAGTGAAGCTGACCTTTCTTTTGTACTGATGCCAAGTTAATCTTTCTTTTGGAAAGTCTTCTCTGTATGGCTTCTTTGATTCTAAATTCTTCTTCTTTTTAAATGGATAGCTAATTTACAGGATCCTGTAAACAGAGAGAGACTTAAAGAATAGAAAGATGTAATGATAAAATAATATGATAATTTGAAGTTTTATCTGGGATGGGTATACTATCAGTAAAAGGTCAAACACTTTCTAGCAAACATGATATGTTTATATGCTCAAGTTATAGAGTGCATATTTGATATCTTGAAATGGACAAATGTTAAGTTGAAAGTTTGCAATTTTGAAGTTGCTTGGAGAAAGAATAAATCCAGAATTCATTAGAACTCAGAAGTTATTCTGTAACTCCTAGTAAATGACTAGAACTACCCCCACAAGTGGGACAAAGGGGAAAGCACAGAAAGGGTGTATGAAATTAACAGTTTCTTCAATATCATTTACATGCTCTCTTCAGAATTTCTTTTCTTTTCTATGATACCCAACCTTTCTGTTTTCCAATGTGATTTAGTAATTTTGATTCTTTTTAAATTTCATATGCCTTTTTTTTGTTGAGTACTAAATGATGGTCACACACTAAATTTTATCCATTTTTGCTTTGTTCTGGAAATTTCAAATCACATCAATTATTTAATGAATCAATTTTTGGATAATTAAAGGTCATAATAGTGTGCTATGGTTGATGCAGATGTTTTGAGTACATTGAGGAGATGATTCATAAGCAGGAGCCCTTTCTTAGTGTTTTGCGGTTGCTTGTTTTGTTTTCCATCACAAATGGTGGCATACCAAAAAAACATTTTGATTATTTAAGGTAAGAGGATGCTTCTGATATTAGGTTATCATTTGTAAAAATTTTCTTTGTTGAACTTCAAAGCCAATATTTGTCCAATTATGTTCTTTGTATATCTGTGGAAATAATTAAATTAATATTATCTCAGAGTGGCTCCAAAATTCTTATTAACTTAGCTGGTGGGCAAAGACCATTATTTTCTCTCTGGATAATTTTAATTCATTTGTTGCCTCTTTCTTTGCTAAATAAGTATATCGACTAAGCTGTGAATCATCATTACTGGTCACCAAGCAATTCTTTCAATAGCTTACCTAAAACTGGCTAGCTGAGAGTGAAAGTACTGACAAAGGAGCTCATTAACCAGGTCATGTTTTGAGTCCCTTTTTTTCTCCTAGCATGTAACAGATTATATCAAATGGTGGCCAGAAAGCCAGATATACTTATTGTTTCACTGTCATTTTTTGATGCTATTGTCAGCATTCACACAGTATTCATTGTGTGATTGGACAGAGGTTCTCAGCCGTGTTCTCCACAGCCTTTTTGAGTCTTCAGTTTTTAACGGAAGCCCCCCTGCTGTATCTTTGTGTTAATATGATTCATTTGAGATACGAGGAACTTTTTATGTTTGAAGGCGTCTTTGTTCTAAACCCTCAGCTTTGCTTTGACCTCCTTCAGCTTTTCTTTGATCGCCTTCAGCTTTGCAGAGAATACTTACATTTTAGATCAATTCTGTGATCAGCAGAATTCCCTATTTCTTTCACCAGGTTATCAAAATTCAGGTGGTCTAATCACATCTTTTCAGATTTTGAAAGGCATTCTTTTGGGACAAGCTTCCTCCCACTAATGATCTGATCCTCTTATCTTTTGTGGCTTCCGATTTAAGCATGTAGTTAGTGTTGAACCATCCATTTGATGCCAGGAATCTGTCTAGCCATTCTGTAACAAAGGAATGCCCTTTATGTGGCTGAACTATGTAAATCATCCTGCCATAGGTTTGATAACCCAAAGATCTATTTCATAGAAAAATCTCTGAAAGTAAACAAAGTCCAGATCAATATTGCAGTTCACTCACTTTTTTGAGTTGTCCAGAAGGGTGCTGAAGTCCTATTCTGTGATCCAATCACATGGATCATTTAGTTGGATGTGTCGGGAACTTGGGAGATTGATCCCAACATGCTTTACTCTGGTTAGTACTTTGTGAACCATGAAGTTTGCTGAAAAAAATCAAATAAGAGTTGGAGCTTTTTACCTGACATGTAATCCAATTAGCTGTGTATTTGATGCATCAACATGATACCTCCCTAGGTTTCAAACATAATGTCAATCCGCCTAATTGACCTGTGGCTTCTACAACAATTACTTCTGTATACTGCTATATAGTGAGGCTCTTCAGCCAGAATAAGTGCATACCTTCACTTTATTTCATGGAGAATAACCAAGAAGGATTTCCCTTTCCATTATCTGCTTGAGCATTCTATTCATATGTGGGACATTGAGGCCTAACATTGATACGAATTCCATTTGAATGGCTTTTCCTTCTTGCACTTGGTAGTGCATCCAATTGATACTTTGTTTTGATAAGTGTGAAATCATATTAATATAAAATAGGATTACAGAAGATCCCAGAGATAATCATTAGGTGAAAATCTGGGACATTTACACAGAGCCCATCCCTTTTGCAGATGTTGCACATTATAAATGGTAGTGAGAATAATGCTATTTCCACCTTTTTTTTAATCTATGATTTTGTGCTTCTGATGCTGTGTGTGTTTATTATGTTTTCTGTACATAGTTCTATGCATTATGATTAAAATAGTCCTCTGTTGATGTTTGCATATAACATTTTGGATTCTTAAATTTTAATTTTAAAGCATTTTACATATCTAAGGGACAGCTTTCAACTCTAAATTGTGTTTTACCGTAATCTATTAACACCACCCATGAATACTAACAGCTGCCTACATGCTTCTAAGATCTAATTTCAAAATTGGAGTTTCTTGTCCATTGTGCCTCTATGTTTTGAATAGGTATACCGAGATTTTGTATACAATTTCTGCTGTAATTTGAACCTGCGAAATGAAAATGATTGCTAGAAACATTGTTTTCTTCACCAGTTTACAAAAGGTAATATATTAGTGACCTAGGCCCTTCTTGATATGTCATTTGTAATTTTGTACCATCAAAGTCTTCTTGGTTGAATTTGTTGTTTTCTCTGGTGGAGTGGCTGGATAGGATGTACACCAAAACAAAATATAAGATAACTATTCTTTTATACCTGTCACTTGTATAGAAATACTCAAGTTGATATTGAACCCATGGAAGACTATCATCAAACCACACTCAAAGACGGGCATCCTTGATGTTCATTGCTATAAGGGGTTGCTACATTGGATCTCAAATCAGCCATGTCTTCAGGTATCTAGTTTAAAACAAAATATTTAAAGTTAATCTTAAGCATCGTGGTAGTCAATAGGGCTTACTTATCACAGCAAAGATCTCTCAATGCTTGAGCTAGGCCAATCTTGGGCAAGGAATATTCAACCAGCCTTGAGCTGCAACTCAAGACAACAGTCCATCTTGGACAAGTGGTATGTAACCAGCCCCAGTCCATATCCAACAAGGACTATACAACTAGTCCTAGGCTACATCTTGGGACAAGGACTGTCTTGTTCAAGGAAATCATAGGCTGACCCAGCTTCTCTTGAACCCTCTATTGGGACCTGCTATAAATCTAGAATAGAATCAGTCTTGGGTCAAGGAATAATATGATCATTGGGTCCCCTCTCTGTATGTGGAACAATGACTAGCACTGGGACCTTCATAGGGAGATCAACCAGGTCTGAGTCCTTTCGATCTGAAACTGGTGTACTAGTTACAGATGATCAGAACCTTCTCACTCCTTTTAATTGAATGATTAGAACCATTGAAAGAACAAGGAATCCTCTTATCCATAAAAAAATGTTGATGAATCACAACAATGCATTTGTGATCTGTTTGGCAAATGATCCAATATTGGATAACCTGAATGCCTGGGTGTTCATATATTATAAATATTGTTTACTCTCAGCGAATGTGAATGTGGATTCCTTTGTGCAATTGGTTCTTGTGTTTGTATTTTAATATTGATATTCCTTTCAAATGATGTGAACCATGATGCTAGACAGAAAAAACATTTTGGAGGTGCAAAATATTGGAGATAATGATATTGCATGTTGTTGTAAATATTATGATATCCACTTGGGGAAGGGAGTTTCAAAGTAATATACATGTTGATTTCCATTTTTCAAATTTCATTGATTATTGGTCTATATTTCTTTGTTTTCTTATTGATAGCAAACAGGTGATTTATGTCTTTATGTAGGAGAAATGCAAATTTTTGAAATTTCTTAATTGTTTATGATTGTAGGAGAGAGCTGCTTCATAGCTATGGTTTTGAGCACATGGCAACACTCATTAACTTGGAAAAGAGTGGTTTATTTAAGAAACAGGTTTGGTTTTTGACAGTTATGCAGGATTTCATAATGAATACAGTTTATATACCAAATAGCTCTACAGTTTAATGCTGACACTTGTGTGTAAAGAAACATGCAATTTTTGTTTCCATTTTTCTAATTTTATTATATTTCTCAATACTAATTATTTACTTTTTAATATGAAGAAATATTATGATTTTAATTTATCACTTTTCCTGTTAAAACTAGTGTGATGCCTTTGCAAATTCTAATTTCTCTAATATATATCTACAACAGGATTCTAAAAGCAACTGGGTGACAGTTAAACGGGGACTAAATCTGGTTGTGGAAGATGTTGATGATGCCAAGTGAGAATATTTCATTGCTGCAGAGAAGATTCATTTTCTTGTGTATGCTTTTTGTTATCTATGCTTCTTCAGGAGACTGTATATTGTCGTATTCCAATTACAATTTTTTTCACTGGTACTAGAGAGTGATTTTAAGATTAAATAATGACTATTGGACTATTCCAAAAGAGATGGGAAGACTGAATAACCTAGATCTATTATAAAAAGCTAAACGGAGAAACTCATTGTCTAGTAAAATGCTTGCAGGTTTAGTTATTAGGTTAAAAAAGTAAGGATTCTAGCAGGTGATAAGGGAGAGGGGTTGAGGTTCTCCAAATTTTTAAAGGTCTGAAAATTAGAAAACTTTGGGAAACCTTCAAAATTATGTTCAAAATATGTGCAACAAGATAATTACAATGATAGACTCTTAGCATTTGACTGTAGCAATAATAAAAAATCCCATTTTCTGTAAGCCTTATATTCCATGTCTTTCAAAGGGTCAAGAAATCTGATAGGAAGTCTGATTTTGTACAAAATAGTTGTATTCATGTAACTGTCACTTAATTTTATTTATAAAGATTTCTAGATAAAATAACATGAAAATATGAGTCTTGGAGTGACTATCCGCAGTCTAAAGTTGAGGGGATAGCATGGTAACAGGATTTTTTGAATTTCTCTTATATCTGTTTCTGAAGGTTATAAGATTCTCTGCAATAAATTTGTAGATAACCAGTCAGTGTGTTTAACCAAATAGTTTTTTCACAAGTCGCTTCTCAAACATTATTGTACTACACCTTTTAAATAAAAAACAGATTTAGACAATATTAAGTTCAATGACCATAATTGCCTTAATATTGTGTTTAGCAAACATTACTAAGATTACCGGAATAACTTGGCCTGTGTTTCTGAATGCTGGTTGTATAGATGTAAGATTGTAATTCTTAAGTTGTTCTATGACTGAAGGAGGGGGCACCCAATAGAACTCCCATTTGGAAACCTTACAAAAAAAAAGACAATGTGACCAACTAGTAATTCCATTTTGGCTAGAAGAGTGCAGAAGATGTTTTGTACATTTTGAATCTCAATTTAAAAGAAGTAAAACATAAATCCCAGATGTGAGTGTACTGTGCTTGTAAAAAGTATCAACATTCCTATAAAAACCCCAATACCAAAGGGCTTCTATAAGTAAAGTTGAGATCTTTCCACAGTATCCAAAAAGTTTTATCACTTCAGGGAATCTGCATCAAAGTTTCCAGTCTAATCCTCTCAAGCCAGTTTTGGATATATGATATATCCAATGAAAACAAACATCAAAGTTTCCACGGGCTAATTTCCAGAAGCCAGCTTTAGATATATCTCCTAAGCAAATTTCTACAAAGCACAAAAATAAATCTGCTAAATGAGATCCATGTTAAAACCTTAACATGGGGCCACAGGAATTTCATTTCATAAACTTTAAAATTTTAAATTCTATTCTATTTTTAATTCTTGAACTTTTTTCATGGTTTATATTTCTTAAAGACATTGCAGGTTCTGGGTTCAGTCTAGACTGTTTCAGGAAACCCAAAATGTTTGGGGTTAGACCACACATGTGCCAGGCCTTGCTGCACATGGTAAAAATGCTTTCATATTTGATGTCTATTGTCCTAAATCCTATTAATAGTTGTATACAAGCACCATTTAAAAATAAAACAAATGCTTGACTGTACCTTTCCTAAAATGTATCATGTTTAGTAAGAAAATATGACCTTAAAATAGTGGCCAATGATGGCCAATAATTTAAGTTCTGTATCCACAAGTGTTTTTTAACAGAATGGAATGGATTTCCATCTTTCTTCAACCATAATGTTCATGCATCTTACTGTATTAACTGTGGAGAAGATCGTAAACATTTTTGTGAAGGTTTCTTGATCCTCTTTATTTATTAGGACCTTAATAATAGTCTAAAAATTACTGAAAACATATGATATTATTGTTTGGGCAATTTGCTGCCTTTTTCAGTAAATCCATTTTACAGGGCAGAATCTCAAACATTGAGGCTAATTTTTATATTTATTAAATGGTGATTTTCTTTGGTTTGAAAGTGAATTGAGTACTAATATGTGGTACTTTTTACAGTCCCAATGACATTGCATATGTCTTCTCTGGATATGCACCTTTGAGCATCAGACTCGTCCAACATGCTCTCAGAGCTGGGTGGTGAGATTCTTGATACCTGGCACAGAAACTGTATGCATACAAATTGATATTTTGTAAACTCTGGATTGTCATGTGTACTTTAAACTTACTAATTTCTACTCAACAATGTTTTTGTCAGTTAAATATCTCAGGCTTGAACTCAAATTTGATGAATGAAATAGTTCCTTTAAAGTTTAAAGTTTTTTATTAGATCTTTTGATGATACGTATCATGCTTTCATGAACTCAGATTTGATGTCTTCGATGAGATGGGTTATGATATAATTGATAAATTTTATTGTAGATACCCTTGTTGATACTTTGAAACAAATGCAATGCAAGGAAACAGAATACTGTAAAGCTTATAATACAAGATGCTTATGCGTTAGATATGTCCAGGATCGAAATATGCAGTGGAAAACAGCTATAGTAAAACTTATGCTGCCTGAAATGGTCAAACATCAAATGTTTCCTAGGAAGGCATTATGTAATTCTTTCAAAATGTTTCTACGTAGTTAAACTCAATTTTCAACATAGATTATACCTGAGCAAAAGTTGGGAATCAAAACATATGAGCAAAATTTTGTTTCTTCAGCTAATTATCAAGTCCAATTTCAGGGCACTGTAGTGAAGCAAATGAACTGTTTCAGCCCTAATGAATTTCATATATTGGACTTGCATTGTGTCATGTTTCTTGTAGTTATATTTCTTTCCAGTGATTCTTGAAATTGTCATGACCTTTTGGTTGAAGCGAAGAAGCAAAAATCTGCTTTAGATCACAACCAATCATGGTATAGGGTGAAAGGCGATCCAATTCAAATTCGTTGTTGATTTTCTTAATTGAATGGGGACATTCTTTGAGGCCAAAGTAATGCAATTTATTGAGGAACAAACAGGTTTAGTTGGTTTTTGCTACAAATACTCAATTTTTTCACATTTTTGCCTATTTTTACTCTACTAATTTGCACATTTTTCAGAGCACAAGTGTAGATTTGGATTTTTATCAAACAATGGATTAATTAGGGTACACCCAAGGACACCCACTCTTTTTCTCTTAAACGTTTGATTCTCATTCATTTAGGGCACACAAAAAAGGTAAGGCCTTAAGGGATTTTTTTCTTTTTAGTTTTTAAAATTTATATTTAGGGTTAGGCCAATTAGACATTTAAGGTTTAAAGTTACTACAACCCAATACAAATACTGATCACTTCGGCCTTGAAGAATATGCACGATTCTATGTTGCCAAATTTGTGGGATATGCAACTGGATTTGGGTCTGGTTCGAACTAGATTCGTGGTATGATTTGGTGTGCGTTTGGAATGGGGCAGGGAGTGTGCAGGGGCCTGTGTGTTCATCCTCGAAAAACAAAATGCATACTAGATGGCACCATGATGACCTTGTGTCGAACTTGTTTGTTTTTTGACAATTTTTTAATTTAATTTTTTCTTTTTTATAGTTTCTCCATGACCATTCCAAAATTTGCAACTGTTTTCACTGCCATAAAGCATTGAGAGGAGCATGCTGTTCTAGGTTCTCCAAAACATTCACAATGATGCAATTCCATTTGAGGTCTCCTATTCCATTTGAGTTCAGATCTAGATATTTTGTGATATAGTCACCGTTCCAAGCCTCCCATTCAACATTGGGAGGCAAGGAAATAATTAGAAATTTGTGATTCCAATTTATCAAATAGCATACAATGAGACCAATCGGCTCTATTATCTACAGGTAAACAATTATATTTTATTTTTATTAATCTAAGTTTTTAGCATTTTTAAATATATTTTTTTAATTTTAATATTAATTAATTTAATAAATAAAAACATTTATAAATTAAATATATATTATTAATTAATTAACTATGTATAAATTGTAAATGATTTATTTATTTTTTAGTTTTTGATATATTTATATATTACAAATTATAATATATTTGATGCTATGTGGTATTCTAAGCTTAATTCTTTATACACACACTCACATATATATACATACATACATACATTTATATATACATATAGATATATATACATCGATATATACATACATATATATATTTATATATACATGTTTTTCTTTTTTTGATTGGTACCTCGAGAATTTTTAGTTTGGCCCGAGCTAGGAGGTGGGAATTTTTAGCTTGGCCCAAACTAGGGGAGGCCACAAACTGGGGACCTCCTCCCCAGCATGAACACAAGCAAACAATCCAAGCCTACGAGCGTAGTAGCCCAGTAGGGGCACATGGACTGTGAGCACACCAACCCAACGAGGGATCAAAACACATCAACACAGGCATGAACACTTGTCACATGGCATGAATGCCATTAGCAACCTCAACGTTACGGTACAAGCCTGTGAGCACTTTGAATTAGCGGAAGCACAGTGCCTACGATCACAATGGCCCAATAGAGGTTTGAACCTTGGTGGCCAAAACAACAATGCCACACCTTAACCATTGCACTATGTGATGAACCCATATATGTATATATAGATATATATATATGTATATACATGTATATACATATACATATGCATATATATATATACACACACACACAAACACACATATATGTACACTTGTGATTTTTTTTTCTTTTTTTATATGAACGAATTGAAAACAAATCTGAGCCCAATTTTTTTTGTTGAATACATGAATCGAATCCTTGAGCTTGAACTTGGATCCAAACCAAACATATATATATATATAGTTGTGATTTTTATATGTTTTTTGTATGGATGAATTGAAAATGAATCTGAGCCCAACTTTTTTTCGGTGGATACATGAATTGAATCCGTGAGCTTGAACTTGGATCCAAACCAAACTAGCAACTTAAGCTTGACTCAATAAAAAAGCGAGAATCCAATCTTCATGGAATCATCTTTTTCTCCCCATACTTTAAAGCTTATACCTTGAAACCCTAGGTCTCTTGCCAAGCCCTAACCCTATTTTTAAATTTTTATAATGATAATCATTAAATTTAAATTTTTAACCCCAACTGTAAACCATTTTTAGTTTAGGGTTAGGTATGGTATTTTTTTTGGTATAGGGTTAGGATAAGGTCTTTAAGTTTTGTACAAAGCCTAACCCTATTCCTAAACTACCTTTTTGGTTAAGGTTAGGGTTAGAGCATTTTTTTGTTTTTAAAATAACTCTAAAGGTTATTATCTATTTTTTTTCTTCTGATTTTGCTGATCATGCTATGTGAAAGGGATTGGCATGGGCCTATTACAAATCCATGCCCAATCCCAACAAATTGAAATGCAATTTTGTGGACTTGAATGTGATGGGGCATTCACTGCTTCAAATGGCATTTGTCAATTGTTCTAAGGCATGACTGTAGGGCTTGTAAAATTTATCTTGCTAATGGCACCCATCAAAATTTCTTGCCCATTGAGATAGGAGCTGGACCTTGGATAAGGTTGAATTTACACAGGTGGCATGTGCAGATACTTGTACACCTTGCACATCAAAAAGCCTAACATAAGGGGGGCATTATGAATGCCTTATTAGTTATTTTCTGCCTTGTACATCTGGAGCTCAACCATACATGGTTTGTAAATTTAGGCTCAACTTGGTCTCGGTAGATCAATTTTTTTTACACTTGTCAACTAAAAAAATATAATTTTAATGCAAAATATAGTACAAAATGTATCAAATGATTTTGGTGGGCGTTTGGGTGTACTGCCCCTGGTGGGGTCAATGAGTAAAGCCCCCGACGAAGTCAAAGGGTAGTTCCCTCGATAGGGTCAAGGGGCAGCCATTTTCATAATTTTTAAAAGGCAAAAAACTTTATTGTTTGAGTGTGAAAATTGCTTTTTCTCGCATTTTTTACATTTATAGACTTTGTTTTTTATGGGGGCCAAGTATATCCATAGACTTGCCAAGTGCTTGGCTGCAACATGGCAGAAATTTGGCAAAACAATGGGAAAAACTTGGCTAAGTACTTGGTGACTTGCCAAGTAGTACAACCATGTATGATGTAACCATATTTGAAAAGCATTGGGTGGAAAAGAAGCTTTCAAGGGTAGGTTAACTTTGCTATTGCTAAATTTTAGTATCATTCTAAGATCCTCAACATTGTTGGGTTTCCATAGTGGCAAGGGATGGGTGATGCAATTATAGTTGCGAGTCTTGGCTTCAAAGCTCTCTCATGCAAGAGCTCAAGGATTGATATGTTGAGAGACATGGGTGCAAGATGTGAGAGATGTACTTATTGAGAATCACAAGGAATGGAGAAGGATAGGGTGAAGAATTATGTTAAAAAGGTGGATGGATTGGAGGAACTACTTCAATTTTTTTGTGGCAATAAAGAGTATTACAATGTGACTTAGATTTGTGGATGCATTTGACATAATCAAATCAATGTAGACACTTTTTTCTCTACTTGTTAAGGTAGTGGCTGAGGTAGAGCCACAATATGTGGTCTAATTATCATGGACAATGCCATTAATTGTGTGGCTGTTCGATGACTTTTGATGGAGAAGTTTCCCAAATTATTTTTAAGCCTATTTGTGATGTATTATTTTGATTTAACGCTAGAAGACATTGGCAATCTCCCATGAATTAAATCTATAGCATAGAGGAGGTAGATCATCATAAAGTCCTACAATTGAACTAGGGAGCTTAGTATGATGCAAACTTTAACTAACGAAAAGGAGCTTGTTTTCCCATGAGTGATCAGATTTGCCACCCAATTTTGCATATCATACATATCATAGAACTTGTGCCTTCTTAATTTATATTTGTTCTGAATTTCTTCAACTCAATATCAGGGGCGACGATTCATATTCTTCAACTGCTGTTTCCTTTGAATGATCCACGATTTCCTCTGGAAACCCACGATTTTCTGAGTGCCGTGATATCCTTTGAAATTGCTACGGTAGTTCTCGGCTTCTTTCAATAGATAGTGTGAGCAACGGAAAAAGAAAGCGTTCAGTCTTCCCATATCATGTACAATGACAAGCTCGAACAAGCATCTTATTATTTGAATGCTTCATCGAAAATTTCCGCCTGAAAACAATACCACTCTCTTCTTCCTTAATGAATTCCTAGAATTCATGTCACAGTCCAGTTTAATGTAATCTGATATTATATATATATATATATTCTGGCATTGTTCCATATTCTTTATATTCACAGACACAACTCCTTCATGGCAATATTCAGATAAGATTGAAAATGACCCGGGCTTCTCCAATATACTGAAACTGACTGGTAATTAAACAAGGATTTATCGATGCCCAAGAACAGCAATTGATAACAAATTATCATTCCATTTGCAGCGCCAAAATATACATACCCTTTCTTGATCTCCTTGGAATTACTTCTGATATATCTTTAAAATCATCAACTTTGAAAACTCAACCAATCTCTGAATTTTTGCCTTCTCTGAAAATTTCACAATTTTAAACAAAACTTGAAATCATTTAAAGTAAGCGAGAAATCTGAGTGATTCGTCCAGCTATCAGCCTGGGCAGATCTTCCACTTCCGAAGCCAATCTACTTTCAGAAGTCACCCCACCTCAGAAAGGCTGAGAACCACGTTCTCCAACAAGAATCCTGTTTCCAAAATCAAAATTCCAACCCCCCAGCAATGAGCTCCAGCAAACTCTTATTCTCTCCAATTCGTAACTCACCATGACTGCTTGAATTCCCAACTTTTCTCATTTTTACTTTTAATGTTTAATTCTTTTTTCAAAAGTAACTTATTCAATATATTTTACGTTGCTGACTTAAGTTACTTTTTGCACCAATAAATAATTAATTCAAGTTGCCTTAAGAAAAAACTTAACCTTTCGGCAACCTTAATTAATTATTTAATCACAATGCCGACTTATAAAATATTGGGACATTACAGAGGCAAACTAAGTACCTATTCAAAAATAAAAATAAAATAATTAAAAAAAAACTTTAAAGAAGAATATGTAATCAAATTAAGACTTAAGTTTAGAAAAATAAATTCCTAAGTAACTAAAGTGAAACCAAAACATAATTTTTTATATTGCTTCACTTACTTTTAGTAGCTGCAATTTTGAAAATGATATAAATATACCTTGCAACATGTGGTGGTTGGTGATGAACATTCAAATCTCGTCAGCCTCTGCATACTACTTTTTATTTCAGTCAATTTTGTTCCCAATCTTTTATGGCATAAGATTGAGGAAGTGGACAACACATGTCTAAAGGATTTGTGGATAACATTCCTCAACCAACACATCAACAACTCTACAATTTTTTTACTGTCCATTATGACTTGAACAACATTATGATGTCCCACTTCCTCAATGCTTGTGATGAGGATATTAGCAATAAATTAGCTTTCTTTCACCTCCCCCTCAAAATCCATGACTCTCAGAAACATTGCTTCTTTAGGGAACACTACAATGACATTGATCGAGTGCTGATTTTTTAGCATTCTTCTATTCATGAAAACAATGGACACCCCTGTCTTGGCTCATGAATCCCTTATGGGCTTCAATGACTCTACTACAAGTTTGATCTCCTTTCCCAATAAGGTGCCATGCACCTTCTCATAGCCTAGGCCCCTATACCCTTATGGAGTCTCATTAAATTTTCTCACCATTTCTTACTAATATGGTGAGCGAACAGCATTAAAAGCCAACTCATTTGCATAAATACATCTTGTTATGTGTTGATCGACAATGTCAAGCCTCATTTTGAAATGTCATTTTCATAGGTCTCATTGGTCTCTTATTTGTAAGGGGTTGTTTTTCAAGGGTGGTAAAAAGTAGTTGGCTCTCTACCATAGCACTAGGATTAAAGGGGGAATATGGGCCTTCATTCTTTGAGGTCTTCTCTTTGCTAAAGGATGATTTGCACTACAACTTGCTATTTTATTTGCTTGCTCCTACTAATAATATATGCTATCACTTGCTCTAATGGAAAAAGTGCACCGGGCTTTCCAAGGCAAGCTTTGTTGCCTTGTCTAAGAATGTCATGAAAATGGGCTTTCATCTGATTAAATGAACTTGAATACTTGATATCACACTCCTTACAAATCCAAATATTATCCCCACCACTTGGAATTGGTTGTATCATATCAACATACTTCCAAAGAGAACTTTGGTTTGTTTTGAATTTAGGTTGGCTTTTTGAAGCTAGAACTAGCTGCCATTATAATTCCTATGGCAATAAATATTATAAACAATGTCTTATATATATAAACCTAAATCTTTTAATATTTTAAGCATAGTGATACATTCGTAGAAATATGAAAGGAAGACAAGAAGTTGAAAATAAAACAGGATGGTTCATTTGTAAAACAAAAATGCAGAAAAAAAACTCAAACCTCTTTGCAAAAATCTTCTTCTATGCTCTTCTTGGTATCTAATGGACACTTACACATGTGTAAGAATAGCATTTGAACCGCTTTGGAACCTTTAATGATCAATCTTGAGCTCTCTTTGTGTAATGACAAACAAGAATGAATGTTCAGAAAAAAGGAATGGTATTTGTCTTTTGCAACCAAAATGAGCTAAAATGCATTTGTTTTAGTGTTATAAATGCTTTAGTTGGCATTTATAGGTTTAGGGATTTGCTTTAGGGTTTCATAGTCATAGTCAAAGGTGGAAAATTAATAAAAAACAAAAAAAAAAAAAAAAGCCATAAAATATAGGCAGGTTTGTTTTGTTTCTGTTGGATCCTCTATGTGTTCACCTAGGTTCGTCCCACACTCTATTGCACACTCCCATACTAAACTGAACCATGGATCCAATCCCAACCGGAATTGGATCTGGTTGAATATCCCACGAATCCAACAACATAGGCTATTTGCAATCATTAATCAGCTTTTGTTGTCTCTTTTTGAAAGTTTTGAATACATTATGGATAGACTATTAATAAAACTTGGATTTGGTTGAGGCAATGGTGGGATGTTTGGCAAGGAATCCAAATCACTATGATGGATAACAATTAACATTTTGAGTCAGCATTGCAATTCGTTTGTTCATGAGTGTACTTGGAGTTGTTTAAACTTTAAACACACCTCCTTAAAGAATGCATGTAATGTCCCTTGTCCTGCTTCGCCCTAGAATTTGCTTGTTTATTAGGTTTAGGGTTTATTCTTTACAAAAGGAATGTTTTCTCTAATGAAGTAATACTGCATTGAAATCTGCATTCACCATATTAACAACATTTCCACATATGCACATGATCTGTTAGCATTAATATGTAGATATCCAAAATATAAACATAATCACAAAGAAATTATGAAGGCATAGGAGGAGTGGCATGGGTAGATCCGCTCGAAGCTATCCATCTAAGCCCAAGAGCACAAGCATCCGACCAGGACAACCCACCCCTTGGCCTTGAGTGAAACGTCCAAACCAAGACAATTCCACCCTCGGAGTGGCGTGCTTAGTGGATACACTTGTACTTGCTTTCTCTACCCGCGTCATCACCTCAGAAGACACTTGACCTATTGGGGGAAGCCAGTGGAGCTTATAAGTTGTTCTGAGCCTACCACCCCTCCATGGGCTCGGCAGATCTTGAGTGGGACCCCCACCCATCCATGGCCTACCCATGCCTTGGGACTGGGCAAAACCTTAAGTGGAATTTCCACCCCTCAATGGCCCATCCTTGCCTTGGGTTCCGAGCGTGGATCTTAAGTGGGGTTTTTAGGCACCACTTTTCTTAGGCCCTTCCTCCCTAGTAGGCTTGCAAACACTTAGAAGATAATCTTTTAGCAATTGAATACACTTGCATTAATCTTTAATCATTTTAAGTCTAGAACAATTATAATCATGATAACGCTAAAGGAACCATAATCAATTCATAGAACCATAGTTGAAAAACGCGCGTATAACTCGCACAAATCACGAGTACCCGCACGGCTAAATAGGCTGTGAGTTAATCGCAATAAAACTTGCAGACGGTTTTTTTTATAAAAATCGCAGCAGTTTAAATCTTTTACTCGCACTAAATCGTGCGTTTTAGCATGAAAAATCGCTGGGGCAGATTAAAATTTCTTAGACAAGCAACTAAATGTTTTTGCATTGCATTTTTTCTACACTTTTACCCTCATGCGACGCGACTAGGTGTTACACCCCGGAATTTGTATAGTTACTATTCTAGTAATGCTTAGAGCATTCTGATTGTAAGGAAGGTTTTGAATGAATAAAATGTGATTGAACCTTGTTATCAATATGAGAATCTGTTTACATGTTATGTTTGGCTCATTCTATATTCTTGATTGATGTTACTCTTGGATAAGCAATGAATAGAGGAAAGTAATTAGTCTTGTTTTATATATTTGATTTATATATACTGCAAATATTGTGAGCAATTGACTGCCATGGTTTTGTGCCATGGATGCAGGAACAGGTACTATTCCTCCAGGTGGAGGGGAGACATCACTCGGGAAGAGGAACTTGGTCGGCTAACCAGTAAAGTTGATCATATGAGCATACACACACTTCACTGAGGGTTTTAGGAACTGAGTCAGATTAAGTCGTCATTATAAGTCATCCTTAGGCTTAGGAGTTTCTGATTACTTCTTTATGCTTTATGAGTGGTGTTCTTTGATTGACTGACTTACTGTTCTGTGAACCTTGAAAGTGAAATGTGAACTGATAAGTTACTGATGCCTGGAATTTACAGTTAAATGTATATATATACGTGTTTGTGCAATTACGTATATTAAAGGTGCTCTGACTGGCCTATAATACATGTAATTGGAGAATTGAAAATAAACATGTATAGATATATTTAAGTGTAAACTGGGTAAGTTTATTAATATATTTAATATCGATATTATTATAGTCTTACCGATAATATAATATATTAATATATCTAATGTAATATTCGAATATTATATAGATATATTTATATATTTAAATAAAGGTAAATTAAAAACTATAATAATGTTATATTGAATATAATACAAAATATATTAATAACATTTAAATATAAATATTAAAATGACTTTGCCTTGGAAATATTTGAAATAGACTTATATAGTCTTTGGTAATTATTTTTCATTTACCATATAATGGAATTTCGAAATTTAAAACCATTGGAAATATGTTGGAAATTATACATGAAAAATATTAAGGAAATGTGAATGTTTAAACTATAGACTTTTTAAAGATTTAAAGTTAATGTTTGAATAAACTGAAAAATCGCGGATTTCTTCACGGGAAGAAATCGCGCGACTGTTTGAACCAGAAAACAATGGAAAACAATGGAGATTGAACTGTGCCCAGCTCGCGTATCTTAGACTTGGTCGCGGATGCTTGAACGCCACCAATCTGGGACGCGTGGGTGGAAGGAGGCCTGAACTGTCTGTGCGTAACCCTTGACGTTTTCAACAGTAAAATTCAAACGCCATTTATTCTTTCAGTTCGCCATTTTTGAGGGCTTTTCCCAGTGACTAAACCTGTACGTGGATGCTTCATGAATTCGTCATATGATAGTTGAAACATTCTTTGAAAATATGTTTGATTCATCACTAAAATTTGCTGAGTATCTGGTTATTTGTTTGCCACTACGCATTTTGACAATGTCAATTGGAGAGGTGTCGAATTCTCATGCCTACAATTCTGTAAACATGAGAATTCGAAACCTATATATAGGTTTACTCTCATTGCTAATTTCACCACTCTCCATTGCATTTTGGAAATTACGAATTTCATTGCTATAGCTTTTTCTGTGTGTTAAATTCCCTCTGTGCTGTTGAGTTTTGTGAGAGCTTTATTTCACCATCACTGCTATTGCATTTACTGTGAGTTGCAAATCCATCATTGCTATTTAGATTGTGAGAGTCATATACCATTTTGTGAAAGCCATCTACAATTTTGCTGAGAGCCAAATATCATCTTGCTGAGACTGTATTGCTGAGAGCAACATTCCCTCATTACCGAACTGCATTTACCTGAGAGTTGTATTTGTTCCTGCTTAAGAAGTAGCTGGTAAAGGCTGTGAAGGACGGTAGAGGAAGAACTGAAGCCACCAATCGAACTCATTTTGCAAAAGGAAATCAGGCATGAGAAATATCTTTGTAAAATTTCTGTCATTGATTTAAAAATGAGTTATTTGTTTGCCTGAATATGCTTTGCATTATGTTGTAGTTTGAAAGGAAAAATATTAGAAAGCCTCTATTTTTCTATGGAATTGTTGAATTGGGAATAGCTTAAATTTCATTAGAAAAGGCTTATAGAATTAAAAAAAAATAGCTTAAGAGCTTGTTTAATTGGAAATAGCTTAAAAGCTTGTTGAAATGAAATAGTTTGATTTCATAAGAGAATTTGAAAAGGAATAACATAAAAGGGAAATGCTTGATTACTTCTTAGTAAAAGTACCTTATGTTTTGTATTACTTGAATACTGCTTGAACTCCTTAAATAAAGGAAAGGGACTAGTTATTAATACTAGGACGAGGGTGGATTCAGTACCAAGGTAGTCTAAAGCTTTAGAGTTAAATAGGTTAACTAGAGAAAGCTATGTACTCCATGGATAAAGATTTCCATGTTAGGAAGTACCAGAGGGACCCCTTGTTGACTGTACTCCATTTCCTGTTTAAGTAGTTGAAGTAGGAAGTCTAGGGTGATTGACTACCCACGGAAAGGACTCAACCTACGCGTAGGATAAGGCAGCCTTAAGTCAAATTGAACCTGACTTAGTGCAAGTGATAGATGACCGTCAGTATAAGTACTGCCGAAATTCTTTGGCCAAAGTAGTGTAGTATACCTAACGTCCACTTAGACTGTGAGACGAATTACACTGTCAGTTCACAGTAGTCCAGGTTACATGCTAGATTGAGATTGTGAGGGCACAAGGATTTAGTTATGTAGGATTACACACTATGCTCAGTTGGTCATACAGAACCGGTTACCCAACCAATCTCCTCGTAGAAGGGAGGGCCGTCTACTTAACAGTAAACGTGCGGGGGACCGCAATATAAGTCCGTGGTTGGTGGAAAAGCACCTGAGTGATGTTTCTCCTCCACAGTAGACTTCTGATGAACCAAGGTTTGAAAGGGAAGATCCTGGACAGTCTTATTCCTATTTGCTCAAAAGCTTCCGAGCTATGTTTGAAACTTGTAAGATTCTTACCTTGCTTTTTAATTGAAAGAAAAGTAATGATGAAAGCATACTCTGTTATTTACTTGGAAAATAGAACAATGATGTATTGTGTCATTTATTTCTTTATGATGAAATGTTCAATTAGAATGAAAAGAAAAGTTATTTACTTTGTCATTATAAATGTATTTCCTTGTATCTTATTAGTGGAAGTAGAAAATTTTTGTTTACCCGGTTTTGGGGTCGTTACACTAGGGCAAAATGTGAGCAGGGAAAAACGGCATGCGATTTCAAGAGGTTTTATTAAATTTCTCTTATTTTCTTCTCATTCTCTTGCACGGGATTTGCACGGAATTTCCAATTTTTTTTAATCGCTGCAACTCTTCATGGGATTTGCACGGAATTTCCAATTTTTTTTAAATCACTACAACTCTTCACGGGTGGGTTTTGATTTTTAATATGTTTTTGACTTTGTAAATGATATTGAAATATGTATTTAAATTTGATAATTATATTTTTTGCTTTTAAATCTGAAGTCTTTAAATATTTAATTTGTTTTATAATTAATTAAATGCAAATCTCAAGTCTTATTATTATTTATTTATTATTAAATTTTATAATATTATAAAAATTAAATATGTTGTATTTAATATTTATTACTTAAGTCATAGATAAAAATCTTTTGAATTTATTTATTAATTTAAAGACTATAATATAATATTATTAAATTTATAATATTATACTTATAAATATAATATTAAGTAATGAATAAGGATGATGTCAATAAATAATAATATTATAGCCTTTAAATTAATTAACTTACAAGTTTAAAACGCTCATATGATTTAAATATAATATTAAGTAATAAATATATTTAAAATCCTTAAGTTTAAAATACTTAAAAGCCTTAAGTTTAAATATATTTATTACTTAAGCCTTTAAATTTATAATATTATACTTAAGCCTTTAAATTTGATAAAATTTTATCAAATTTAAAAGGCTTAAGTCTTTAAATTAAGTAATAAATTTATAATACTATTTATTATTTATTATATTAATTAAGTGATAAATTTATTATTTTCAGATAAAAAGCTTTTAAATTTATTAATTAATTTAAAGGCTATAATATAATATTATTAAATTTATAATATTATACTTATAAATATAATATTAAGTAATAAATATATTTAAAAACCTTAATTTAAATATATTTATTACTTAAGCCTTTAAATTTATAATATTATACTTAAGTCTTTTAAATTTGATAAAATTTTATCGAACTTTTAAATTTGAATATTTTTATTATCGAATTTAAAAGGCTTAATAAGTATACTACAATCAATAATATGTTTTGCAAATTTAGTTGATATATGTGTTTTTGAAGAATATTTTAAAAAATCGTGTATTTTCAAATGTTCGATAAATTTGTCGAGTTATTGCCGAGTTTTTCCTCGAGTTTTTGCCGAGTCCAAGTTTTTCAACTATGCATAGAACAATTATAATCATGATAATATCAAAGGGGAACATTGCACCAATAATCAGATTAGCAACATCTATTATGCATATGCAATTCTAATTTAATGAAAAGCAATATATATCTGCCTATAGATAGTCCTATCCATTCTTCTTTACAAAAGGAATGTTTTCTTTACTGCTATTCACCGCCTTCCTTAAAGCACTTATTAATACCTTAACTAATCGATATCTTTAATGGTTGTCTTGGACTAGTTGTTGCTTGGTTGCTAAATTAAAGGTAACGATTTCTCCACTAGTCATCGATTGTCTCTCAAGTTGAGGCAATTAATATAATCTATGCGTATATTTGGTGAAGTCGTTCAATAGTCTTTTAATGAGAATTTCCATCGCTCCCTTCTATTAAAATATTTGATGCATATGTTTATTATCCCCTAATGAAGACGCCTCTCCTCAACACATTGTGGCCTTGATACTATGGAGAGCTTGATGCCTTCTCGTTGATTCTCAGATGCAGATAATTGGTGATTTTTAGGTCAGAATATTGTAGCCAATGATTTGATTTGCTGGAAAAATCTCTATATGTGGTGACGCTTCGACTAGAAGGCCCAACATGTATTTACAAGAGTTTATTATGCCACGATGGGAGAGGCCCGATGGCTTTGATTAAAGGAATAGTTCTTGAATAATATCGCACGACACTCGGACACAATCCGTTCGGCTAGAAGGGTAGAATCGATACAGTCACTAGTTGGATTATATATGTTTGCTCTTTATCACCTTTGACTCTACATACCGTTCTGAGTTTTATATTTGCTTCTTTATATATGTATTTGCTCTTTATAATACGTTAAGTTCATTGTCTTCACGACGTTATATTTATGCATGGAATTAGATGCCTTGGTAAGTATTGTAGTGTCCCCTATATTATCTTTCATATTAAAATATTAGGGTCTTTGTTTATAATGATAATCATAACTATCATTATTATCCAATAAAAATAATATTATTATATTTTATATATTTCCTATTCTTATAAATTGATTTAGTTGGTTTATCTTAATTATATATCCTTTTGATGATAATATTTAATTTACTAGTATTTATATTCTAACACCATAATTATAATTATAATATTGTCTTTGACAATTATAATTATAATGATATTAGATAGTGTGTATTTTATTATCTTAATGTCACGATGGCGGGGACATGACAATGCAATTGTGAGACCAAAAAATAGGTGAATGGTTTGGTGTTTGTTCACAACATCTGTCTATGGTACAAGAAAGTTTGAGGTTAAAAATTACCTTGCTAAGATAAACTGTTAAATTCTGATTACTATTGCAAAATTTTTAACTCAATTTAAGTTTCTTGCATAATGTGTATCCTCATTTGTCACAAAATTTTGCCTTGATAATATCAAGAAAAGGTTGAGGATTATGGCCTATTGACTTGGAAAGATTAATCTAGAATCACAATGGATTGCCAACAATTGGGGAGACATTGTTTGACAAAGACTTGGACATCTTAGAGGAGGTGTTTGATGATCGTGATGGCAATCAAGTGCTAGTGAGCCAAGACATTGGAGCTTCAACACTAGATTTTGTAGCTTTGTAGGTTTCATTTTGTTACTTTGTAGTATTATGTTCTTATTTGCAAGTTACTAAGTTGTAATTGATAGTCTAGATTCAAAATTTGAGAAATGCTTATTTCCCTATTTTAATGAATATTTCAGTGTTTTTTGTTATCCTGTTTTTTTCCCAAGTTTTTCCTAATTAAATCTTGAGTAAATGAATTCCATTTATACTTTGGTTTTACGAATCAAGCCTAATTCTGAGTAATGCTACAATGGCTGTTGAAGAATGGAAAGAATCATTTCTTTTACAATGTCTTTTGGGTGCTTTCTTTGATCATTGGAACTCATCTGAATCAGGTAACCTTTATTTTATCTTCTTTAGCCTCCTATTATACTGTATTTTTTTTTCCCAAAATCTTTCTGGACTTTGTATTTTTCAATCCTTTTCTTTTCTTAATCTCTGATCTGTACTCTCAAGAATGCAATATGTTGAGCTATTATTTAGTATGGAAGATTTCCCAATACCAAATAGAGTTTTATGTTTGATTACTCTCAAAATAGGTAAGTGGAACTGATTGCATGGAAATGAGCCTCAATCAACTACTTATCTATCTACAATGATGTCTTTGTTTGATGAATATGTTATGTTTTCCCTATTATTTACCTTGAAAATTCATCTCTGTTAGAAACTTTTCTTCTCAAACAAATTTTTTCTTGCAATACAAAATATGCAAAAATTTGCATTGATCTTATTTATCATGTTGTAATATTATTATGTATTTTCTAAACTGAAAAAAATTATCTGCCATAAACTCATCTCAGTAACAAAAACAATCTTACCAAGTGCTTAATGCTATATTACGCAAGTTTTTATTTACTAAGTTGATCAAAATATGAATGGGAAATTTATTAATATTTCTTTTGATGGAAATTTGCTTGTGTATACAATCACCAGGCGGTCCATTGAAGAGATTGTAAGATTATTACCAGGACCACATTCTGAACGAAAGCAGGTAGGTGAACTGCCATAAATTTCCTTATTCATGTACAGTATTTTCTGATATTGACATTGATATATTTTTCTAGACATGCTAGAGTGTAGGACTATCCATATTGCATTTCTCTTTGATTGCTTCCTTTGGTGGGCATGCAACTTTTAACATCGGATGGTGTTGTGAAAAAGTCCCTGCAGGCTCAAGAAGAAGCTCCTGCAAGCAATGATATGTAAGTGTAGTACTAAGAATTCAGAAACTTAGTTCATTTCCTCAGTAATGCCATCATTATCTGACCATGGTTTTATTCTCTTAACATCTTATGGTTGGTGAAATTTGATATTAAAATAATTCATTTCTTGCCCCATGTAAGTCATATCTTACTTTTTAAAGTGAATATGATACAAGATAATGCATAAGCATGGAGATAACTTGTTAGTAAGTTTCACGAAATCAATCTGGAGATCCTTTGCACTTATCATGCATGTGAAATTAATTGATCAGTTTTTTAATTACGCTTTTATTATTTATTGAAGTTCTGGTGTTGTCTCAGTAAAGATTCTGTGATATGCAGTTGTTCTTTCTATAAAATATGTCTAAATGTGTTGTATGCACTTGGACATCTCTATCTTGAATGTATCACTATAGAGCAATCATTATATTTTGTCTTATTTTACTTATTCACGTATCTCTATTAAAGCACAATGTTCAATGAAAATTTTAAGTTATAATAAGGTAAAGAGGTCTCTTCAAATATTTAATCATGTTATAGTTACATATGGTGGCATACTGGTGATCATATTCAATCTCTGCAACATTTGTGACTGACTTATCATGTATTTACTTACATTGAATAGTATTTAGAGAGTTAAGCTAATTTTTATGTGGAGACATGTAATGTCCCCATTTTCATGAGGATTAGTTCGCAGAGGGTTTAGCCTATTCGTGGCCCTCATAGGCTAATAGGGCATGATTTGAGGGTCTTCATGGCAGTTACCTAGATGGTGGTTGGCTCACTTCGTGGATTTAGGTGTTAATTTGATGATTCTTATGGTATCTTGGATGTTGGATAACACACTGTTTGATAACACGTTGTGTTAGAAAACATATTGTTGGATAACATATTGTGTTATATTTCATATTTGCACTTTATGAGTTATATTTTATATTATTATAATAAAGTGTAAATATAATATAATAATGTTTTATTGGAGATTTCTAGAAGGGGGCCGACCTCTTGAGAGAAAAAGAATAAATAGATGGTGTTGGCTTGCTTCTCATCATCTAGGAATTTGATATTTGTTTGATGTGATTATTTGGTGAAAGAGCCAGCTAGGGTTTCTACCATTTCCAGCCACTGGGAACGAAAACTCTCATTGGTTAAGCAATTTTGAGGGTGTGAAATATCATCTGAATTATTGCAGCTGTGAGGAAGATACTTCAGTCTTCCATTTGTGCTTCATTGGAAAAACTTTTTGGCCTTTGGCCAAGTTTTTGTATGGTTTGATTTGAAGGATTGTTGGAGACATTTTTGGTGTTGAAGTCTTCACTCATTTTGGCATTTGGGAGGACGACTTTCATTAGAGAGAATCTGATTTTTATATCAGAAATTACAGTCATCTTAAGTCTGCATAAAGCCACGATTTTGTTCATTTCTCCTTCATTGGCGTCGGTTTCTTCATTGCATTGCAATGCATCATTCTTTGAGGATTAGATATGATATCATATGCATTAGAAGGAGGTTTGTGGCATCTACGAATTTGATCAAGGGTCTGGTTTCCTACAGCAGGAGTGGCTAGTCAAGAAAGACGATTTAATTCTCAGAGGCTTGCACATGCAACGGTTACACTTGATTGTTTGGGCGCCTATCTCCTTTAGGGTTGACAGTGATATTAGGAGTGAAGGACTGAAGTTTGCAGCTGTATATTATCTTTTAACAGTGGGCAGATCTGAGAACAGGGGTGGCTCATGTCTTGGTCTGATTCGACTGGGAAGGAGTCTCCTTACTTTGCAATTCAGATGCTACATCTACTTCAAGCTTAGGCAATTGCATATATCAGGTTTCTCGTTGAATTTACAATTTTAAAGTCATTGATGTCAATTAATTGTAATCATCATTGCATATAGATTAGTTTTGCATTTGCTGCTGTAGGTGTATGTCATTACCAGCATTTCACAAATTGGAGAAATATTGTAATTGCCAAGAGCTTTGGCTACATTTGTATGAGAATTGTATTAAGCAAATCATATTGCAATAAGGAGATAGAAATTTGCTGGTTACATATAGATGACATTGAGCATTGTAATATCATTGTACTTAGCTTATTAGTATGCATGCCAATTGTATGGCGAAATGTCACTTGGCTGTAGATGCATGTTTTTCACTTAGAAGTCATAGATATGCATTGTAGATGATCAAGAGAAGTCATACATGCTTTTATATGATAATTTTTGCATTGAAGTGTTGATTTACAAGCATTGGAAGAATTCTATAATCAGTTTTTAAAGAATATATCAGACTGATAACACAGACCAGCAAGCTGGAAGTTTGCATATGAATTGTTTGACAATATTCTTTGAGCCTTATATCAGCATTTTGAGGTCAGATTGGGCAAGGGATATTACAAGACAATATGCATTGCATTTAGATGTGCCATGAATGCAAATCTATCCATGTTATAATAATGAAATTTTCACTATTTCAATTAGTTCTCTAGAATCCATATGGATAGACAGCTTGCAGTCATAAGAGAGACCTGGGACAAGAATATATTGTAGAGGGTTGGAATCTGGAACAACCTAGGCTTAAATACTTTGAGCAACAAGAAAATGTTTGCATGTCATTCGTTATATATAAAAAGATAAAAAAAATCTGTTGCTAACTATGCCACAATATTTTTCTATGTGCCCATTGCCAATGTGACTTAAAAATGTTATATTGATTTGTTTTCTCTTAGAGATTATTGATGATGAAATTTTTTCTATATCAGTGGTTGCATCTAAAACTACTGGCAACCGTTTGTTAGGGATCAATAGCTTTCCATCAATTTTGTAGATTGAGAATAACAATCAGTATTGCTTGATGAAATAGGGTTTAATTCTCTTTGCAATTGGTTTTGAAGCTTCTCTATTGGTACTTTGTTTTTGGGTAAAGATACCTACGTTCAAGGACTCTAGACTGACAAAAACTTGAGTGAAATATGCATCATTGATGGTCAAAATCACCGGGACAAAACTAAAATGGTATATTCTTATGCTAGATCAACATTCACTTTGTATCAGATCACAACTGCAAGCTGCTAACTTCAGTTCTCATCGTAGACTTCACAAATTTACATCTTCACTTTTCCATGATTTACAATCAGCTGTAAAAACTATAGTAGCTTTACATTTACATGGCATTGATATGGCAAACTGAAAGTGTTCATGATGCACAACACTTGCTGAAGGTTTTGCAAATGGGGTAGCAAGCTAAGTGGGCTTGATCTTGGGGAAAAAACTCCATGGTTAAGCGTGTTTGAGTTGGAGTAGTGTTGGAGTGAGTCTCAATACTTTACCCATGTGAGCATCACCTAGATGCAATGAGTGCTAAGTGGACCATTCGTTTTCATGAGAGATAGATTTGTGTGAACCTTCTACTCGTGAAATACGGGTCAGTGAGATTGACAAAAAAATAATGTAGTTGAATCTTGATATAAATATCATAATTTGACAAATTGGGGAAAATACCTCCCACTTATCAATGCATGAGCTAAAGGGGCTCTATAATGAATGGTTCACGAGGCAAAATATTGGTTGAAGGTTTTGCAAATGGGATAGCAAGTAAAGTGGCTTGATCTTGGGGGAAAAACTACATGTTGAAGTGTGTTGAGTCAGAGTAGTATTAGGATGGGTGACCTCTCAGGAGTCTCGATGCTTCACACCTTTGAACATCACCTAGATGCAATGAATATGTAATGTCCCCAACTCAAATCATGAGGATTAGCAACACATTGACTATCCTTTCCTTGGATTGCCCAAGAGGAAGAGGATGTAGAGCATTATTGGGTAAGTATGGAGTCTTTGGCTTGTATTATATTCTATTCTTAAGTTGTGTGCACGTCTTTTTATGCAACTTAAGTGAACTTAAGTCATTTTAAGTTGTGGGCACATCTTTTTAAGCAACTTAAGTAACTTCTAGCCAAAAGACTTAAGTTGTCCCTCTTTTTATGTACTTAAAGTGATTTTAAAAAGCATGTGATAAAAAGGCAAAGGGGGTGTGGGTTTTTTAGGAGCTTATTGGTTCAGTTTTGTAACGACCCGGTTCTACGTAAAAAAAATAAAAATCTTAACTTAAAACATAGATAGCATGTATATGAGAAAGTAATTAAACAACTCTTTCCTTTTCATTAACAATAAATATGATTCATGCTAACTAATAAAATGAAATCTTTTTCCTTTCCTTTAAACAAGACAACATATTTCAAAAGACGAAACTATTCTTTTTCAAATGAACATCAGAGAAAATATACATACGTGCAAATACATAGCTCGATTGAGCTTTTGAACTAATAGTGGTAAGAAGGTCCAGGAATCTGCCTTTCAAATCTCGGTGCCTCAGTAGCCTGGTAAGGAGGAGAAACATCACTCGAGTGCTTTTCCGCCAACCACGGACTTATAATGCGGTCCCCCGTACATCTATCGTTCGATAGATGGCCCTCCCTTCATCAAAGAGATTGGTTGGGTAACCGATACTATAAACTGGCTGAGTATAGTGGTGTGTCCTACATAGCTAGAACCTGTACATTCGGTAAACTCTCGATCTAGTATGCAATACGGGATCACGGTGGACATGACAGTGTATTCATCACTCAATCAAGAGGACGTTGTTCATCTACACTACTTTGGCCAAAGTGTTTAATCAGTATCTCTACTAAGGGTCAACTACCACATACACTAACCAGGGTTGATTTGACTTAGGGCTATCTTACACTACGTGTAGGTCATTTGTCCTATCGTGGTAATCCGTACCATGACATCCTACTTCAATTTAACCTATTGGGATGAATCTACATCGAAGTACTCTTAACACTTTCTCCTACTAGGGAATGGACATTTCCTAGGAGTGTAGCTAGCTTACTGAGTTAACCTAATAACTTAGTTGAGCTATAAGGTACTTGAATTCACGCTCTCATCACAGTCCTATATGTAGTAACTAAGGTAATAAATACTCTCCATTATACAAAGATCATACAAGTACAACAAACAATAACTAGATGCAATGTATATCTTTTAAATGAATGTTGCTTTCTAATACAAACATGTATCATATATACTTTGTTTACTTAATGTATCTTTTAGATAAACAAAATGCAAGCTTTATATAACAGCAACACATTATGTTTGCCTAACATGTCTTTTCAGGTTCTAACTATGAAAATAGAATGACACTTCAAAGGTTTAACATGACTTCTCATAAAAATCAAGAGGAATTGACAACAAGATAAACATGCCTGTAAATTAAGCTTCCACAGATGATGATGGTGGTCTTTCCTTCAGTAACTCAGGTAACAGAGTTTTCCCTGTCCTTTCTCACAGTTGAACTTTCTTTCCAGAATTGACTCACACAAAATAAATTGATTATTCGACTCACAATGATGGTTACTCACAGCAATATGAATTCTTCTCAGAACATAGATTACTCACAGCAGTATGATACTTCACAAAATATTGGGCACTCACATCAGTATGATACTTCACAGAATATTGGGCACTCAAAGACAAAATGATATTACTCAGAATATAAAATTTGTATGAACTGGTGAGGAATTGGTGAGAATTCGCAGCAAGTGCAAGCCTTTATATAGACTCAGGAAAACAACGCATTTCCTTATGCAATTGACAACACATTATGTAGACTTATTCAAAAGGCACTTGGCAGGTCTCCAAGCCCTAACTAAGCAATTTGGTAATGATTCAACTTGAGTTATTGACAGCATTAACAGAATTTTTCAACCATTCATTGAAATTCACCACTTACAGCAGAAAAAATGGCTCCAACAAGAAGGTGATTCGCTTTACTGGAAAAATTCATGGTTAAATAAGCTACAACAATTATCTCATGGCTGCGTCGCCCCCTGAAGATGCGTTCTTCCTGGTGAAGCGCTCTTTGTAATTTCGCACAATTCAGTTTCATCCGCCATTTCTTTTCACGGGAAACTCACAAATATTTCAAACTTGACTTTATAAAGTCCAATGTTATATGCATCGATTATTTCCTTATTTAAAATTTAGAGAAACCTTCAGCTATTTCAAATTTTTCAAGGGTGGAAATAATTAAAGTCGATTTCCTTTATACTTGGCAATGCTCGATTTCCAAATATACATGATGAGAAAAGAGTAACAAAAATCTTTGTTTAACAAAAGACATACATATATAATTTATTAATATTATTTTTATTTATATACGTATTAAAGTAATTAAATAATTATATAAATAAATATATATGTATTTTATTACCTTAAGTAATATATATATATATATATATATTTATCTTTATTATTTTTACTTTAATATGCATATTTATTATATAATATTAATACGTATATATATATATGTATTTACACGTACATGTATAGTATATATATATGTACATGTATATGTACATATATAACTCCTGCATAACATATTGTTAGCTAGTTTGTTATTTCCGATATGTCTATATATGTATCAATACATATATACTTATACGTGTAGATGTAAATCAATCAGGCAATAATAAAATAATTTATTAATATCCACAAGGTAACAGGTGGTGTATATACATATACGTATGTATACATATGTCCATATATATCTCGATATACATGCATGTATATGTATACCATATCGATGCAACTGTGCGAGCATATCCATTTTCTAGTTACACACTTGTATCGATATGTATATACATATGGATGCGTGTATACAATATTTATGTATATATATATATATATATATATATATATATATATATATATTCCCCGCCTTACTTCATGAATTCAAATATGATCCATTGAAATGAACTAACTAACATGAGACAGTTAACAGACAAACATCTCTTACCAAAGATACAAAAGAAGACACGACTCCTAATGCCAGTCTATGACTATGGATGACTTATCTAATTCAACTAACTCAGATACTTACTCTATGGGGAAGTGTGTATATACTCAGATAGTTCACATTATCGGTTAACCGACCAAGCCCCTCTCCCAAGTGATATTTCCCCTCTGTCAGGAGGAATGGTACCTATACCTGCATCCACTGACAAATGTCCACGGAAGTCAAATGCTCACAACATAACAGTATAGCTACAACATTTCACCATCATTAATCACAACAATACTCAAATTTTGACAACAAGATACACATTTTATTCAAGCATCGAGTTCAGATTACAATCTTTTGGCCCTATGCAATACTATTATGTAGTAGCTTACAATTCGGGGTGTAACAAGTTTTTAGGGTTTCAATGTGGAGCACTGGATTAAGAGGTGGTGAATCAAGGGTTGAGGTTAATTCATCTCTTTGGGAGTTATTATATAACTCTCTAGGGTTCTTTTAGAGATCATTATGTGGTGAATTTTTTGTTTATTGCTGCTGCAACTTGGCTTAAGGTTTGAAACCCTTGAGTATCCCTGGTTTCGGAGAGACATATGGGCTCCTCCTAGTCAGAAGGGTGTGTTTCAATGGAAGAGCTTTGGTTTGTGAAACCCTAGCACATAAATTTTCAGGGCTGCAATTGTCTATCAGGTTTGGAGGCCAATTTGGAGATAAAATTCAAAGTTGAAGGTTCAGATTTGAAGTAACTTCAGCATGGTATTTTATATTTCTGAGAATTCTTGAGGACGACAACAGAAAATCAGACCTAGTGCTGATTTATTTTGGGAGTTGATGCCATATTTGAAGACATATATGGTTTGATCAAGGTCTGAGGTATTTTATATTATATCTGCATACTTGTTTCAGTTCAATCTCAGAAAAATAGAAGAAAAATCAGACCATTAATTTGATTGTAAATCTGAGTTTATTGTAAAAATTCTTGTATGCAAATAAATTTTTTAGAACTTTTTGTGCCCTAGCTCTGGAAATATTGTTGTTTTTTCTATTATCCCTATTTGGGGATATTACAGAATACTAAGTGGACCATTCATTCTCATGAGAGAGGGGTTTGTGTGAACCATTACTAATGAAATTTGGGTCAAGGAGTTTGATTAAAAAACTATTGAGTTGAATCTTGATATAAATATCATAATTTGACATATTGTGGAAAATACCTCCTACTTATCAATGGATGAGCTAAAGGGGCTGTATGATGAATGGTTCGTGAGGCACAACACTTGTTGAAGGTTTTGCAAATAGGGTAGCAAGCTTAGTGGGCTTGATTTTGGGGGAGAAACTCCATGGCAAAGCACATTTGAGTTAGAGTAGTACTGAGATGGATGACCTCTTGTGAAGTCTGGATGCTTCACCTCTTTGAGCATCACCTAGATGCAATGAGTGCTAAGTGGACCATTCATTCTCATTAGAGATGGGTTTGTGTGAACCACTACTCATGAAACATGAGTCAATGAGTTTGACACAAAAACTATGTAGTTGAATCTTGATAAAAATATCTTAGGGTAAATGGAATTCAATTATTTGGGTTTTAAATGGGAAAAAATTGGCAAACTAAAAAACACTGAAATACTCATGAAAATGGGGAAAAAGAATCATTATTGTTTTTTATGCCAAATCTGGCCCATAGAAATAGAAACAAACATAAGGCATTAAGATGGAGTTTGTTTCATGTTGTCAATTACAAATTGTAAACTTTGTCTTAACAGTTAACTCCCAACTCTCAAATTCTCAATCAAGTACTCACAGAACAAAATTAAAAACAGCAAAATTGAGGCATGCCCTGCTTGTCTAATCACGACAATCCTTTAATACCTGATTTGTAATTTCTTTTGTTCCACTGTGCTCTGATTTGTTTTGATTTTGGAGTGAAAAACTGTAGAAGCGAAGGACCAAGACAAAAACTTGTATTTATGGTCACTTCCTTTCAAATATAGAGTTCTCAAGAGTTTTATAATTTTTAATGGGCTCATGTTTATATTTTTCGTAGGTATATATAAATGTTTACGTTTATAAAACTTGAGCTTCGCTTAGTTTGTATAAATTATTCTAGTTTATTGTATTTGAAAAATTCAAACTTGAATTTTTATAAATTATTTTAATATCTGTCCACTGGCACCCCCAAAATTAAGAATTTTTTTTCATCTCCAAAACTCCCTGTTACCAAAACTTGAAGAAACAGTGATATTTTGGTAGAATAATAGCTATATATATAGATATATTTCTGACAATTTTTATATTCATTCTCTTGTTTTTGAAGAGTTTGAATGCCATTTCAAAAATAGTTTTGCTTCCAAATATGAAATATATTTTCCCAGTTTGGATTATTAGCTTTGGATGCCACCATAAATCTTCGTTGTTTCTTCTATCATATTGATTGTTCAACCTACCTTGGTCATCAATATCACATATTTGATATACAGATATAATGATTATAGGCTATTAGTATTTATTCTATCATTTATGTGACAAAACATCTCTTTTTCAACAGTGGAGTTGTAGATGGGCGGCGCTTGCTTGTCTTGGTTGTTTTTATTGGTGGGGTTACATTTGCAGAAATATCTGCTCTTCGCTTTCTCAGTGCTCAAGTAAGTGTTAAAAATGTGTTTATATGGATGAAAATGTTTGTTTGTAGTAGTTATAAATTATGCATGCAAGGGTGATAAGTAACATACAAATGCAGTGATGTTAGAACAAAGGCAAGTTGTATTCAATTTATCACATTATTCCAGTTTGTTTGCAACTTTGCAATTCATTTGACTTCACTTGGTTAGTTTTTCTTAAATGTATTCATTAAAACACGATTTATCTTCCTTAAATGAATTACAATTAGTTGGAAACCTTTTCAGATAGAGTCTTTGAGATAGAATTCTGTCATTCAATTACAGCTTGTGTTATCTTTTTATGATTTGATTTCAAGCACAGTATTCCAGTGCTTAAGCATTTATCATAATTTCTTGTTTTTCATACTTTTAATAGAAGTTCCATAAGTTGCTTCTTTCTAGGATGTGCTAAAAGAGTATAATTTTAGGATAAGATGCTTTTAGATTGAGAAGCTAGATTCAAAACTTTTTAGACCTTCATTCTTGATGGCATATGATCCCTCTGCATTTAATTAGTAACTAAAACTATTTTGTAGTCAAATGTTTTTGAATGCATTATATACCCTTTAGTTCATTATCGCTTCTATCTTGCCTCCAAAAAAGATTTAAAATATAATAATATAAAAATGGAGATTTACAATAACCGCATCCCCTGAAGAATTAAGAAGAGTGACAGAAGGTTAGTTCATGAATTTTGTATTGGAGGAAAAGAGCATCCAAAGTATAACAACATAATGAACAATCTCTAGAAATCTGCATTATAAGAAAAACAGGGACCACAAAGATTTGGTATTTCAACAATCAGACCTGTTTGAGTTTTCTTTAGTCCCCAAGGTGTTGATAGACATTGCATTATCCCTGTTATTGTGCTGGTCTAGCTGGTTACAGACTCCATGAGCTCCAGCAGGCATTTGTTCGGTGGACACCCAGGTAGCAGCTTCCAAAGAGCTTCCAAAGAGTAATTAAGAAGAGTGACAGAAGGTCAGTTCATGAATTTTGTATTGGAGGAAAAGAGCATCCAAAGTATAACAACATTATGAACAATCTCTAGAAATCTGCATTATAAGAAAAACAGGGACCACAAAGTTTTGGTATTTCAACAATCAGACCTGTTTGAGTTTTTTTTAGTCCCCAAGGTGCTGATAGACATTGCATTATCCCTGTAATTGTGCTGGTCTAGCTGTTTACAGACTCCATGACCTCCAGCAGGCATTTGTTCTCTGGACACCCAGGTAGCAGCTTTGGCGGACATAGGCTCTGGTCGGTATAGAGGAAATTCCCAGTGAGTAGCTTGGCACTTAGTGCTGTTATTGCCTGCTGATTAAGCTGCCTTTTGTTTGGCTCTCTTTTGCTCTTGGTCACTGTTATATATCTAATAGGCCTAATTACTCATTATTAGCCGACAAGTTGTCTCCATGCCTTGATTGGACACATCCTATTGAATGTGCCTCTTAATCTGTATATAACATGTTCCACAGGGACATGCCCCCTGAAAATCTCCACATTTCCAAGACGAAAGAGAAACAAAGTCCAAACTTCAATTATAAGATAAATAAAGATTTACTGTTGTCAATTACTTTTGAAGTCACCTAAGTATCAAATTTTCAGTCTTAGAGTACATATTGTCATAGACTCATTACTCATATACAAAACAAAATTGCGGAATACAAAATTTATATAGCCTTTAAGGTAGCTGTGACTAGATATGTGAAGCAGAAGTCGATTTATCTACATCTGCAACCATTTGCCTGAAACCAACACGGTCACAATCACCCATAACCTCATTCAAGATATTGAAATCCTCTTCACTAATTATAGATTCCTTCTTGTCGCAGTCCATTCCAAATCAGGATCAAACTTATCTAGATCAATTGGTTGATCATCTTTGACAGTACCTGAGATAAGCAATCATGAATATAGAAGTTCTCAACCTACTAGTGAATGCTAGAAAAATGGAAAATTATTGAAAGTAATAATTGGAAAGTTTCTAACCTAGAATTTTCTTCCAGCAAAGATGAAGATTGTGGTGGATGAAGACTAAATCATTCATCCATTGTTGGCTCAATCAGTTGCTATTCTTTTAGTGTATATGCTGAAATACACTCCAAGAATGCTCATGAGTAGAACTGCATGGCTGAGTTAGATTAGCATTGCTACCCAGGAAAGTTATTTGGCCTCATGGCCAAAGTACTCCCAATCCTACCATTTCACTGACATTAGATTAGTCACAAAAGCAAAGCTTATTAATAAAATAAAGTGATTGAATTAAATTTAATATATGATAAATCAGATTGTAAATTATTATTTTAGAAATTAATAGATGGTGTTGCTATCTTCCTTAATTCTATTGCACATATGTTGGAGAAGAAGCCCTTTTCCTACTTGTCTAACGGCATGGCTGCACATCTTTGCTTTGCATTCAAAAAGAATGTGGAAATGTATTTGAATAACCTTGCTCTCACTTCTCCACCCTTCTTGAATGATGAACCATATAGATAGAGGGATTCAAGAAATAGCCTATAGCATGGATATGATGATGCATTTGACGATCTCATCTAATATTAATGATCTACCAAATTGGCATGAATCTGCTCTCATCATTTTGCATTTTGGACCATATTGCCTTAGCCATGGTTCCATAAAAATAACCCTTGGGGGATTTTCCCCATCAACCAACCTTAGCACTTTGACCAATGTCTCTAAAATTTGCACAATCTCTTGTGCGTCCATCCAAAATGTCTCATTGAACACATGATGTGAAATGTTGATCTTGTCCATTTGATTAAAAAAGTAGCACTCTACCTGATTTGATGAAACGAACATGTGTTTGAGGTTCATTTTTTGGGCAATTCTATATTGCCAAGAAATTAGTGGCAAACCTTTTTGCACCTGGTTTTAAAGCTCCTTTTCTTTAGTGAATATTCTCATCATGCCCAACACTCTAGTGTGGTTATATATGAATTTGGTGATGGATTTCACTCTCTCTACTGTAGATTTAACCCAATGAAGTTTTCTGATGTTCTCAAGTGTTAAATCAACGCAACATGCCACACATGGGCTTCAATACAATCTGGGAATACATCTCCATGAGAATTTTGTCTGTTGCCACATAATTTGTTACATTGTTAGTGATGATTTATATTACATATTGTGGCCCAACGTCCATGACAACCTTATCAAATAGTGAAAACAAGTGGGTTGATTTCACTCTATCCAATGCATCTATTGATTTCTAGAAGATCACACTATTGTTGGATGGAGCAAGAAAGTTGATAAATGGTTAGTGACATAATGCTACAACTTGTAGTCTCCCAGTGCTTTCAATGGTTAGTGACTACCTTTCTAACTGCACCACCTCTCTTAGCATGTCAGCTTTCAGGCTCTCATATGATGGGGCCTTGAAACCAAGACCTGCAATAGCAATGGCATCAATTATGGCCGCCAATAAGGAGATTAGGCATTGAATGGAATGATCAAATAATACCAAACATTTGCTGTTACCTTCTTTGCTTTTGCATGAACATTTTCTTCCATTTACTGCTCTCCAGCGATGGTTGGGGGTTCTAGGTGTGGTGTGGGGTGCTAAAACGACATTAATCCTTCCACCACCAATATTAGATTTTTTGGAAGTGTTGGTTGGTGGTAGTGCAGAAGAGGGTATGGCATTAGAAGAATCATGCCCTAGTGGTAGATATTCCTCATCATCACTGATGGCTACGTCACACTCACTAGAAGGCTGTGTCGATTAACCTGAGTAGTTCTGGCCTTTTTCACCTTACTTTTTGCTTAGGCATCAAGAAACAATTTTGCTTGTTTGGTCATATCCAAAGGACAATTTATGCAAGCTTTCACTTCATGACCTAGCATATTTTTAAGGTACCATTCGAAACAGCTATTTCCCCTTCCATATTCATTCCCACAATAGTTGCATTCAGTTCTTTTGAATTGAAAACCTAAATGCAATATGGCCATGCAAAATATTTCTCTTGGCATGATGAAATATGGGCAGAAATTGTAAACACATTCATATTTGCTGCTATTAAGCTATTAGCATTAGTAAAAAATAAAAAATAATAAACACATAGCAGGCTGCAATCTGTAGGTTTAGTCAGAAAATAATAAATTACTTAACCCCAGCATCCTCTAATAGACTGAAAAAACCAACCTTAACCTTTAAACTTTAAAAATTAGTTTATGAGTTAGAGTGAGGATTTTTTTGAAAGAAAATGCTGCCATTTTTGGGGGTCTTGGGGATTATGTTATTATGAACTAGAGTTAGGTTTTAAGAAGTTTAGAAAAAGAAATGTTGAAAAACCCAGCCTCTATCATGCTGCAACTAAACAATACATGAAACAAGGGTTTGAAGGAGCATGCCAAATGCATGTTGTCATGCCCTAGTTTGATGATCACAAAATGTCTGGCTTGATATTTACAATTGCCCAAGAAAGTTTGAAAAATTGTTTAGTTGCTGCCTAAAAGTGAAAATTGACAAAAAAAACAATTTTGAGTGTTTTATAGGAAAAATAAACAAACCCACTACCAAATTGTAAATTCCACTGGATTTTTCAATTAATCACGAGCTAAATTCATTTTTTTGATGGTTTGACCAGTCTTGACCGATTTATTAAATAAATTAGGTTGAAATGGCATGGCAAAGGGGCGGTTCTCAGGTACCTGTGGTTAACTGCAGGCTTTCGGGTATTGTATCAGTGTGTGGTGGTTTGCAGATTTGAGTATTAAATAAATATGTTACCATAGTTGAGAGTGTATCTTCTCTGTTATTGACTACTGTATTCTTTAGATCAACAATGACATTGAGGTGTCATCTTTTATGTTGAAAACTTACACTATCATTTTATTGACAGAGTTCACTAATTGTTGGATGATATTTTCCATTTCCCAACTAAGCACTAAAGAGGATCAGTGATTGCTGGGGTGTGCAAGAGTGTCCTTTGCTTTCATATGGCACTGTTTTTTATTCAGGAATCTCCTTCAATCTGAAGATGGGTTGAGTGACTTAGTCCCTTTCTCACTGCAGTGACTTGAATATGGTTGAGGTGATAGGTATACCATATAACCATATAACCAAGGACATTTCTATATGAAGGACACACTCTAAAAAATTGCATGATGTAGAACAATATAAGAAATAAATATTTGAAGGATGTCATGGTTGGGTAGTCAAGAAGTGATACGTGAGAATTAAAGAGAGGGGATGACTTAGGATATACAAATTAAAGAGAATGGAGTGTACATTAATAGGCATGGATTGAAAAGTAACGGGTCAAAAGTAAAGGTAGTTGAAAAAGAAAATGTATGTGGTTTTCTGCTTGCACTCAATTTGGGCATATATTAGGCCCAACCATCCTTGCTGTTGAAGATTGTTTGTAGAGAATAATTTGTTGTGAGCTTGCAACCAGACAAAACTTTTATTTAATTCTTGACCATGACAGAACTATCCATAGTTGATTGCTCCAGTACTGGGAACCAAGCATTAGGTCTGGTATGTTGTAGAGAAAGTGTATTCCCTCTCATGAGTATGCAACCAGATCTTTCCGTCCAAGCAGTTTGAAACTTTGAATGAAAGATTGGTCTATTGCCCAATATTTGTAATATTGCAATCTTGGAGTAGTTCATTTTAGCCAAAAGTTATATTTTTATCAGTATATTGGAATCAAAGTATATATCAGAGGACCTCAGTTGAAGCAGATACTGCAATTGGGTAAATTGTTGATGTTGAAGCTTAGGATTTCCATCCAACCATATTCCCAAAAGAAGATATGTTGACCATTATTAATCTTCCAGTTTAGATGCCCGCAGAAAATTCTTCTCTCATTTTGTAGAAGCTTCTCAGCATTGGAGAGCATAGAATGCTATTTGTCAGCAAGTATGTTTGCTGTTGGTTACAAGAAATATTTGCCTTGTATAATGGTGGTCCAAAGTGAGTCAGTATGTTGCCAATGCTTGATTGAATAATTGTATATTTTGACCCCCATTTTGTTTGGGAGTGAATATATGGTCCAGGAAGTTGGTATTTGAAATGACCTCCCATCCCTTGCTAGATAAATGTCCAAAATATTACTTTGTCATTTTGTTATAGTGAGAGAAATATGAGCAAATATTTACTGGGAAAATGATAGTCATCTATTGGTCAAACTGGATAACTTAACCCTCACTTGCTTGATCATGTCTTCCTAGAGTTTGCTGTTATGTTTGATGTGTAAAGGGAAATTATTTCATTGCAAGCTGACCTTTCGGAAACTCAAGAGTTCTCAGGATGTCCCTTTCCTTTGTGGAATATAGAAAAATATAAATGAGGTTTGTGCTTTTATATTCATTGTTTAGAAGCCAACTGAAATGTCTTTTGTAAGTACCTGAGGATATCTTTGAGAATTAGAGTGGAGAATAGTAGTATGCTATCTGCATATTGGAAATTTGTGTAATGCTGTCATTTTTTGCTTGAAGAAATCCAATGCTTTTACTATTAGAGATTTTAGAATGCTGCAACTCTATTAAATGGAATAATATCTATTCATTATTGTTCAAGAATACATATTTATAGGACTTATATCTCCTATATTATAGGAGAGTCTAATGTCCCCTTTTCGAGCATGATCTTTCTAGTGACCGTTGGCCTATTCTGGAGACCCGTAGGCTATTCAGAAGGTGAAATTAGGGTTTCATGTTTCGAAGGATGCTCGTGCTTGAGGTTGGTTGTTTCAATGGCGGATTCTTTCTGGGTTTTCAGAGAGCTTCGCAGTGATATGTTGTTCTGGGCATTTTGAGCAATTTCAGGAATTTACTATTTCTAGTAAATTCTATTTCTGGCAGTATTCCTGTTGGTTTTGGCATGGTTGACCTTCTACTTCAGATTGATCATTTGGCTTGCTCATTTATGGCTTTGGGGCACTTTTGGAGAGATAAGTTGAATTATTTAATTAAAGTCATGTTTTAATGTTATATTTTAACATTGGCCCCCTTGGCCTAGCTCGTCACTTTAAGTTGTTTTAAATGATGTCTTTATGGGTGGGCGCCTCATTGAAAGAAATTAATTATATTTCTTATAAAGTAAAGATTAACCCAAGCTCAAATTGGACGCCAACTTCAAGGAGGAAATAAAGTATTACTAAAAAGTCAAAGTTGCTTGGAAAAGTGGGACGCCTTCTATTGGAGGATTAGGGTTTGGTTCGAAAAGGAAGTTTAGGGTTTCGAGAAAGATCACCTGCAAATTATAAAAGGAGGCCATTGGTTATCATTGAGACTATCTTTTGTCTACAGAAATGTTATGCTGCCGGATTGGCTTTGGGATTGCTTCGAGGAATGAAAGCCTCCTAGCTTGGCATTGCTTCTCGCTTGAAAGATAGCGACTAGTGGTGAAGTAGTTTAGTGTTGAGTGATTTGTAGTGGATTTCTGCATTGTTATTCATCGAGTGGTTTTGTAGATCAGCTTATTTGCATTTTAGTGAAATTCTGGAGTTGCATTTTCATTACAGCAGATTGTCTTTTTATTCATAAGTCAAAAAAATACAAAAAGAATCGTTCTGGGTATTGTCTCATTGTGTTTCCTTGTTGGAGGCGACCCTTCATGAATATTTGCAGATTTTAATATGAAGTTTATGATTTTATAAAGCAAATTCGTCATTCCTTGAAGGCCGTACTTTCTAGGGTGTCTTGGGATTTGTGCCAGTAATTAATAACCACTTTCAGTTGCCATTTCTTATTACTAAACTAGGCGCCATCTTTTGGAAGGTCTATTGCATCAAATTTGAGGTCATTGGGATCAGTTTTGAGTGATATATGAGCAATTTAGTGGGTTACAGGCATGCTGGTTATATAATTTAAAGTGCAGGTCTGTCATAACAGATTTGAAGAAATCTGCATTCTCCTTCTTGGATTGGTGTTAGGAAATCATTAAAGGCTTTGTCCGTTCAGTAATTGCAATAGTATTTCCTTTACCTCCGCCCTATGGTAGCTCCTTTCCCACTCTGGGTTAGAAAGCACATTCTGGGTGTTGAGTACTTTCAGCATCTCAGTTATTTCTTTCAAGCATTGTAATTTCTTACACTCTGCCATATGGTCACCTCAACTCCATACTGGATTGGCTAGCACATACTTGGTGTCGAGTTCCCTTTCAGTACTTAGTGTAGAAGACCCTCTGACCATATGCTCGCCATCATCGGCGCCATTCTTGGTTAGAGTTCTTGCATAAGCATTTTGATTAAGATCCTCTAACCAATGCTCACACCTTGCCCACATCGGGATCCTGGTGTACATTCTGGTTAGAGTTGCTTCAACAACGTTTTGGTTTAGCTGCTAACCTTAACGGGTGCATTGGTTTGTAATTTGTAATTGGAAAAAACAAAAAAAAATTGGCTCGGAATATTTCAGAGAGTTCCTATAATCACTCCTTCACATAGATACTCACTATAACAAAACATAACAAACACTCACAGGAGTAAACAAAACTCCAAATAAACTAACAAATAATTTTTGTATGTATCCCAAAGACTAACAAACCTAGCTACAGGAATATGAATGATATAAAATTCCCAACACTCCCCCTTATTGCATCATTCTCCAAACTGGGAGAGGTGAACTAACAACACTTGATAAACATATTCAGTAGTTTATAAAAAATACAAGATATGAGTAGGGACATACACATCTAATTGTGATAAATAATAGTGGAACTTGCCTCACTACGCTCCTTCAATAGGATCAACCTTAATAGACTTTATACAAGGATAGGGACAAACACTTCCATCCATGGTCATATAACAAGTTGAGATAGGGACAAACACATCTATCCCTTATTAGTTATGAGTAGGGACACACACTTCTGTTCACAACAATTATAATCAGTATTCCACGGGGATGTGTCCCCTTGTAAATCCCCACGTTTTCAGGACGGAGACATCTTCGAGACATGGGGACGTGGGGGAGATGTCCCCCCTGCAGCACTGCCACCACCGCTGGGATGCCCGAGACGCCGTTGGGATGGTGGGGATATTGGGACATCCCTGGGACATCCGAGGGACTCCCAGGAGTCTCCTGATTGTCCAAGGTACTCCCAGGGGTCTCTTGCAGCCAACAAACAACAAAAAAATAAAAAAGACATGATTTTTTTGGGAACAAATGCCCAAGGCTGAACCCTAATAGCCAATGGGCCCCACCAAAGCCTGCCAAACCCTATAAGACACCCTAAAATCCTCACTATTACTCACAAATTCATTCCAACAGCAAGGTTGAAGAGGAGTAAAAGAGTGAGAGTGAAGGAGTGAAAGAATGAGAGTGAAGTGTTGCAGGTGCAAGAAAGTTGAGGAGGAGCAAGAAGAAGAGGAAGAAGCTTAGAAGAGGGATTCTACACCAAGTTGGGGGCATTTTTCAAGCACAAGGTAGGATTCCATGACTGATTTTTCAAATTTCTTTTTTTTTTTAATTAGTTTCATATTCATATTTTAATTTTGTTCACAATTTCATAGACATGGCTGCAAGTGCATTAGCATATTAAATTTTAATTGTTCAATGTTCATTGTTCATATTGTCATCAAGATCAAAAAAATTAAAAATAAATCATATTCATAGACATGGCTGTAAGCTATCATATTTTCTATTTTTTATTTAAGTTTACTGTTTCACAAATTTGAAATTAGTAAATTATTTTCTGTTTATATGTTCAAATTTATAATTTTTTATTTTGACATTTGTCAAACTAGGATGAAACTTTTGTGTATACTTTGTTTCTGGGCTTTGTGTTACCTGAAGTAAGAAAAACAAAAGTGAAATCCTTGGTTGACAACTAAGTCACAAGGTTCGAATTCGAGTTCGGCAAGGAAAAAATTCGAAAAGTAAAAAATTTGGATTAAATTCGCTTTATATAAATATGTTAAATGTAAAATAAAATAATATTATATTAAATATAGTATATTTGTTAACTTTAATTTAAATACTTTAAATTTATACTTTAATTTGAATACTTTAAATTTATACTTTAATTTGAATACTTTAAATTTATTAAATTTAATTTAAATATGTTCAATTTTAATTTAAATACTTTAAATATATTAAATTTTAATATATTAAATGTTATATTAAAATTAAAATTTTAATATAACATTTAATATATTTAAAGTATTTAAGTTAAAATCGACGTCGCACACACATATATCGTGCTCATAAGAGGTAGTAATGATTAATATTACCGACGAGTGTTGCATATAAACTTCGAGCATTTAATATATTTGTTTAATTTAATTTAAATACTTTAAATTTCTTCCAGTACACAATCACGGGAAATAAAATAAGGAAGTCTGTGAGGTAAACGCATCCACCATGGCCGTGCGGTTAGCAGCTCTTAACCTGAGTAAGCGGTGAGTGAAATTTCGATGCATGCTAGAAGAGATTTCTTGTTCGATCATGTTGGCGATGATATAAATAAATTCCTCAAGAGAAGGCGCTACAGAGCATGCTATCAACGCCACAGACCTGAAACTTACCTTATCGCGATGATCAAGTGGGCGTGATCGATTGATTTTTTCGGAACTATGGGGGTTAGCTGTTATTTGGATTTAAACGTAGGTGACATTTTCCATACAAATCCCAAGCCGAATATTAACGAATTTAATAGAAAAATTTGAAGTTCGCCAAAAATCGAATGTCAAGCTTGATTTTCGGCGAATCCTGTGACTTAGGTTGACAAAGATTAAGAACAAAGATTTTTGTTTGTGTATCCTCTACTTCTGCGCTTCGTGCAACCGGAAGTAAGAAAAACTGTTAATCCTTTGCATTATGCTACATAGCTGCATGCATAGTTTGAATTTTAAATTTTAATTTTAAAATTATAAACTTATAAATATTATATTGTTTATTGCAGTATCACAATGAGTTCTCATGGCATGAGTGAGAATGAGGTTGAGGTTTACTCTCACAGTGACACTTAATTTGATTATGCACTTGAGGTTGATGAAAATGTAGAAGTAGAGAGGGGTGACCATGAGACCCAAACCACAAGTTCCATGGCCAGTGCAACTACAAATATGAATTGCCCTTCCACAATACTGGCAGATTTTGCGAAGGGTCCCTTTGATCCTAAGTCTCCTTTGAAACAATTTGCAACAAAATTACAGAGCAGGCTTGTGACATGTGGGGGCACAAGATTGTGGAAGTGCCACTTTTGTGGCCTTGAAATTTAGGGAAACATTACTAGAGTTAATGCCCACCTCCTTAATATCCAAGGAAAAGGTGTGGATATATGTGAGTTTTTCGCGTCACCGAATAACCTGATATTCAGGGTTGAGATATGTAGGCTATGGGGTGTTGGTGGTGAAGACAATGCAGTTGCACCTATATCTTCTTATTTGGTCTCATAGGCCAAGGGGTCATTAGAGCTAGGCACACGATTCTACTTCTTTTTCATAGAGGCAATTATCACGTATGCCATCTTCTACTTCAGGGGTCCACACAATAGAGGCTAGGGGGAAACGCAAGTTGACAACTGATGATCCTAACCCACTAGCTGAATTATTTAGTGTGCAAATGAAGGATGATGCAATTGATGCCATTGGCAAACTCTTCTTTGTCAATGGCATTCCATTCCACGTGATTCGATCTCCTTATTATAAGGAGGCAATGGTGATGGTAGAAAGGGTAGGACCATCATATGTGCCACTAGGGGAGACAAAATTGAGGACCACAATCTTGGATAAGAACTATTCTAAGATAAATGTGTTAATGGAGAAAATGAAGGAAGGTTGGGTGGCAAATGGATGTAGTATTGTCATGGATGGGTGGACGGACATTCAGCATTGTCAACTCATCAATATCATAGTTACATGTTTAGAGGGCCCATATTTTCTTAAGGCAATTGATTGTTCAAGGCACCACAAGGATGCTGATTTTCAGTTTCAGATCTTCAAGGATGCTATTGAGGAGGTTGGGCGGTGGGCCACAAAATGTGGTCCAAGTAGTGATAGATGTGGCCCATGTGTGCAAAGCTACAGGTAAATTAATTGAGGCAGCTTATAGACATATTTGGTGGACTCTTTGTTGTGTGCATGCCATGAATAATGCACTCAAGGACATGGGAAAGTTTGACTGGATCAAATCAGTGGTCAATGATGCTAGAAATGTGCAAATGTGTAAGAACCCACCCAGATTTGAATGATATTTATCCGTTGTTTTCAGTTTGATGTATGTTCCGTTATATCAGACTCAGCTCATTACATTGCATAAAATATGGAGATTTCAGATGAAATGCATACTTAAATCTGATAATGAATTTCTGAACTTTATTCCACTATATTTGACTGTCATAAAATGTTATAATGGCAGAAATGAAACTACAGTCATATACCTAAATCTTCAGGTCACTAATATGGACTGATATACATAATTTAATGCTCAGAATGAGCTACAGAAGCACAAGAATAATACTTCAATCAACAGTCCAGTTGCAACAGTATTAACCAATGATGGACCCCTATTATTCACTGGTTCAGCAGCAGTAATATTAAATGCAACTACAAATGTTTCTCAGACCTGGTATAAGGCATGCCATAAATAGAAATAAGCTTGAACCTGCTGATGAAAGATTTCAGGTATGATGCCAACCACAAGCCATGGTCCTCCAATGCCCAACACTCCTTTCACAAGCCAACTCAACCCTCATTAACCCAGCGTAGGCTGTGATGAGGTTCCACGACTTGCAAACTCCGGGAAAGTACACGCCAATGTCAGTTCCAGACTTTAAATGGCTGGTGAAAGCTTCAGTCAGTACGCCAACCCTCAAACGTGAGTCCTCCTACACTCAGCACTCTTTTCCCAGCTAACTCGACTCACATAATATCCATGCCAACTCTGTATGGGTTAACAGCTGATGAAAGAACAAGAGAATACTGCCCCTGAGTATTCACGTCCCTGCTGTCAATGATATTATGCCCTTCTACAACCTTCATGTGAGTGCCAAGATGAGCGATGGGTGTTTGAACAGGTATGTGCCCTTCTCTTAACAACCACGACCTCTTAAGATAACACTCAGCCCTTAAACCTTCATGTCCTGGCCCAAAACTCCCTTGCAAGCAGTCATCTCAATGCAGGGGCACAGATAGTAACAACGATCTCCTATATAACCTGAAAGGCAGCGAGAATGATGTCCACTGTCCAGGCGAGCATGTGCATAGTCTCACGCCACAGCTACTGACTCTTCCAGCCACAAGAAACCCCACGAAATGCTCCCTAAACTCAGTCTGCTAACCACGCCACAATCTCCTTCATGTATTTTCCTTGACTTAGCATTGGCAACCTCAAGCTCAAAAGGAATATCGCCTAGCCAGCAAAGAAAGATATTCACTCTACACTCTTACCTCAGATATAACCATTGCAATAATATTTTCAAATTGGAAAGGAATTGCTTACTTCAATTTTGTCTCCGTAGGAGACTCACAAAATTGCTTAATCCCCCAAATAGAAGACTTGTATGATCTCCATAAATTAGCTAGGGTGGATTCGTTTCACCACCGAAACCGATTTACTTCAAAAGGATTTCTGTCCTTCCAAAGGCTGAGATGAACCTTGTTCAATCTCCAAACCCTCACGGGTTTCGAAAAGAGAAATAGAATAATCCAACATAACCGAATGAGCTCTCAAAACCTCCTTTTATACTTTTTCCGCCAAACTCTTCGGAGACTTCTAATTTAAAATTCACTTTTTAATTAAAACACCCTTTTAACTTCCAAAATGACCTTTTCATCAAATTAACCATATTTTGAAACACAAGGTCCCTATTTAATGCTTCCATGATTTAAAGCATCACATCCCGGTTCCAATGAGCTATAATACTAATGCCCCTTTTTAATATTTTAATTAATTTTTAGCAACCTTAGTAATTTAATTGAAGTGTAACCATTAATTCACTCATTTTTGCGGAACTGTCTGAATGCATTAGAATTGGAAACTAATTGCATTGGAGTGATCCCGATGAAGGTTTGAACAGAGCCGACCGGTGACTTACTATAAATAGATGCTCTCTCCAAGAATCTTGGAGCTCAAATCGAAAGCCAAAAATAACATCTGAGAGCATTGTAGAACTCCTCTATGCCATTTGAGCTCACTGGTAACCTCAGATTACCACTCTGACTAGGCAAACACAAACCCAGAAAGACATCACCCACTACAGAGCAAGAGAACCCTAAAATGGGGACATTACAAAATGTTTATCTGCAACCACCACACTTCACATGCACTCTTTAGGACCTTCTCTAAGAAGGAATTTTTGAAACCTATCAAGACTAGATATGCATCCTATTTCATTCTCTTGGAGAGAATGCTTGAGTTGCAAGAGGCATTGCAACTAATGGTTATGGCAGTAGAATGGAATCAGTGGCCCAAGCCCAAGATAGAGTAGGGGAAGGGGGTGAAGGATGTAGTGAAGAGAGATGTTTTTTGAGGTGATGCAAAATACATAGTTTCCATCATTACTCCAGTTTTCTAGGTCATTAGATATGGGATGCCAATGCACTTAGCCTTGGAGAGGTGTATGAGTGCATTGATTCTATGCTAGGCCAAATGAAGGCTGTTGTGCGAGAGGACCCCACATTAGCATTCTACAATGAGCACATTCAGCCAATCATTCATCAGAGATGGGAGAAGCTCAACAATCCCTTGCACATGGCTGCCTATGCATTGAACCACAAGTGGTAGGTGCAAAGGCCTGGTAGAGTTACACCCATATAGGATGTTGAGGTGAAGGAAGGGTTTAGGAAGGCCATCCAAAAGATGTATGATCCTGAACATGCTAGCATCATTCATATTGAGTGGACAAAATTTACCACTTTTAGGGGTTATTTTGAGGAGGCCAAGATGGATAGGGGAACTATGGCATAGGAGGACCCAATTTGGGTTTGAAGGAGTCATTTTAGAGAGGATTTTGAATGCCAGATTGAATTGTGCAATGGGTTCATACTGATTCATTTAACCTGCATGAGATATTTTTGGGATGAGGACTGGGTATTTTGGCTCAGATTGTTGAACGTTCTCTTTTTCTGTCAAGATTCCTCAACCAGATCTATCAAATCAGACTGAATATATTCCAAAATGATTGATAGAGAAAGGAAAAGAAAAATCTGGTCTTGCATCTTGATTCTTTGTCTGGTTTGTGATCCATCTCAGGAGGCTGTTTTATGCTGATCCGATTCTTTGGTATGAGCTGAGTTGATTCTCTTGGGTCTATGATTGGCCTTTAGAGGAGTGTTTTTTTATTTATTTTTCGCAAAAACTCAGTCCTCTTCTTGAGGGTTTTATTTGGAGTTTGTATGATTGTGCCATCCGTTCCCTTAATCTGTTGCAGAGAGTTCAGATGCTGCCTCTTTGGGACGACATTACAAAAAAATTGTGTTTAAACCTCCTTGGTTAAGCCATTGCTGTCTTAAGCGCCACCTTTAGTAGAGAAAGACAAGAACATAAAATTATTTCTTAAGATCTGCTTTGAAGTTTTTGTTTTCTCATTTTCTCTGTATTAATTTTAAAAAATATTAGAATTATCTTTTCTATGGAACTTTTGGTGATTATCTAATTTTTTTAAAACTATATCTTGACCTCTATCAATAAAATGTTGGTCGAGATTTTAGAAAATCAACTCTTGTAAAACAAAATGTGATGATTTAAAGCTATAAAAAATAGTAATACTCAAATTTAAATATCCTTAATTTTTAGCAATATTCATTTGAGCAGATAAAGTTCCGTAATTATAGAGAAGTAAAATTTGAAGAACAATTTTTTAAGGGATCTAGGCAGCCAAAGATCTGTATCTGTTTATCATACTTATACGGAATAATTCATTTTAGACTTTGCCTTAAATTAGAAAAACCAGTTCTACTTTAATATAAAATATTCTGATTTTTTTGATTTAATGGTTGTCTGGTAAAATGAAGTAGGTCTCTACTGTTGTCAAGTTTGCATTTTTTCTTTTAAAAACATAGAAAACGAAATTTATACCTTTTATCCTCATCTTAATTGTTGGCACAACAAAGATAATCAAATACTTAACATGTTTTGCAGGAAGGAATGACATATGATTTAATTGTTGGCACAACAAAGATAATCAACGGATCCTCTTTACTTGAGACATTGATTGATGATCTACCATGAGTAAAGTTTCTTTGTCATTCCATTGTCTCTAATGTATAGAGATTTTTCAGTGATCTTTTTGGTGGTGCCCTAAATTGTGCGATTATAGAATTTACTTCTTGGGAATCCGAACGTCATGATTGATTCAATCTAATTGATGCAATATCATCAAGAGAACGCTTTTTAAGAAGAAATGCTTATTGTCTTAAACCTTCATCTTTTTTGACAGTGTATAAATAAATTTCCGATTTAGTGTACCATTGTGAAATTTGTGGAAATCTCTATTTATGCTAATTATTACATGTAGTGTTACTTTAACTTTTATTTTATATTCAATTTCTTTAGAGCTTCTAAAATACATGTTTCTTATCTCCCCTATTAATCATAAATTGTTTACTGTGTAATTCAAATGAAGGTGATTTTATTTAATCGTAAGCTTATTTTGTAGGGAATAAGTGTAAGTTTTTCTTATTGAAGAAGCTCATCACATTGTGTATACTTAAATTATTATATAATAGTTTTTTTTAACGAGGAAATCATTTCCTTGCAACTTGAACTACTTACAAGAAAATCAAATCAGTAAGGCAAAAGGTCCTAAATTTTTATTATTACATTATTATTATGAAGACATCTATACCCCTACATTGTGTAATAATTTATTCAAGTGTCACAATATCATTTATTTTTCACATACAAGAATATTTAAACTAGTATAGATATCTTAAATACATCTATTTAAAAAATACTTAGAGATATCAATCTCAAACTATTTGATCTACTTAAAAGAGTTATTTTATTTTATTTACTATATAGATATATAAATCTTAATGTTAGTTTAATAATAATTTAATTTTATCTTCATTTGTTATTTTTATAATGTTTTTAGTTTGAAAAGTGTAGTAAATGCTGTATATTTATGTGTTACTCTTTAATAATTTCATATATATATATATATAATGTGGTTTTGATATCTTTATATTTAAAAAATAAATGTTCGACTTTAAATAGTTTTTCTCACTATTTTCTTTCATGGTCATGGCAAATGCTTCACGCCTTCCTACCACTATTATTGCTATTGTAGGTTATGCCTCTTGATGTAATTTTATTAAACTAGAAGATATTAAAAAACATAAATCTATGAACATTTTAATAAATAATGTAAATAGAAGGATTTGTATATAGGAAATTCGAATGATCTAGAAATAATTAATATGTCAGAATAATGTAACTATTTATTATAAACATTTCTTTTAATTATTATCAATACTAAATCATTGTTTTCATTTGAAGTTAAAGTAGCATATAATTGTAATGGTAAAAAAATTATACTTTACTTTTATTATTTGTTATGAGTTCATTTTGATTGGGTCACTCTTTATTTAATAATTAATGTATTGGTGGGGTGTTTTAGCATTAAAAAAAATCAAATAATATACTTCTAATTTGATTCTATTTGCACATACCCTCGAGGACTAATCTTGATTCTCATTTTTGGAACCAACTAGTTGTTATGTGTCAACTTGAGTATGAGATCATCAACCATCTCTTCATTAGAGAAACCTACTCTTTTGATGAACTTCCTTTTTTGGTGAAATTCCTCCTCAACAAACTTCCTCCTTCAACAAACTTTCTTCTTCATCAAACTTCCTCTTTGGCAAACTTCCTCCTTCGGTGAACTTCATCCTTTGACCAACTTCCTTCTTCAGTGAATCTCCTTCAATGAACCTCCTTCAATGAACCTCCTTTGGCAAACCAAAGGGTTCGCGAACCAAAAAGCTCACCAAAAAAGGAAATCAAGAGAACAAAGCAAATTCACAAAGTGTATTTCACCAAATATACATGTTCATGAATTGGAGATGCACAACTAAAGGCACAACTATCAACCCACTAAATAATCTCTTAGATCATTTATCAGTAGTGGGAAGACAAGGGTGGCACAAAGTGTCAACAATTTCATTGCATGTTGCCTTATAATTATCTTCATTAGACTTATTCTCTCGTATAAATGCATATTTTAAAGATCTTGAACCAATTCTTGATGCTCATAAAGTGTTCCTTAGAGGTTCCCATGTATGTATCTAACGTAAAATGACCTAATTTTGATACTAACTCGTATGAATCTCTTTTAACTTACATTTCTACCCTCAAACGTACTTAACACATTGATGCACCATAGAAGGAACTCGCCTCAATTGCTCAAGCCATGGTATGCCAAGTGAAATGGAAAATCTATCCAAAGAACAAATAACATGAGATAACATGTGAACTTCCTTAAGACCCACCTCTATATGTAAAATAGTACAACACAATGTATCAACCAATATTTTTTAGTCATTTTCAAAAATACCCTTGAATGAGCACAAGTCTACTATTAAATATGATGATTAAATAAGAAACCTCCAATACATACATTAACTAATGTGCAAGATCAATATGAATGAAATTAAATTATTTGTTACATACTCCACCATGCACATACAATGGGCCATAAAACTTACTATGAGGGATCTATCACAAAATGGTATCAACATTGTAGCAATTGAAGACATATCTTTGGCATAAGCGATACCCACAAAAGAATCCATAAATGATTGTGAATGAAGAACAATATCATGCTCACCCATACCATTTATATATGCTTAGGTACCTAATGAAACTCCAAAGTTTTAGATTGACTATGTGATGAAAATAGATTTGTATAAATTTGCAAACTTGAATTAGAGGGAGCCAAAGAGGGATTGCCCCCATCATAAAAACTTTCTACATCTATCATATTAATCAATCAAACTATGTGTATGATGCCCGTTAACTCTATGATGCTTACAAAGTGCACTCATTATATCCCTTAGGCAATCCTCTAAATGAAGCAGATGGGGAAATAGCAAGAAGAGCAACCATATTAGCATTAAGTGAATTGCAAAGCACATTGTCCAAAGGCTCACTCAATTTCGCAATCTTTCAAAAAAATTGAAGCTTCAAAGTGATAACATTAGAAGCATTAGCCACATGATGGGTACTAAGTTGATTCTCTTTATTATCACCACTCTTAAAAAATATTTTTCTTATTAAACTTTGAAGGATATGAAGGCATGGAATGCACATGAGAAGATCCATATTTCAATACAATGGAAGTCAACAACTTCAACTCAACATTTTTAACATCAATGCACAAATCCATGAATGAAGAAAAATGTTCAAATACATACTATCCTTAATTGGTGGCAATATCCCTAAACAAAAGTACAATGTAATTCCTCATTGAGAAGTTGATACTTCATCTAGCACATATGATGAAAATACAATAACATAGTTACTAATCCTTTCATTAGGCCCTTGTACACACTCAAACAAGTTAAAAATTAATTTCTTTAAGCCCATATTCATACAAAAATAATTAAGAAAATCCTTAGCCAACTTAGAGAAAGAATGAATGGACTCATAAGGAGAAAAAAGGAACCATTGTATAGCATAGTCCCTCAACATGTGTTGAAACAACTTGGCCAACAATTTATATTCATTCACAATCTAAATGTGCAACTTTAAAATATTGCAATTGTGTTTGTGGGCCATCATTATACATCTCAAAATGTGGTGCCAGAAAACCCACTCATAAAGGATAATTGTCAATTTCAAATGAACACGGGGTGTATTGTATCTCAACACAAACATATATATATTCTGTCTACTAGGCACAACATCAACATTATGCTCTACTTTATTCGATTCTTACAATAGTCCATCAAAGGTGGCAATAGGGATAGTGGTGGTGGAAGCATGGGAAACGATGGAATGGGTATAAAGAGGATGAGGGGACGAGAGATGAAGGCATGACAATAGGAGAAGCAGGGTGAATGGTAGTGATTATATAAGTACAAGAGGAAGGTGTACATCGTAAGGTATGGCACCTATAGCATGTCATGAAGGTATAACACTATAGTATAAGAGAGGAATGGTGCTAGTAGGAATGACACTAGAAGGGTGAATGTGAGAAGTAGATGGGACACTAAAAGCACGAAATGAAGGTGAGACACCAAACAAGTAAATGGAATATGTGTATATGAAATATTAGTATTGTAAGAATTGACCATGGCACTAGAGGAAAATTCATGAGTATGTGCTGCACTAGTAGGAAAGATGTGAGAAACATCAAATGCAAGCAAGGTGACAATGGAAGAACAAGCTCAAGTAAGGAGAGAAAGGAACCTAAAGAGCTAATCTCAGTATCAATGCCATGAACAAACTCTAAACCAAAGAGTTTATGAATCAATAACTTATGAAGGGCATTAACCATGTATGAGAAGTGACACTAGCTAAAGTGGTAACCTTTTGAGAAAGTAACTATGCAACAAAAGCAAAATCTTATCAATTAATATGTTTCAAGTGTACATCATGACCAAAATCAATCTCTTTATTATGATTACTATCCATCATACTATCACATATCATGATTAATTGAATTTTAATGCATTGGAAGATTGAGGCAAGGACTTGTTCTCAAAGGAAAATGAAGATGATAGTTAGACCTTGGTATGAATTAAATGTACAAACCCTAAAAAGATGAAATGATAAAAGAAAGAAATGAGGGTTGAGATAAATCTTTGAAAATGAAAGTCTAAGCTCTAAAAAATAAATTAATTTTTTTGGCATACAACCCTAAGATCAAAACCTAGGGTAGTGTAAGATTAAATGGATTCACCAATAAATTTATAGGAATAAATCACATCCTATACAAATAAACTAGGTTAAAGCAATTACTAACACAAATAAATTACCCTAGTTATTAATAAGTTAGATTGATAATTCCAAAATAAATGATTAAGAAAATAAAATAATGATGTTTGCTTGATGATTAGCTCAATGAATCTTCTATTTGATACTCTAGTTCACTTTTGTATTTACAAAACTAGCCTTTGCATCTATGAATGTAAATCATATATGTGGATATAAAACTTGCCCATAAATCTAAACCTTGTTGGTTCTAACCCTTGGAATTCACTCCTCTTAAGAAATATGGTGTCAATAAATACCATTTAGTTGCTTGATGAGCTAATGAGATCATTCATTTAGTCAAACCTATGTTAACAATCCAACAATTTGGTGAAAATGTTCAAAGATAACAATCAAATATATAATGATACCTAAGATTCTAATGTAAGTGGATAAGGCTATGTTGATACTCTTTGAGCTATCATACAAATGGGAAAATGGAAGCTTATGGATATATCTCAAATGAATTATGGTTTTTCAATAAATATAAATCCAACATACAAGAATGGGTGATCCCACAATAGTGGTTTACAATTTTTGGTCAAACTGGACATTGCAATTATTATTTTTAACTAAATCTTCATATTCAAGAAACTATAGCGGCTAAACCGTGAGGAATTTGAAGATGATGCAAACTAGAGTCTCATCAAATTTTGTCTTTAGATTCTAAAAATACTTTTTTCAAAATTTTTGGAATCAGATTGCACTTTTTTTTTTTCTATCTCCCACGAAAATTGGTTTTTTCATAAAACAACATTTTTAAAAAGTGACGCTCACTGTATACAACATAATTTTTTTTGTATGAAGGATAAAATTCTATTTTTTTTGAATTTAGATTTGTAACTACGATATCTAGCACTTTCATTTGGTTTCATAGTTTTTTATTGAATATTTTTCCTTAATCAACTTTCAAAGTCAAACCAATTGCAATACAAACATAAGCGAAGTGTATACAACATAACTTTTTTTGTATGAATCGAAATTCAATTTTTTTTTTTTAGTGGATCAAGGACATCAATACCCAGCCTCAGCGTATTTTTAAAATTTTTATTTTGATAATCTGCTATTTCTCCACATATGCAAAACAAAGAGCTTGATTTTCGGTGAAAAACCTATGTTTAATAAAACTAAAAAAACACATACATAATAAAACCAAAACACATTAAAATTATATTCGTTGGATAGCTCATTCTGAGGACTACTTGATTTTAGTTGGGTTTGTGAAGATTCCTCCATTTTCATCCTCAATCCAAGCTCTAAAGTGCCAAAATTTAGGATTTTTTTGTGTCTTAGATGGGGGATTAGGGATAAGGGGGTTCGTTCGAACCCATAGGGGTTCAAGCGAACCCCTTCAAAGAGGTTTGCTCAAACCCCTTTCCCATACATTGTAATGTTTTCTTTGGTGGCCAAAATTCAAAGGGGTTTGGTTGAACCTCGGTTCAAGTGAACACCTTTTCGGTCGAACAAGAAGGTTCGTACGAACCCCTAAAACCACTTTTTTTGCCTTGGGGTCATTTTTTGTCAGTTTTCCTTCCTCATTTGAATTGTAAACCACTATTGTGGTTTCACCCGAATAAATTTCATACTCAAGTTGACACATTACAACTAGTTGGAGAGAGTCAATGAGTGCCCAAATTAGAAAGGGCAAATAGAGTGAGATATGTTGCATCAAGATAGGAATGGGGAGATCATATTTATGCATCTACGAGATGTATTTAGAGCATTTCTCATTTCAAATTTTAGAGGGCATTGATGTATTTTCATTGTTTTTAATTCATTTGAGCAATTTACTTTGAATCTTCTTATAGAAGAATGATAAGGAGAGTGTAGAATCCAAGGAGAGTGTAGAATCCTCCCAACTTACTTCATTCAAAACTTTGAATATGTAAATTATTTGTTTTGTTAAAAAATGTTTTTTTTTTTTAAATGGTGGGGTTACCGTGCCCAATTTTTAGGGAAATGAGGAAATTGTCTATTTAATAGCTTAAGAGGGGTTTTGAGCATGTTTTATACCAAAGGGTATTGTTAGAACTTCAATATTAAAACTTTAAAATTTTGATGAATTTTAATGGTGGATTTGGGAAATTTCATGTTTCTTGCATTGTGAAAATATTAGGAAATTTTAAAGTTTTGTATGAAAACAAGTAATTTTGGATGTTTTAAATAATGGAACCTTGTGAAATGTGATAATATGCATTGTGGGAAAGTGACATTAAAATTAGAAAAAAATATATTTCTACATTGGTTTTTGTGCCTCAACATGAGTTTAGTAAATGTGTTGATTCGAGGACCTACTCCTTTTTTCTTTGTGATTATGGATGGTTTAATCCATTGGTGAATGTTCCCAATGTGAGTTCTTATGTATGTCATTGTGTTAATTCCTACGGATTTTGTGATATGGACCATCATGTGATGCTTGATTGTGTCTGATATCCTTATGGGATATGTATTATGGATGTTTACTCCATGATTGGTGCGAGTGTATAACTTCTCCCAACGTGTCTTATGTGAGTGTTTTTTGTCCGTGTGACTATCTCCTAGCATGGTGAGAGTGATCCTTGTTGGTTTCATGTGGCAGGGTGGCGTGGAAACTACCGTTGGGGTTCAAAGATCCAAGGAGAAAAGTGACATCGATATCCTCTTCTTTAATTGTTCACTACTTTATAGTTAGTTCAATTAAATTTAATTTAGTTGCTAAATGAAATTTGATTCCTTTCATATGTAATTATAATGTACTTGTAATGCAATTTGTAAGTGGACCTCTCTCATGAGATGGCTTGTAATCTGATTCTAAAAGTTATTGTTTTAGGGCTTAGTTATGTGTCTCAGTGTTGGTGTTGGGAAAAATTGTAAATACATAAGTATGTAATTATTCCATATAGGCTTAAATTTAACTTGGGAACATTTAATTTGGTGTTTAAAATGGACTTATTAGTCAAATTTCACAATTGGGTGGCCTGGTCCTGCACCTAGGTGGCCTTGTTATGCACTAAGTTAATCTAGCCTTTCAAAAAATTAATTAACAATGTTGGAGTAGCCTGATAGTATGTTGGGGTGTCCTAGTCTCAGTTGGGGCAGCTTGGTAGCTTGTTGGGGCGACCTGGTATTCAGGGGAAGTTTGGCATTCAGAGGCGGCTTGGTTTTGCTAGTTAGAAAACCCAATTTTTTGGTTAAGTGTGTTGGAGCGGTTTGGTCCCCATAAAAAAAAAATACAAATCCTCTTAATCTTTGATAGATAGAGGTTTTATAAGCCTAATCCCCTTGTTAGATAATTTTTATGTCCTTTAGTTTTTCTTGGCTATCATTTTCATCGACTATGTCTTCAAAAACCTAGTCAAGTTTTCTCTCTTTTTAGTCTTGTTAGTTCATCTCTATTTCAAGACCTTTGTTACACCTTGATTGTATAGCTACTACGTATTAGTAATGCATAGGGTTAAATGATTGTAAAAAGGATTCTGAGAATGAATAAAATATGTTGTTCCTTGTTATCAATATGAGTTTTTTCACATTTAATGACTCTCTCATTTAATGTTGCTTCAATTGATGTTATCCATGGTGAAATATTGCATTATAAGGTTATTGAATTATGTTATTATAACTTGAAACGTTTATGTATACTGCTAATGTTATGAACATGTGACTGCCATGAGATTATGTCAGTGGATGGAGGTATATGAACCATTCTCTAGGGGGAGGGGAAGTATCACTTGAGAGAGGAGCTTGGTCAGATAACCGGTAAATTGAACTATCTAGGCATACACACACATCACCTTATATTGAGTGAACTAAGTTAGTTGTGTTGATTATTAGCTAAGTCATCCGTAGCTTGCATGTTTGCATTAGGAGTCTTGTCTACTTTTGTATGCCTTTATGAGTAATATTTATCTATGTATCTATCTTGTGATATTACAATCATTATGATGGTAACGTAAATGGATGTAAGTGAATTGGAAGTGGACATATATACATATATATAGTATATACACATATCCATATGTATATACACATCGATACAAGTGTATGTTGGCAAATGGATATGCTCATATGGATGCATCAATATGGTATATCTACAAATATGTGTTCATAGAGGTATATACAATTATATGTATGTATATATGCACACATCCTATCTTATGTGGATATTAATATTATTATTATTATTGCCTTACAAATTTACACATATATATATATATATATATATATATATATCAGATATATGCTGACTGGCTCACAATATATATATTTCATGGGAAAAATATATATATGTAAATATATATATTATAGTGAAATCAATACACACACACACACACATATATAGCATACCAAGATATTTAATATATATATGCACACATATAAAAATGGTCACGGTTAACCAAATTTGTTAATTAATTAAATATGAATTATTTAATTAATATTCTTAAGTCATCTACATATAAATAAATTTAATTATTTATTTATATTGTTCATTTTTCCAATTCTTCTAGTTTAATTAAATAAATAAGTTTATTTAATTAATGCTATTTTCTTCTTAATTAATTAAATAGATTTCACAATTTATTTATATTAATTATCACAAGTTTAAATTATAATGATATTCTTCATTTCACATTTAATTAAATATTTTCAATAGTTAATTAAAACACTTTCTGAAATTCTTCACTCTTCTCAATAATTAAATATTTGCAAATATTTAATTAAAAAACTTTTTCTCTTCTCAATAATTAAATATTTTCAAATATTTAATTAAGAAGCTTTTCATTTCCCACACATAATTAAATATTATCTATTTTAATTATGGACACATCTTCCATTTGTCTCTTCATTTTCCATCTGTCTCTTAAAAATTCCATCTTCTTTTCAAATTCTTGATCTTTCACTGTTCATTTTAACAGGTTTGAACTCAACCGTTGATTTTGGCCAATTGAATTCTTGCCTTCAAAAATCTATAAATATAGCCCTCTTGTGAGTTGCAAAGGACCTCAAATTTTAGATTTTCATACGTAGTTATTATAGTCGCATTTTAGTTTTATCAAGCATTTCTAGCATTTAATTAGCATTTCAATTTCATAGCTTAAAGCATATTAGCAATGCACATGCATTTTCATTAATCTCATTCTTTCAAGCTGCCATTCTACAAGTTGTTTAAAACAACTGAGAGGCAACATCTTGAAACGAATCCTTGGAGATAGAGGACAATGGGACGAATTTGAAGAAGCTGCCTGTGTTTAGAGTTTGCGTTTTGCTTTCTTTAATTTAGTTTCTTTAATCTAATGTTTCATTGGTGTATTAGATTAGATTCATTTTGATTTACACATTCTAACGTACACATTTCTGGCGCCCATCATGGGGCCAAGCCTCGCATTTAATATTTCTTTTGGAAGATTTTTCTGGCAGGTGATGGACTAAAATCGCATTTTGGCGCATACGAGTCTTGGTTCAGCGCATACGAAGACTGTTTCGACGCATTGATGAGATATTTCAGCGCATCCATGTCTTGTTTTGGTGCATAGACACTCTGTTTTAGCGCATTCCTATGAGATTTTTCGACGCATCCATGGCTTGTTTTGGCGCATAGACGACTTGTTCCAGCGCATACGATTGTAAAAATTTTAAATTTTGATTTCAACACCATCCGCAGATAGGATTTTTCAAAAAAAAAAATTTTTAATGGAATGAAGCAATCCTAGGGTAGACATTTAAATCTGAATTAACCAATCCTAGGATAGTCACCAAACATAAATTTCTTTTGGTTAAAATGAATCCCATGTTTTTGGTGAAACAACATCTTCACTTAGTGTAGAGAATTGTCAATTTGGGATTTAAAATTGAACCATTATTGTTTGTTGTGATTGTGGGTAATAGGTTTATGCTCCCCTCTTAACTGGGTGATCAGAACACCAGACTTACCTTTTATTTTCTGCAATTTAATGCTTTATTACATCCTTTAGAAGACCTGCTCTTGTGGGAAAAAGTACTCATCCAAGAGGAACGACCTAAGTGGGAACACCTAAAGCCAAGGTTTCCAACCCACTTTAATCAAAAGCAAGTTGTTGATGAAAATCCAACTTGACAGTAGTGCGCAGGATAACCATCCTCAAAACCTTTGTTCTAAAGGTTGGGAGGTCTCTCGAGGGAGTCTATCTATTTGCGACACTGAATGGATATCCTTACTAAAAACCATAGTGTAGAAAGCCAGTCGTGTTAGTATCCAAACATCATCTTAATCACGGTGCAAGGGGAGGGAAGAATCTGCCCCCAAGACACTCACCATATAATTGCCATAGATTGTTTGCTCATGGGATTCGGTATCCACTTCCGTCACCTTGAGTACGTACCTGCAAAAAACAAAAACACGGGTGCCCTCTAGGGGGTGACATTGCTGTGTGAGTCAACACAATTTTAAGCTGTGAGTTGTGGTTACTATGATGATCTATTTGAAAAATTAAGAGTGAGTCTGAATGAATTGCTTATCTTGTTCAAAAACTGTGAAAATCTCAAGAACATACACTCTTTGTTTAGATTTTAGGATTAATAAAACAACTATCTGCTTCTCTATGCTGTGTTTTTCACATTTAAATCAGATTAAGATCATCCAAAAATATCAAAACTGTCCAAACATGGCTGTCTCAAAGGTCTAGCAGATAATTTAGCGCATCCTGGGTCTATTTCGGCGCATTGTTGCTCTGTTTCAGCGCATTGCTTCTCTATTTCAGCGCATTGCTGCTCTGTTTCGGTGCATTTATGCTCTGTTTCGGCGCATCTGTGCTCTGTTTCGACGCATCTGTGCTCTGTTTCGGTGCATTGCTGCTCTGTTTCGGTGCACTACTGCTATGTTTTAGTGCATCTGTGCTATGTTTCAACGCATCTGTGCTTTGTTTCGACGCATCTATGCTCTGTTTCAACACATCCATGCTTTGTTTTGGTGCATCCAATAATTGTTTCGGCGCATAGGAATTTTGTTTTGGTGCATTCAGTCTCTGTTTTGGTGCATCTATTTTTTGAGCTTAGGTAATTTTCTGACATTCATAAATCAAGTCTTATTGGTCTAGTCTTTCCCATGCTCAGAGTTTGGAAGTTTGCAACCTTTGTTAAGAAGTCCCTAGAAAGAAAAATTAGAAAGCCCAAGAAGTCTCTGAGTTATAAGAAGATATTGAAGAAGAGGAAATTTCTATATCAAAGTTGAAAGGTCCCGCTTGAACATAAAACCTTTATTCATCGATATCACAACTATATTAGAGGTTTCACTAGCGATTATGTTGTAGAACCTTTATACTCACGAGCTTTCTTTCAAAGAAGAGCCCTTTCTCAAAGGCACAACCACAGTTAGCGTATTCGTTCTTCTTATATTCCCCAACCTGCAATCACATACGCTACTCGTCCAAATCAAATTCTGCAATAGAGAACTCAAACACATTAGGCATTCATTAAATTCATCTTTCTACAGAGCTAAGATCAAACTTCACAAAGTGCAAAATCATCTTTATTTTTGATCTTTGGTTTAAATTCCTACAAATAGAATTTTCATCCTTTCAATCAGGGAATCATGAGCTAAAGATTAAAAATATTTTAAGTCGTAGAATCTTCATTCTATCCTGACTTTCATATCCATCACCATTGTACTATTTTATTTCTTTGATCAAAGTTAGTAGAATTTGAGTAAAGCTTATGCCTGTTATCACGAGATCTCGAAAGCACCTAGAAAAAGATGAAAGTACAGTGAGCAACATGGGTGATAATAGTGAGAGGGAGGAAAACCTCTTTAACATTTCAAATACTAAAGAGTTAATGGAAGAAAAAATTCAAGAACCAGAGCAGGATCCTCAATTCCAAACTCTTATGGAAAGGATTTTAGAACGAAACAAGGAAAGATATTTCCTTTCATTAGCTAATCAAGGAGCTAAGTTACCTGCTGATTTTGACACATAAGGGATTAAAGAGGATCCTGAAATTCCTCTCAATGATTTTGGTGCCCTTACTCAATAGATAAAGGAATTACAAGGACAAATAAAAGAAATGCAAGGGGGTACAATGAAGAAGTATGCTTTGGATGACATATGTCCTTATCCATTTGATAGGAGTCTTCGAATGATTCCTTTTCCAAAACATTGCGAAATCCCTAAGTTTGATAGGTATAATGGGAAAACTGACCCCATTGAGCATGTAAGGGATTTCCGAAATATGAGCTTAGAATTTGCTCATAACGATACCTACTTAATGTGGTTGTTTCCACGAAGTCTGGGTGGACAATCCATGGAGTGGCTTTCAAAGATCACTCCCCCCATCAAAACTTTTGAGTTAATAAACAAATTTATATCACAATACTCCTACAACATCCAACACCAGATAACCATGCTTGATCTTTATAAAGTAAAACAAAAAGTAGGGGAATCTTTCACTACATTTTTGCAAAGGTGGAGAAGGGTGTTTGCTAAATACTCTCGTCCTGTTACTGAAAAAGAAAAGATGGAGATCTTCATCGATAGTCTTAATCAGGAAATGAGTTACAGACTAAACCTTCACTGTCCTCAATCATTTGAAAAATTGATTGAAAACACAATTACTATTGAAGGTGCGTTGATCAAGCGTGGAGTTCTAAAAATTGATAAAGAGGGTTCAAATTCGTACAACCACAACCACAACCATAATAACAACAATGACAAGTCACGATTTTGGACCCGAAATAAAAATGTTGTGAATGATGGGGTAGTAGGTGCTAACAACATAAATACAAAGCCTACCGTCCTTAATGTGTCAGGTGTTCAACGTAGCAACAATGCTGGAAATTCTAATAACCAAGGAAATGTTTCCAATCAAAGAAACGTGACTAATAATCATGGAAATAATTTTGGCAATAATCAAAATTCAAATTTGCCCAGATCATCATATTTTTCAAGTTGACGGAGTTTCACTCCCTTGGGCCAATCTTTGGAATCCATTCTCAAAGAATTATTGAATCAAAACACTATTACATTGCCACCACAAAGAGACTATGAGCCTCGAGTTAAACCACCATCATGGAATGACTCACATTTCTGTGATTATCATAGGTGCAAAGGTCATAAGACAAACAATTGCCAAGGGTTGAACAATATTGTTCAAGATTTGATTGATAATCATACCATCACGGTTGAGGGACATAATGTCAATAATGACCATCAAGCATTCAAGAATCCACTCCCTAATTATTAAAAAGGGGAATCTTCGGGTGACAAGGGCAAGAATGTTAATAACATCCACGATGTCATTATCAATCATATTTATACTGATGATCCTCAAATCAACGTTATCCGAATCAAAGGTAAGCAAGAATATCAAGAGGTCAATGCTACGACAAGGGGACATGCCAAAATCATTGTCAAAGGCAACTCATCTAAAGCAGCAATTCCCCCTCCAAGTCAATACAATTTGGCTGATCAATTGTGAAAAACATCAGCCCAAATTTCTATCTTGTAGCTTTTAAAGTTATCACTTGCCCATAAGAACATTTTGGAAAAGGCACTTGTTGATACAATTGTATCCCCTGTTCTGGATATCAATAAATTTCAAGCCATGGTGGGACACTTGTCCTCTTACACATGTTTATCCTTTTTTGAAAATGATGATTCATCTAACTCATCCACATAATTCATCACTCTACTTAGAGGTCATGGTTCACAAAGCCCGCATTAGACTTGTCCTAATAGATGGGGGAGCTGGATTAAACATTTTTACTTTAAAATTGGTCCTCTCTTTGGGATATTCTGAAGAATCCATAGATCCATGAAGAAAGATTACAATCAAGGCATATGATGATGAAGAAAGGACTTCCAAAGGCCTCATCATGCTACCAATCAGAGTGGGACCTATTGTGAAGAACACCTTTTGTTAGGTTCTTGATTGGGATCTAACCTATAACATACTATTGGGTCGCCCATGGATCCATGACATGCAGGCTGTTCCATCTACTTATCATCAATGCTTAAAGTTTCCATATGATGGACAAGAAGTAACAATACCTGCTGATCACATTAGCATTCAAACTTGCTCTAACCTTAGAGCAACTCAGGACATGCTCGTCCCACACAATAGAGAGGCTTTGGCCATCTCTACCTCCAAGTACCATGAACAAGCAAGTGAAATGATAAGCAATTTTGGCACCAAGCTAAAATTGAAAGATAATGGAGTAGGAGAGTATTCTTTATCTCTCTCTAATTTACCCATATCTCCAATATCCCATGGTCAACCCTCAAATTCCATACAACAGGCAACGACAGCTTTAGCCTCAACTTCAACTCCCATCACCAAGTTTAATGGGACATTTATCAAAGAAAATGAAATGGAAGATAGAGCTATCCTTGATTGGCTCTATAAAGATGAAAAAGAATTCGTACAACATATCAAGTTACCCATTGAACAATATGGAAAAGGTTATGCTATCATGCAACAAATGGGTTATGAAGGAAATGGCCCTATAGGTAAAAGGAAAGAGGGTATTGTTGAACCTATCCAATTAAAAACAATGCACCCAAAAGATAAGACTAGGATAGGATATGGTGAAGATACTAAGGAAGAAGTAGCACAAAGGCCATCAAATGAGGAGTTAGCTGAAACAATTCTAAGAATTCAAGCAAACAATTCTGACACTGACTCCAATGAATATGAATGGGATGATTTCTTTGATGATACTTTCATCTCAGAGAAGAAGGTGGACATCATACACAATTTCTCACCCACATTCTTACAAGGGGAAAGCTCAAGGCCTCCATTTGATTATGTCCTACAAAGCAATCATGACTCAAGTGAAACCGATTCGATTCAAAGCAAAACAAATTATCCACAGGAGGATACCATCTTAGATCTCCCCTATAATGATGTTAATGATCATATCTTGACCCTTACGACCAGTGACCTTACTCATCCTAATGATCCGTTTCCTTTGGTACATCCCGAACTCATTGATTGGGAACAAATAGCACCCATTGATGTTCCAAATTTTCCAAATGACGAAACCATAATAAACTTTCTTTGTTCATCCCGTCGCGAAACAATTTCCACTAGGGAATCACAAGATCAAAGTTTTTGACAGGAAAGTGCCAAGTTTCTTAGCTATGAAATAAATAATATAAAAGAAAGATCTAATGGTGAAAAACTAACAAAGGCAGTATTAGATCAAGAAAAAAGAAAAATGAAAGAAAGATCTAATGGTGAAAACCTAATAAAGGCAATATTAGATCAAGAAAAGAGAAAAATAAAAAGCGTATCCAATGGTGAAAACCTTTCAAAGGCACCAGAGGATGGGAAACTTGACACTCTTCTAGAGCATTATCAGGAAAGGTCTTCCATTCTAATCGAACCAACAGAGGCACTCAATATAGGTACTACAGAAAAGCCCAAAGTTTTGCAATTAGCTGCATCTCTAACAGACAAAGAAGTACCTAGATTCACATAATTTCTCAAAGATAATCAAATCAATTTTGCATGGTCCTATGTAGATATGCCTGGATTGGATCCAGATCTCATCATGCATCATCTATCTATTACACTGGGGGCAAAACCTGTAAAACAGAAACTCAGAAAAATGCATCCACATGTTGCATTATTGGTTAAAGAGGAATTAAAAAAGATTTTAGATGTTGGATACATCCGGTCCATGGATTATGCGGAATGGATCTCCAATATCATGCCTATTTCAAAGCCAGACAGAAGGATTAGAATTTGTACAGATTTTAGGGATTTGAATAAAGCATGTCCTAAAGATGAATTTCCCTTACCAAACATAGATATGATTGTTGATTTAATCGTTGGACATGCAATGTACTCATTAATGGATGGATTTTCAAGATACAACCAGATCAAGACTGCACTAGAAGATCAGGATAAAACAACATTCACATGTCCTTGGGGTACCTATAGCTGGAACGTAATGCCTTTTGGGTTGAAAAATACAGGAGCTACATACCAACGTGCAATGGCAACGATTTTTCATGATATGATGCATACATTCATGGAAGATTATGTTGACGACCTCCTCGCCAAATCTAACACCAGAGAAGGACACATAGATATCTTATCAAATATCTTCAAAAGAATGGAAAAATTCAAAGTAAGACTTAACCCTAAGAAATGCGATTTTGGAGTAAAATCTGGGAAGCTATTAGGTTACATTGTATCAGAAAAGGGAATTGAAGTGGATCCGGCTAAGGTACAAGAAATTCTTGATATGCCACCACCAAGGAACATTAGTCAACTACGCCCTTTACCGGGATGGTTACAATCCATTCAAAGATTCATTGCTCAACTGGCAGATAAAAGTTTACCATTTACACATCTCTTACACAAGAATGTTCCATTCAAGTGGGAGTACAAATGTGAAGCAACATTTGATCAAATAAAGCAGTATCTCATGAATCCACCATTATTGATCCCACCAGTACAAGGTGCCTCTCATATTATATATTGCTGCCACAGAAGTATCTTTAGGAGCATTATTGGCACAAGAAGACAACTCAGGAAAAGAACGAGCTATTTATTACATCAACCGAACCCTAACAAGTCATGAGCTAAATTATACCTTCATTGAAAAAGCTTGTTTAGCAGTGGTATTCACTTCTCAAAAGTTACGACACTACATGCTAACTCATATAGTAAAGCTTGTGGCTAAGATTGACCCACTCAAATATCTTCTAAGTAAGGCAACCTTAACTGTCAGGTTGGCTAAATGGGTTATGATCCTAAACGAATTTGATATTCATTATGTGGATCGAAAAGCTATAAAGGGACAAGTAATTGTAGATCAATTAGCAGAAGCACCAATACCAACAGAACACCCAATACATGTTGATTTTCCTGATGCCGACGTGTTCACAAAAGATATTCAACAGTCATGGTCACTCTACTTTGATGGTTCTTACACTCAACATGGTTCAGGAGTAGGAATTATTTTTATTACACCTCAAGGACATACAATCCCAAAATATTATCGGCTAATGTTCCCTTGCACAAACAACATAGCTGAGTATGAGGCATTGATAATTGACATAAGAATTGCAGTAGATTGGAAAATCGTAGAACTTCAAGTTTTTGGTGATTCACAACTTGTTATAAATCAAATCAATGACGAATATCACACTAAAGATGACAAGTTGATACCTTACAAAAAAATGGTGGAAGATCTCAAGAAATAATTTGTTAATATCAAGTTCATACATATTTCGCGCATTGATAATAAAGTAGCAGACGCTATGGCTACAATCGCCTCTCTACTCCATTTGACAGAGAATAAAAAATGGTATGATTTCCTAGTGGAACAATTGTTTTCTCCCACCCATGACAATCCTGAAACTTAAATCATTTGCCATCTGATGAGTTCTGACTCTCCCTTATATGGCCAAATTTACACTTACCTAAAAGATACTACTTTACCCTTAGACTTGTCTAGGAATCATAAAAGAAATTTCATTCGTCAATCATCCCGTTACACCTTAATTGTTGATGTCTTATATCGACGTGGTCTGGATGGTACCCTCCTTAGATGTCTTGAACACAATGAATCGAAAAAGGTATTGCAAGAGGTCCATGGTGGAATTTTTGGGACACATTCAAGTGGACTAACCTTAGCAAAGAAACTTGTAAGATTAGGGTACTACTGGCCAACCATGGAGAAGGAATCATTCATCTTTGTGAAGAAATGTGCAAAATGTCAAATTCATGGGAATCTCATTCACGCTTCTGCTCAGGAATTATAACCCTTCACCACAACATGGCCTTTTGCTTAGTGGGGATTGGACTTGGTTGGCAAGATACACCCATCATCTTCAAATGGACATAAATTTATCATTACAGCCACTGAGTATTTTACTAAGTGGATTGAAGTTGTTCCTCTGACAACTGTTACGGGCAAAAAAAATTCTTCATTCATTTTGAACTATATCATTTGCAGATATGGTATTCCCAACTCCATTATCACAGACAATGGTAGACCCTTTAAAAATCAGGATGTTGATGAACTATGTGAAAGATTTCACATCCAACATAGGTTCTCTACACCTTATTATCCACAAGGGAATGGTCAAGCTGAAGCTTCAAACAAAACAATTCTCAAGATTTTGAAGAAAACAGTGAATGAAGCAGGTCGTGATTGGCATGTCCAATTGAATCCAACATTATGGGCCTATAGAACAAGCATTCGCACACCAACGGGTGCTACTCCTTATGCTTTGGTTTATGGAGTAGAAGCTATTTTACCACTGGAAGTTGAGATTTCTTCACTTCGAGTATCACTCAAAGGGTTAATCAATGATGACGACTATCGAGTATCAAGGTTGTAAGAGCTGGAACTGCTTGATGAATGACGTCAAACTGCAGTTAATCTTTTCAAGGGGTATCAACAGATCATGTCCCGCAGCTACAATCATAGAGTCAAACCATGAAATTTTCAAATGGGTGACTTGGTTCTCAAAGAAAACCCTTGAAACCAGCAGGATCGGGAAAAGAAAGGCAAGTTCAAACCTAATTGGTTGGACCCATTCATTATCGTTGCAGCATACGGATCGGGGGCATATTAGTTGTCAATAGCAGAAGGGGACCTGTTTGAAGATCCAACCAACAAAATTCATTTGAAGAAGTTCTACGCCTGAGAAAATATCAAAAACAATATAAAAAGTCCTAAAAAAAAAAATTGCCTTGATGAAAACCTGGCAAACAGGCGTCTTGGTAATAGCAAAAAAATCATAAAATCAGGGAAAGTGCAATAAAAACTAATGGTGAAAACCTGGCAAACAAGCATTTTTTGTGATTTCATTTGGCTCTCTCATCTATTAGGATTCATCTTGCATATCCATCTTTTTGTCGGCATCATCATCACATTCGCATCGGATCATCTCCTTGGAACGACAAGGATCTCATCATAGCTTGATGATTTGAGGGTTATCCTTAGTAGTAGTTGTGTCTAGCAGGAGTCAGAGTACAAGGTCACTATGGGGTAGTTCGCTTCTTGGAGCTTTTCTAGCAGGAAAAAATGACAACATGTGTCTAAGATTGGAAACAACAGTCTTGTCCAATGAAAATGAGCTTACATGACTATTTTGATAGATGATTAAAACAAAGTGGATGATCTTAATCTGAATAAAATGAATGACAAACTTAAAAGCATAAGTTGCAAAATTGTTGTTTTGATATTTGATGACATCATATCTTTGGAGTGGTTCAATGATGTACTGAACTAGAATCACAAGGAAGAAGTATGATTTTTCTTTGCTTGTTGTCTGTAAGTTAATCATTAGTATGGTGCAAATTGGTCATGGGACATGCTCTACAATGTATCATTGATGAAATTTCAGAATTTGCATAGGAAAATGGTTAACTTTTGTTTGTTTATGCAAGCAATACTCAGGTCATCTTGGTTCAATTATACCTCGATGCTTGTATTAACTTGCTACATCAAACATTATGAAAGTAGTACTCAGGTCATCATTGGTGCTAACATACCCTTTGATGCTTGTACTAACTTTCAACATATCAAAAGGCTCAATGATGATAACTAAACATAGCAGGAAATGGCAACAAGGAGAATGGTTTATTATTTCATTTAGGATTGCATAATTCATTATTACTTTTTAGGACTACATAATTCATTTGCATTTTGAGGGCTTTTTAAATAGATTTTTGAGGGTTCGCCACATTCTTGAATATCTTTTTTAGACAATGGTTGAGTATGATTAGACATTTGTTACATCTCATTTTCATTATCATTCACATTCATTTCACATCATTTTCCATTATCATTATCATTGCACTTGCATACTTACATCATCATTTCATTTCATTATCATCTCATTTTATTCATTATGATCATTATCCATCATTACATATCATATACATGGTCATTATTTTAATCATTCATTAATCATTCATTAACATATACATTTGCATATTTCACACACATTCATAAATAAAATTGCATCCATTTCATTCTTTTCACATCATCACTTAGATTATCATGTTCATTTACATCATATATCATAAGTGCATTTCCATTACATCATTATTATCATTCATCTTACATCATAAATCATATCCTCTCATTTCATCTAAAGCATTTACATCTTACATCATACATTCATTACATACATCATGATGAAAAAATCATTTAGATTATATCATATCATTATTGCATCATCATACACAACATAGCATATAAAAAATAAAAACATGCATCCATAACATGTGCATAAATCATCCATAACATTTACATAATCAAATCACCACTGCATCTCATAAATCTCATCAAAACAAATGTCCAGAAGTACAAGGATATCAAATGTTTCAAAAAGATATATCGAATACAATGGAAAGAATGTGTCACAAAAGCTCATCACTGGGGGGGAATCTATCCGTGGAACATGACTGCTGTTACCTCCAGAGGTAGTAGGTCTTAATGGATCTCTACTCCCAGAAGCTCTGATCTCTCATCTGACCGACTGACCCACACTCCTGGTCGCACTCCTGGAGTGATTGCGTGAATGGGTCCGGGTTCGCGTACCTGACTGTGTAAACGCTATCCTCCGCTCAAGTGGCACTACCTCAAAATACCTCATCCTGTAGTACTCGACCTCCCGAGCAGTCTCTAGCCCCTTTACTACAACCTCTCCAATAGAGGTGCTCTCAACTGGTCTCAACAATCTCTCGGCTACCCCCTCAGCCTGTATGCATCTCTCTCTGAAACTGTCTCTCTCGGCTATAAGTTGAGCTATCTGTGGGTTAGGAGGTAGTGGTTGTAGGATCTATGCCTATAGCTGACTAATGGTCACTTGTGCCTGTGCTAACTGACTCTGAAGAGTCTGAACCTCTACCTGCAAAGCATCCACCTATCCCTATGACAGAGCCCTGATGGTAATCCGTGGAGCCGAAGTACTTGGCTAACCCACCACTTTGGATTTTCGTGACCTTGTACTCAAAGGAACATCGAAGAAAAATCTCTATCTCCCACCACCCCCATCATCCCCGTCATCCCCACTATCCGAGTCATCTGACTCCTCATCCATCTCCTCATCCTCTGAGCTCTCATCGTCCAAATCCATAGCCACCCCACTGATATCCTTGGCCTGATCTACCTGTACCCCTTCCTGTGCTGGTACTTGTGCTTGACCTTGTGGTTTCCCTGCTACTGGAGGTCCTTGGGGCTGTTGTCGCCTCACTCGTGTAACTAACCCTCCCATCAATGGGGCAAGCTCCTCTAGACTGGTAAATCTTGGGAAGGGATGTGTGTAAAAATAGGTTGCATAATCATTCGTCATCCCTGCATCGGTAACCTCCGAATGCATGGCCCACTGAGCTGGCTGTAACTCAAAGTACTTTTCCCTGTCTACCTCAATGGTCACAAATTGACCCCACTCTGGTACATCCTCTCGTCACCTAGCATAGTGTGCCACACCCTGTGGCATCATCTGTACCAATCCTAGCTATCTCAGCACCCTCATAACCAGAAACTGCTCAATGATAAAAGGTGTCCGCCCAAGCATATATTTGGATCTGGTCATATATGATAGCTCTATATCATCGATCTCCCATGGGTCATAGTCCACATACAGTCACCATATGACAATATCTAAATCATCGAGTACACATCGCCAGTACTCTAATTTTTCCAACCTTGACTAGACAAGGGGCCCTGTATATGCATAAACATATGGAAATCGAAGGGGATGATCTCTCCGGATGATGGGGCATGTAATCACAAAGTACTCCCATGCAAATATTTGTAATAGAGTCACCCCATAGGAGAGACTCTTCCCATCTATGTACATGACCTAATGAAGATCATGGTATAGATGGGCAAGCATGCATGACCCCCATGCATATCTGGTACAATGGAGAAGCATGTCCTCCAGAATCCTACCCCACCCAACTGATAGTCCCTTTGCCCTACGATCAGGACAAAGGAAACCATTGATGAATCCTACTAAAACTAAAGGCAGTGGAGCATAGCTCTCCATCATTTCCTTCTAGGGAATCTCATATCTAGAGACATGAGGATCCTGGAAGACTCGCCTAAGAGCATCGGTCCCTCCAATATCCTTGTGATCATAAATCACAAGCTCTCCAACCACAAGAATACCCAGAATCCTGTAAACATCCTTTGGAGTCACCGTGATCTCTCATGTCGACAAATGGAACGTGTTGTGCTCACTGTGCCACCTCTCCGTTAAAGCAGTCAACAGTGCCCTATTGACCCGATACTACGGAATTGCCAACAAAGGACCCAATCCGCACTGATGTATGATCCCTAAATCATCCTCAGATAACTGCAGAACCATCTCCCAGGTACAAGGGAATCTCTCTCTAAACTAGAGGAGGTTAAATTCCTCCTTTATTAGACTAATCAAGCAATCAAATCAGTTCAATCAAGCAATCAGATCAAATCTATCATCTATCATTTATTTTCAAGCACGAAAGCAAATTAATCTATCTATTTGTTTTCATATCGCATGGAAGCAAATATATCAACCTTTCAATTAGGAAAGCAAATCTATCAGCCTTTCAATCAGGAAAGAAAATCAATCATTTCGACTATTTTGTTCTTCAAACATGAAGGAAAATTTATCAAATCACACAAATCTAATCATGATGTTTTTCAAAAGCATAAAATCTGTTGTCTAATCTAGCAACAATCATCAAGCATACATCAATTTTTCTTCAAAAATTTAAATTCAGCAAAAATCCATGGATGCGCCAAAATAGCCAATCGATGCGCCAAAACATGGATGCACAACTTTACTCCATGGATGTGCTAAAACAGATTATGTATGCACGATTTCATGAATGCGCTATTTTATCAAACAAATGCGCTAAAACAGTTCACCTATGCACTAATTTACCATCCTACGTAGGCAAGTTTCATGGATGTGCCATTTGATCTATCCTATGTGCTAACGTATGCATGACTATTTTGCACCTATGTGCCACTTTGGATGCGTTGGTTTATCTAATCTATGTGCGAAATTAAAGCTCGTATGCACCGAAATAAAATTCTATGCGCTAAAACAAAATTTAAACAATCAAAAAAATTCAAAAAAGCATTCGAAAATCATTAAAAATTTGACAGAGAGGTTTTGATCAACTTACCGGAGGTCCATAGGTTGCGGGTCTCTAATGACGGCGGCCTCACTCGAATCTGTGATGCTCATAAGGAATCGGCATTGCTAATATCTCTCTTAGAGCTCAAAAATTCTCAAAGGTTACTGTTCAATGAAAATGACTTTTCACCTTTTAAAGGGGTAAAAGTGGCAAATTATTTTTATTTTTACTATTCAAAGTGCTATTTCAAGAGCTAAATCGCCAAATTTTCTCCAAAATCATCTGAAAATCTTCCAAATCATCCTCATCATCATTCTCATCATGCGATTTATCTCTCGAGCGATCATATAGCATCATCAGTTAATTTTTTTAAAATCAGGGGCAAATTTTTTGAAGCAATGCATAAAACACATCACTTCAAAGAGGGGCAAAATGTACACATCTAAAAATGGTCATGGTTAACCAAACCTACTAATTAATTAAATATGAATTATTTAATTAATATTCTTAAGTCATATACATATAAATAAATTTAATTATTTATTTATATTGTTCATTTTCCAATTCTTCTAGTGTAATTAAATAAATAAGTTTATTTAATTAATGCTATCTTCCTCTTAATTAATTAAATAGATTTCACAATTTATTTATATTAATTATCACAAGTTTAAATTCTAAATTTAAATGATATTCTTCATTTCACATTTAATTAAATACTTTCAATATTTAATTAAAACATTTTCTGAAATTCTTCATTCTTCTCAATAATTAAATATTTTCAAATATTTAATTAAGAAGTTTTTCATTTTCCCACACATAATTAAATATTTATCTATTTAAATTATGGGGACACCTTTCATTTGTCTCTTCATTTTCCATCCGTCTCTTAAATTTCCATCTTCTTTTCAAATTCTCAATCTCTCACCGCCCATTTTAACAGGTTTGAACTCAACCATTGATCTTGGCCAATTGAATTCTTGCCTTCAAAAATCTATAAATACAACCCTCTTGTGAGTTGAAAAGGACCTCGAATTCTAGATTTTCATACGTAGTTATTATAGTTGCATTTTTGTTTTATCAAGCATTTCTAGCATTTAATTAGCATTTCAATTTCATAGCTCAAAGCATATTAGCAATGCACATGCATTTTCATTAATCTCATTCTCTCAAGCTGCCATTATACAAGTTGTTGTTTAAAACAACTGAGAGCCAGCATCTTGAAACAAATCCTTGGAGATAGAGGACAATGGGACGAATTTGAAGAAGTTACCTGTGTTTAGAGTTTATGTTTTGCTTTCTTTAATTTAGTTTCTTTAATCTACTGTTTCATTGGTGTATTATATTAGATTCATTTTGATTTACACATTCTAATGTACACAAACTAAATTAATCATTTTCTCTATTAATCAAATGATCAAATATTATTTGACTAATTCATCCCTTTTCACACTAATTTTCATCTTATTTAATTAGGTAATACAAATTATTTAATTAAATTGCTCATGTCTTCTCATTTAATTAAATAATCTTTATTATTTATTTAAATGTCATTAAACCCCCTTTTATTAAATAAGTTAATTATTTAATGAAACTCCTAATTTCATCCATCTTGCACAATTAAAAAATTGTTTTAATTATCTAAATCCCTAATTTCTCTCACCCTCCCACTTGCAAGGGAATATTCCACCATTTGAACTCCAAAATAGAATATTCTTGTAACAAACTTCCTAATTTCTAGGAAGTGTGCTTCTTCAAATCAATGAGAGCCATGGATTAAATCCTTGATCCTTATCAACTTGCATTCTCATCCATTAATGAGAATCCTTGATCCATGCCATCTCCTCTCATGGATTCATCCATTGATTGATCAAATCAATCTTGACCATTGATTTAGCCATTTGTCCTATAAATACTCCTCATTTCTATGAGAAATGGATCCACTTTCATTTAGAGCAACTAAACTATACCAAATTTTAGAGCATTTATCCATTAAAGAATTTCAAGCATTTAGAATCCATTTTAGCTTAGTTTTGCATCCATTATAGCTCATCTTTTATCCATTTTCATCAATATTGATTAATGGAATCCATTTGAAAGCTTGTTTCAATCTACAAATTGGGAAAGGGCTGACATTTCACATCAATGCAGCACCAATCCCCCAACGGGATGAGGTTTGAGGAATTTAACTAGTATTCATTATGCATTTTTTTTTTTTTATGTTTAATGGCTTCTTCATTTGATGTTTTCAAGTATTTCATTGGGAGCTTGACTTAATTAGCTAAATCTTTATTTTCTTCATGTAGATCTTGTAGGTTTAGCTTAGTTTATGATCATGCACACAAAATGGCATAACTATAGTTTGTTCCTCTATATTTAAATATTAATTATTGATTCACTTGATTATTTTGTAAGAAGGTTAAGTGGAATTGCATGAACGGATCAAAATTCTTCAATTAGAGTTATAAATCCAAAGACCCAAAACATAAAATGATCAAAAACCTACTTACCAATGAGATTGAATGCTTCTATGCCATTAAATCATCACACAAATGGTTAGAAAATCAGACCAAATAAATGAAATCAAAGCATAAATGCAAACCTTACATCCCATTTGGAGGAGAAGCTTGTTTGATGGTATTGGAATGCTCAAAACTTAGCTTCCTCATGCTTGCAAAAGCTCAAGATGACCTAGATGATAGATGAAAGATGATATAAATGATCAAATGCTATCAAAACTCAAAGAAACATGATCTCAATACTCAAATTCTAGGTGATGAATATAGAGGAATGAAGATGATTTTATAGATTTCAGGATTTGGATAAAGGGTTTAGATTGAATGGGTTAAGATTTCACCTTAACACCCACAAAGGAGAGTGAATCAAGGAAGATCAAAGGATGAGATTAGTTACAACCCAAAATATCTCCTCATTTGTATGAAATTGTTTGAGATATTTGAGGATGAAGGGTAGAGATTTAATCTCAAAATGGAGGTTTAGAAATGCTTGAGACAAGAAAAAGTCAAAGATATTTTTGAAAAGGGAATATTCCTTTAAAATATGCTTTGTGGAGGGAAATTAAGATAATTAAATAATAGAAATTATTTAATTATGGAGGATGATATTATTCTCTTTAAAAATATATATATTTCATTCAATGGGATGAAAGATTAAGGACGAGATTAGAAGAAAGGTTTGATTAACCTAATTAAATAATTAAAAATTATTCAACTAGGAGGGTGAAAGGGATAATTAATAGATGAAATGATGAATTAATTAAATAATTCATCATTATTTAATCAATAGAGTAAATTAGGGCTAAATGATGAAAATGATGTTAAAAGGTGATTATTAATGCAAATGACGATAAATGATGAAAATACACTGATGATCATGAAATGATGAAAATAATGGAAAAATGCAGTTTTAGTATGTGTGATACTCATTAGGAATTTTTGCATGTCTATAGATTCAAATCAAAAGACATTATAAATTTCACTCCCTAGCACAAAGAATCTAAAATATTTTTTTGTCAAATTA